>VWZI01006506.1:680564-694960 GCA_013396835.1 Psilopogon haemacephalus
AAAAAAAAAAAAAAAAAAAAAGAAGCCTCTCTCTTCTTTCTTATCAGAGATTTCTCTGCTGAGCATCAAGAAATAGGTTCTGTGCTCTGAGTACCTCTGCTTTGTACAGAGCAGTTAGGGCAAAGCCCACGTGCCAGGTCCCCTAAAGCTACATCTGTACTAGTTAGTTATTAACCAATAAACTAACCAGTGCCAGAAGGAGGTTATTAAACTCTCTTGCCTCCTGACAAGAAAGCTGCTTCCAAAGTGTCTGCTGGGAACAGTCGTGTTCTAGTGCTGATCCTGTCCCTGCATGGGAATTGATTTTTACAGTCCCTATGAAAAGAAGCATCTTTTAATTTCCCTTCTGCTGCTGCTTGTGGACCCTCCACTGCATCTCCTGGCCTTCCTCATCACCAGGTACTCCCTGACTCTGTCTGCATACTGACAGGCAGATTATTCCCCTATGCTGATGCCAGGTATTTATAGGCAGCAGATCTGGGCAGTAATTAGGCCATAGGATAATTTCAGTTTGCGCTGGGACCACTGAGTGCTGCTAGAGGGGAGCAGGAGATCCTCATCCGGAGGGAGTGAAACTCTGTTGTAGATGTGCTACTCCTCAGAACTAGCAGAAGACACTGGCTCATTGTGTCTGGGGACAATTCATACCTGCTTGTTCATCTCAGGGGTCATCAGGGGTGTATAGCAGGCAGAGAATACCACCTTTTGTGCCATCTGAAGTATTTATGTGGCTGGGGGCTGCCGGTCACTGGGAAACTGCCCAAGACTTTTCATGGTTTAATTGTTGTTTCCTGTACGTTCCCCTCGCTGTCGTTCATCACAGATGGCAATTGTGGTTCCTTGTCTGTGGTATTGGGAGGGGTATCCCTGGGAATCTCATCTCCTCATGCAATTGCTGCTGCTGAATCTGCTCTGCTGGTCTGGGCATTTGGATGTGTTAAAAAGGTCATGTCCAGCAGGCTGAGCTCTATGTGCATTGTCTGGAGTACTGAGCTCCCCGGTTGAAGAGGGAGAAGGAAATTTTGGAGAGAGTCCAGTGGAGTCTACAGAGATGCTGAGGGGACAGGAGCATCTCTCTCATGAGGAAAGGCTGAGAGACCTGGGGCTGTTTTAGCCTGGAGAAGACTGAGAGAGGATCTTCTCCATCCTAAAGGGCAGGATCAAAGCACATGGGGCCAGATTCTTTTCACTGGTGCCCGGTGACAAAACAAGGGGCAGAGGGCACAAACTGGAACACAGGAGGTTCCATTTTCATAGAATCATAGAATGGTTTAGGTTGGAAGAGACCTTAAAGATCATTCAGTTCCAATCCCCTGTGCCATAGGCAGGGACACCTCCCACTAGATCAGGTCGCTCAAGACCTCATCCAACCTGGCCTTGAACACCTCCAGGGAGCAGCCACAACCTCCCTGGGCAGCCTGTTCCAGTGCCTCACCACCCTCACTGTGAAGAACTTCTTCCTAACATCCAGTTCAAATCTCCCCTCCACCAATTTGAACCCATTCTGCCTCATCCTGTCATTACAAGACCTTGTGAACAGTCCCTCCCCAGACCTCCTGTAGGCCCCCCTCAGATACTGGAAGGTTGCTATAAGGTCTCCTTGAAGCCTTCTCTTCTCCAGGCTGAAAAGTCCCAACTCTCTCAGCCTGTCCTCATAGCAGAGGAAGAATGAAGAAAAGCTTCTTTCCTGTAAGGGTGGAAGAGCACTGGAACAGGCTGCTCAGAGAGGCTGTGGAGTCTCCTCTGGAGAGATTCCAAATCCTTCTGGATGTGATCCTGTGCTTTGCTTTGGCAGGGAGACTGGACTAGATGATCCCCAGAGGTCCCTTCCATCCCTGCCATTCTGTAATTTTGTGACTCTGTATCCTAGAAGTCTCCTTCCAGTTAAGACAATCTGAACGGGTCTTTGTGTTGGTTTGAGCTAATTGGAGAATTTGAGTGAGAAATTAGACTATTGGATGAGAGAGAGTTAAACACACAGTGTCACTTCACCAAGTTTTACTGAGACAGAGGAAAAAAAAATTGTTTTAAGAGATGTTCTCAAAACAACCAGATAGCCAGTCTGCCTGGGTCTGTGTCTGGCTTCGGCCGCTTTCTCCTTTGTCTCTCTGCCTTTGAGCTAATTCAGAGTAAAACGACTAACTTTTTCTCCTACCACTAATCTCTCTGATCTTCGGCTTATCTGCAGCATCAACAGGTGGTGAGGTAAAGCTGGGGAAGGGGGGAAAGGTGGTAGGGAGGAGTTTGGTTACCCTCTCTTGGGGATTTTGGTCTCCGGGAGGGGTGTGGTGTGTGTATTACTTTTTTTTACTATATATTTCTGTAAATATCTGTTATATCTTGTAAATATTTGCTTGTATATTTGCATTGCTGTAAATATAAAGCTTCATTTATTAACTTCCAGTGTGNTACCTTGAGGCACAAGTGAAGGCTGAAGTGCAGATTCAGGCATCCTTGCAGTAATTGACAAAACACACCGTGTATAATGGGGTGAGACTGGGATGTACACAATGCACCACAAAAATCAGGGGAGGACTGGGAAATGAGCACATTTTGGGCACCCTGATGCTCACTGGCAGTACCACAGAGCTGCATTAGTGTAAAGCAGGGCATAATTAGACCTTTTCAGGCTCGCGTGTGCTAGCAGATAAATACACCATTTGCTGCACCCTGATATTGATCCTGAAATAAAACCATGCCACCCTTCACTCCTGGTTCCATTATCTCCAACCCCAAAATGCCCAGAAATCGCAGCCAGAAACCCCCAGATCACAAAACTGGGTCAAAGTTTTCAGTCGTATTTTTAGCGTTCTTTCTGGTACGCTTCGAATCTGCCTTCTGCTTTTATTTCTCCTAGAGTAAACTCAGCTCACGCCTCAAACCTGTGGGAAAAGGAGGTTCTTGGGAAATGAGTTGACTCCCTGGGGCTTAGTGGCTTGAAGAGAAACAACACCTCTGTATGTGCATGTATTCCTACATGCATTTATCCCTACGTTAAATGAGATACGTGGTAAAAATTACAGGGGCTGGCAAAGCCTCATGGGGCTTAGTGGCTTGAAGAGAAACAACACCTCTGCATGTGCATGTATGTATTCCTACATGCATTTATCCCTACATAAAATGAGATATGTGGTAAAAATAACAACCACCCTGTCATAAGTATCTCCTTGACAGGGTGACAAAGGACCTGTGCCCATAGTGCTGTGCTTTGTCTGCCTGGGACCGATAGGAGAGGGCAAATGTTGGCTTGGCTCAATCGAGCCCTGTCAGCCCTGATCCTTCATGCCACTCGCCTTTGGGTTTCCCATCTGCACTCCCTTCTTTTGCCTTGAAACCTTTAGATATCTCCCCCAATTTGGACTGGACTATGGCCAAGAACTGGATATTTGCTTTAAATCACAGAGGTCTTCTCTGCCATGCTTTAGAAGCTGATCCTGGGCTGAAGTCATGCCAGGATGAGTTTATTCAGTAATAGAAAGCAGAATCTGATAACAAATGCTACAAATCTTTCAAAGCATTAAAAAAAACCAACAAAACCCAACAAACCAAGCCCAAACAAACCCAAACAGGAGGTCTTTTCTGCCATGGGCATTTTAATAAAGCAAGTTGCCCCAGTACTGAATCAGTGCCCACCATGTGCCCCTCTCACACCTCTGGTTAATTCCTCTCTTCATGCTTCTCCCTCCAAAGCTGCCATCAGCACCACCATTAGGTTGGACTTGATGATCTCAAAGGTCTTTTCTGCCATGGGCATTTTAATAAAGCAAGTTGCCCCAGTACTGAATCAGTGCCCACCATGTGCCCCTCCCACACCTCTGGTTAATTCCTCTCTTCATGCTTCTCCCTCTAAAGCTGTCATCAGCTCCACCATTAGGTTGGACTTCATGATCTCAAAGGTCTTTTCTGCCATGGGCATTTTAATAAAGCAAGATGCCTCAGTACTGAATCAGTGCCCACCATGTGCCCCTCCCACACCTCTGGTTAATTCCTCTCTTCATGCTTCTCTCTCCATCAGCACCACCATTAGGTTGGACTTGATGATCTCAAAGGTCTTTTCCACCCTGGTTAATTCTGTGATCACTTGGCAAATCTGATGGAAAAAGCTGTATGTGGGTATTGGTGCATGCACAGACACTGCCACCCCTGCCATGGGTATTGCTGATCCCTTGGGGAACTGCCAAACCAGCTGATCTTTGCAGAAAGGTTGCAGAACTAGGACCACTTCTGGGTAATTCCAGCCCAGAGACTACACTCCTACCTGCTATGGCATCACAGGAAGGCTCTGAGCCTTCATAGTTGTTGTGCAAGGAAAACTGGGATGATCTTTTCACAGATGATACTCTCAGGCTTCACTTAGTTTTAACTGTTGGGTAGTAAGGTCTTTGAAATTAGGATTTGAGTCCCCGGGGTTGGTAGCAGAGCTCTGGAGCCAGAGATTTGCTAGATCCTACTATTCACCCTGGGGACCAGGGAGCCCCGAAGATCCCTGGCCCGTGCATGGCTGCTGGTCTGGACTCTGTTGCTCAGTCAGGCAGGCAGTGATGATGGAGGGGTGGATTCAAGGTCCTTTTCCAGCTTCCCCTTCCTTGAAACTAAGGAAAACACTTTTGCTTAAACTCCAGTCTTACAACATTAGATTTTGTTCTAGAAAAAAAGGGAGTCCAGTGAATTGGGTTTAGGCTAGCCACCCCTGAGCTCAAGAAGCTCAATCAATACTTGACTCAATTTGAAAGTAAAAAGCGATAAAGTTTAACAACAAATAAAAGGTAGAGGGAAAATTACCAAAAAAGGGGAAAAGGCAACCAAAAATACAGGGTAGGTAAAATGAGAGGTATTAGAGGGTAAAGGGGAAAAAGGGAACAAAATACACAGTATCAGAATACAACCCATGAAATGGGAGTTGAGTCCAAACGCTGGGATGAATTATTTGGTGGTGAAGGAAACAGGATGCAGGATTTGGATGTTGAAATGCAGTTAGTTAAGAGTTCCAAAGAAAATGGTTGTTATCCCCACGTGTTGGCTGGAGAGCACGTGGTGGTCTAGCAGCAGAACAGCGAGGAGTTGGTCAGGCAGGCAGGACCAGAGAGAGAGACAAGACAAGACGTGTCCCCCCCTTTTATAGCAGTCTTTGGCAGGAAGTGGGAGTGGGCTAAACATGACACCTGGGGGCAGGTCAGACCACCCCCAGGGAGGAGTAGGGAGAAGGCTCCAGGTGGGCTTGACACTTTACAGTCCAGACTTCTGAACTCTATCCTCTGTTTTGCCAGTGATGTGGTGGGTGAAAACCTTTCCTCTCTTAAACACATTTGTTATCCCTCAGGTACCTTGCTGGATTTGGCCACCAGCTTGGAGGTCTACTTGTACTACCTGACTTCAGTAGATTAAAAGCAGGGACTTTTCTTTTCTACTGATTTTTGTCTTGCTAATTTTAAAGACAAATCCTTGACTCAAACGAAGCACACCTGGATCAGTGAATTTTAACTTCTGGCCCTTGGATGGCTCCTGGTTAGGACTATGCTACAAGCCAGCTCTTCTCGCATAGATATTTTTAACTCAGTGCAAATGAAGCAAGAAAGCAAGAGAAGGAAAATAAGAGCTAATTTCATGCGCATTTCTGTTGTAACTTGTCTTTTCTGTTGGCTCCAATGGCATACAAAGAGCCTTTGGGGTTTGAATGCTGATTTACAGGTTAGCTAGACTCAGGGACCAATGTAGGTTGAAACAGGAGCATTGGATATCACCTGGTCCAGCCTCAGAAGCTTTTCTGGTTCTTAGCTATGTTTTTAAGCAACTTAAGGTTTTTTCCAAGACTGATGGGAAATAACCCACCCTCTTGTCCCAAGGCAGGAATGAGTATTTCCTTCTGTCATTCCTGAGACAAATTTTCTAAACCTGATATTGAAAGCTCCAAGGAGCAGAGTGTCCACCCCAGCTGCAGCTAACCTCACAAGAGAGACCTTTCCTGGGAGCAGGATAAGAAAAACTCAAAGCATCAACTAAATCAAACAGCGTTTAATTTGCTGACTGTATCAGTATCTGAATTCTGGTTTTGTCTGGGCTATTGAGATGAGGACAGCATTAAGAGGATGCTGTGCTGGGGAGCATATATGAAAAGAAGGTAAAGAAGGGCCCCTTATAGGTATCACAGAATCATTGAGGCTGGGAAAGACCTCTGAGATCTTCAAGTCCAGCCTATAACTTATTACCATGACATTGGCTAAAGCATGCCACCAAGTGCCACGTCTAATCTTTTCTTAAAGACCTCCAGGGATGATGACTCCACCACCTCCTTGGGCAGTTCATTCTAGTGCTTAATCACCCTTTCCATGAGGAAGTGCTTCCTAACATCCTACCTAAACCTCCCCTGGCACAGCTCCAGATCATGCCCTCTTGTCCTGTCACAAGTTGCCTGGGAGAAGAGCCTGACCTGATGTGGTGGTTTGGCAGTTCCCTGCCCCCTTCCCCCCCCCACTTTGAAATAACTCAGGCTAGGACTCAGTCAGCTGGAAGTTAATAAATGAAGCTTTATATAAACAGCTCTGCACAATATACAAGCAGATATTTACAATATATATAACAAATATTTACAGATATATACAGTGAAAAGGTAATACAGAAACACCACAGCCCTCCCAGAGATCAGGGTCCCTAAGAGGGGGTTCTGATCATCCTTGCACCCTCCCCCCTTCCCCAGTCTTATCTCACCATCTGTTTTATGCAGCAGATAGGTGAAGATAGATTGCCCAGGGGGATTAGCAGCAGGAAAGAAGTTAGTGGAATTATTCAGATCCAGCTAAGAAAAGCAGGGAGAGAGAGAGAGAGAGAGAGAGCCATGCAGCAGCAGCAATGGCCCAAAGCGGTCTGACTTATTTATGTGTGGGTTACAACTCTTACACAAGTTTTTATTTTCTTTCTCTGTAAACCTGAGTGAAGCAACACCATCAGTGTTTTCCTTTCTCAGCCTATAGTCTAATTTCTCACTCAAATCCTCCAATTAGTTCAGACCACCACACCCGCACCTGACTATAACTTCATTTTAGGTAGTTGTAGAGTGTGATAAGGTCCTCTCTAAGCCTCCCCTTCTCCAGGCTGAACAACCCCAGCTCCCTCAGCCTGTCCTCCCAGGTATAATCAGTTGTATAGTACCTTTCCAGTGTGTATCGCATCCCACCACGTCACCCCATATGAAGCAACCCAAGGGCATTTGCCTTCTCTTTAGGAAGATCTGACCAGCTAAATTCCTCACTACCTAGCAGGACTCAAGGCAGTGGGGGGAAGGAGAAGAAAAGGCAATATAGGAGGCCACAATGTGGTGCCATCTATAAATATTTTACCAGCAAAGGTATGCAACTGGTATTTTGAACAAATCCCCAGCCTCAGTTTTAATAAAGTGCCTTTAGCATGCCACTCTGATGCCTTTAAATCTAATTCCGGCTGTCAGTCAAATCGCTGCACGTTATTAACCCATGGGCATAATTGCCTTTTCCAACTCTGCAACTCGAAGGGGCTTTATGTACGATTGTGATAAATGGAATAACTTCCTTGGTTCCAGCTCACAGCTGAGCGCTTTGACATTGAGTATTACACACGCGTCGGTGTTCAGCTTCGCCTGTCCCCGTGCAAGACATTAGCGGCGCGGCGAGGACTGCGGAGGAAGAGCTGCGTGAGCAGAGGGGTGGCTGAGCTTTGCAGGAGCTCATCTCCCTAGCTGGCCCTGCATGGAAACACTTCAGCCCATCTTGGTGTAAGAAAAAAAAAAAAAGAGTCTCCGCTGTGTATTGGCAGTGGAGAAACCCTCACGCACTGCTGTGCCCAAAGCTGTTGGGATCAGATTTAGGCGCTGATGGTTGCTGTGTCTCCATCCCCAAACTTCTCCCTCTCGCCGTGTAGTATTTCATGCCTGCAGCAGAAACTGATGCTAGAGGAGGATTAGCTCTTGTCAGACCCCACCTGGAGCACTGTCTGCAGTTCTGGAGCCCCCAGCACAAGAAGGACGTGGAACTGTTGGAGCCAGTCCAGAGGAGGGCCACAAAGATGATCAGAGGGCTGGAGCACCTCTGGTACGAGGACAGGCTGAGAGAGCTGGGGCTCTGCAGCCTGGAGAAGAGAAGGCTTTGAGGAGACCTTGGAGTGGCCTTCCAATACCTGAAGGGGGCCTACAGGAGGGCTGGGGAGGGTCTATTCACAAGGTCTTGTAATGACAGGATGAGGAGTAATGGGTTCAAACTGGCAGAGGAGAGATTTAAACTGGATGTTAGGAGGAAGTTCTGCACAGTGAGGGTGGTGAGACACTGACAGAGGTTGCCCAGGGAGGTTGCGGCTGCTCCCACCCTGAATGTGCTCAAGGCCAGGTTGGATGAGGCCTTGAGTGACCTGTTCTAGTGGGAGGTGTCCCTGCCCATGGCAGGGGGTTGGAACTGGATGATCTTTGAGGTCTCTTCCAACCTAAACCATTCTATGATTCTATGGTTTTGGTGTTCCCACCACTGGGGCAACATGAACATGAAACACAAAAGGCAAAGGCAGCACTTTCCAGTCTTTTTGTGGCTGATGAAATGCACAGGATGAGTGGGAGGGCAGTGAAGGGTTGCCAGCCACCAAAGGATATAGGTGTTGTGAACAGCAGGTCCCAAAAGGCATCATCTCAGCCTCTCTTGGATGGCACCAGATTTACAAGAGGTCATGCCACCCCCAGCAGTAATTTTTGCAGGAGGATCTCATCTATACCCTCAGCAAGCTTGCAGGCAACAACAGGCTGAGGGATGAGATGAATCCAGAGGGACTCAGACAAACTGGAGAAATGAGCCCTTGTAAATCTCATAAGGATTAACAAGGCCAAGTGCAAGATCCTGCATCTGAGTCAGGGAAGCCTCCAGTATCCATATAGGATGGAGGATGAAGGGACTGAGAGAAGCCCTACAGAAGGACTTAAGGGTACTGGTGGGTGAAAAACTGGACATAAACCAGCAATGTGAACTCACAGACCAGAAGCCAAACTGTATCCTGGGCTTCCTCCAAAGCAGCATGGCCAGCAGATCAAGGGAGTTATTCTGCTCTTCTGTTCTGTTCTGCTCTGCTCTGCTAAGACTCCCAGCTGCAATGCTGTGTCCAGCTTTGGGGTCCCTAGCAAAAGAGAAACTTGGACCTGTTGGATTGGGTCCAAAATTGAATAAAAGGCCAGAATATTGATCAGAAGGCTGGAGTACCTCTGCTATGAAGGCAGGGTGTTCTATGGCTCTGTAAACTCTGCTCTTGACAGAGCCAGTCCTCTTTGCTTCTCTGTCACTTGCCCAGATTTTCTTCATATTGGTAGACTGGATCTGGGGAACATCTCTCTTCATTTCAGCTATCTGAAAGTTATGCAGACAGTCTCCACTAGCTTGCTGGGCTTCTTCCTGGGTGGGTATAGATGAGCATCTCCAAAGGGTGGTTTGTCTCAGAGGCAAGGGAAGGTTGTCTATTAGCAAAGGATGTTAACAGGCATGAGAGGACATTTGGGCAGCGCAGCTGAGATTGAATCTCACCTCTGCAACTCCTCCCTACTGTAAAGACTGCTGAAGAGAGGGTGGGACACTTGGAAAGCATTTGCTGAGGACCAGATGCTGCTTAAAGTACCACTAGGGATGCGAGGAATGTCTTCCACTGAGCCTCCAGTCCATCCCTAGCTCTTTAATTAAGCCTTGATAGAAATCAGGGAGAGAGGGATAAATCCTCTACCAGGCTGCCCAGAGCTTGCCTTGGGTGTGGGGAGTGCTTGTGCTGCTGGACACCTCCAGTGATCAACCACTGGGACATTTTATTCTCACTGTCCTACACTTTGGCTGAAATGGTCCCAGAACACCTCAAGATGCAGCACAGGAAAGGTTCAGCCTCCTGGTTATATGATTCTCACGGCTAGGATCAGCTCATGTCCTAAAGTTGGGGTATTTGCACTGAATAAAGTGATGGACATTGTACAGCACAGGGTTTCTGGGCCCACTGTAGGTGTCTTTATGTATCATAATGTATATATTCATGTGAGTGAGTGGGACCTTTCAGATCTCTCCTAGCATCCATAGTGATGTAAGAACTGCGATGTCACCAAGCATCGTGTCTCCACTAAAGGTTTGGATGAGGGTCCAGGTAGTTGCTAGGTGCTCTGGAAATCTTGAGCTCCACTTACCAAGCCCTTGGCCTTCAACACAGCTGCTACTGTGGAGAAAGTCAGGATGTCCTCCTCCAAATGCAGCACACTAAGAGCTATGGGAATCCCTCTGCTTGTGATAAGACAAGAAAAAATGACCTTGAGCTGCACCAGGGGAGCTTTAGGTTGTATATCAGGGAAAATTTCTCCCCCCCAAAGGGTTGTCAAGCCCTGGAACAGTCTGCCTAGAGAGGTAGTAGAGTCACCATCCCTGGAGGGATTTAAAAGCCATGTGGCTGTGGTGCTGAGGGACGTGGTTTAGTGGTGACATGGCAGCGATTGCTTAGTGTTTGGGCTTGATGATCTTAAAGGTCACTTCCAATAAAATAATTATATAATTCTTTACTCATCCCCTGGCATTCAGGCCCTCTCACTTCAGAGCAGCTCCATTCCCACCTTGGCACTCAGCCCTGGCTGCCTTGCCCCTCTGTGTGGTGTTTTTTGGCTCTGAGCCTTGGCTGCAGAGCAAAGCATTGACAAAAGCTCTATAGATACCAGGATACCATAGTAGCATCATCATGCTCTGATCACAGCATGACTTGGGACCATATGCATGGACAAATGTGCAAGTGCCATGGTAAGGAACTACTGGAGAGAGTCCAGCAGAGGCTGCAAAGATGCTGAGGGGACTGGAGCATGACTGATAAAGAGAGACCCGGGGCTGTTTAGCCTGGAGAAGGCTGAAGGGGGAACCTTACCAATGCTGATCAGTATCTAAAAGGCAGGTGTCAAGAGGATGGAGCTGCACTCCTTCCAGTGGTGATCAGTGGTGAGACAAGGGCCAATGGGCACAGAAATTTCCATCTGAACGGGAGGAAAAACTTCTTTACTGTAAGAGTAATGGATCACTGATCCAGACTGCCGAATTTCCTTCTCTGGAGACTTTTGAAACCATCTTGGATGCAATCCTGGCAACCTGCTCCCCGGAGAGGCTGTGGAGTCTCCTTCTCTGGAGACTTTCAAGGCCTGACAGAATGCATTCCTTTGTGATCTGTGCTGGATTGTCTGGTCCTGCTCTGGCAAGGGGGCTGGACTCAATGATCTGCTTGGGTCCCTTCCAACCCCTAACATCCTGTGATTCTGTGATCCTGCTATAGGTGACCATGCTTTAACAGGAAGGCTGGACTAGATGATCTGCAGAGGTCGCTTTCAAACCCTGCCATGGTGGGATTCTGTGATTCTATGGTTCTAGGATGGCATATTCTCCACCATCACCATCCAACACAGCAAATACTGTATCTGTTTTCCAGCTCCAGGGTGGCAGGAGATGTGACTTGTCTCTTCTCTGCAAAGCTCATCAGTTTTGCTTATTTGGCTCCATGCTGCCTGTAGGTCTGGAGCAAACCCAGTCCTGCCTAGCATCCCTGCAGTGCTGATCCATTGGGTGCCCATAGTCTTTAAGCACAGCTCTTGATTTGAGTTAATCTAATCATTAATCTGATTCTGGGCACTTTGGGTGATGGGGAAAATATATTTTGAGGGGCTACTTCGGGATGTCTTAATAGGAGAAATGAGATGGCCTTGAGGTGTGGGAGCATCCCTGAAGTGCCATCCCTGTTGCATTCAGCTTCCCTATCTGACTCCTTAACTTCCAGCAGTGACATCACCAAAATCTCTGTTTGTGGTCTCACTAATGGTCTAAATTTAGAATGTTGGAGAGGATTTGTGACTCTGTTGCTGGAGGCAGGTGGGGAAGGTGGGGGGCAGTTGAGGAATGGCATATGAGTCCTGTGTCACTGAGGTTTGTTTGAGCTTTGAAGGCATTGGAGAGGTGCACGAGGATGACAGTGCTGTCCAGGAAGAGTAGAGGGAGAGAAAAAAAAAATACAGGTCTCTCAGTCCTTTTTGTAGTCTAAGCAATTTAATCGAGCTCATTGCTTAGCCAAGACATTAAGGAAGGATTTTCCCCTTGAATCCTGATTCGATTTCCCAATAAAACGCCCACTATGACTGCTGCTGCTGCTAGGAGATATGCTGCTTTGCGGTTCAAGGAGGCACAGAGCATAAAAATGAACTGAAAGAAAGGAGCTGGATGGATGCTGCAGGGATGCAGGGGGAAGTATCTTCCTGCATGGAGACCATCATCCTTCATGGGGCTGGCTGAACAGCAGAGCTGGACAGGGCTGGGAGTCAATGGAGAGCCAGGAAATGAGGGGAAAAGAGGAATTTCCCACATCTTCCTTTCTTCCTCCCCACCAGAGCCAGAGCATCTTGAATCAAACCAGTGCTGCAGTCGTGAGCGAATTGGTCAGGGGGTGGGTGTGGGCAGGGAGAAATAAAAATGGCATAAAATTGCAGATGAAAGGATCTGTGTGCCCTGCTTCTCTGAGAAGTTCCATCCATCCCTCTCTTCTCCCCACATCCTGGGTACCCAAGGGTCCCTCTTCCTGGCCCTGGCGGCCCCTTCCATAGCTCGACTTTGAGGCCAGACGCCTGAAGGTTATTTGGGGGCATCACTGTGTTAATCAAACGTTCACACAAGCTGCTTAATTCCCCCTGTATAATCCAACTGGAGATGGAGCCTGGCAGGTTTCTAGATGTTATGTTTACATCGGACTGCGGGTGGAGGGAGGAAGGAGGGGATGGGGCGGATGGGGTGGGGGGAGATGACGTGCTTGGAATAAAATTGTGCTACCTCCTCCTCCATCCCCCAGCAAAAAAAAACAAAAAAAAAACAAATCCAAAAAAACCTCAAACCCAAAACCACCACGTTATTTGTCCACCCCCCTGCACCATTTCCATACCCAAAGCGTCCACCCAGAAGAGGAGGGGCCACGCTGCAGCTCATCTCAAGGGGGCAAAGGTCTTTGAGAAACCCCCCCAGCTTGATTTATTCAGGGCATCACAATATTTCTGGAGATTAATATTAATAAGAGCCTTCTGCCCCCTCCTTTCCATCCCCTGAGCTGAGCCCAAGGGATGCAGCCAGCCCGTGGCGGGGTACAAGGCCTCCCCACCTTTGGATGCGAGGTGATGGCGTCTCTTCATCCCAGCTGTTTTGCCAGCAATAAATGAGTTATTTATTTATTTGGGGTTATTGCGATCTTGTTTTTCCTCTCTTGTGCTGCAGCTTGTTAAAGGAAAAGCTGTTCTCTGGGTGAGGGCCGGGTTCTGCTGGGGCCAGCAGCGCTGCAGAGGGATGCTTGGCGCAATAGTGCAGCAGGACAGAGATCTGCTGCAGGGATGGAGGCAATCCCAAATAGCAGGCACCCCAGATCTCCTTTCCCCCCCTCTTTTTATTCACTGAACAGGAGCTCTCTGGCAGTTCAGACCCCTCTGGAGGTCCAGGATGTGGAGGCAGCCACCCTGGGTTGAGCAGGCAACTGTGGGTAGCCGAACTGAAAGGTTAAGGGCTTTATTTTGGGGTGGATTTTAGCATTTATTCCCCACCTGCTGCTGACTGTGGGTCCTTGAGGGGAGTCCTGCCTCCACCACCGTAAAGAGACGTGTGAGAAACCTCTGCAAACAAAGGAGAGGATGCGGGAGCCTGCAGCGAAAGAGCTTTATTGGCACAGCATGACCTGACAGGCTCCTTGCGGCATCTGCATCGGGCGGGATGCGATCCCAGAAAGGGCTGCCCCAGAATACCTGCAGCACTCCAGAGTGGGGGGTGAAAAGAGGCGTCCTAGGGACCCCAAGCTGATCTCAATGCTCCCGCGGGCACTGTCCCATAGATTAGGGTCTGCTTGCAGGGCTGCAAAGAGAGATGGACTCCCCCAACACCATTATCGGAGGGCACCGCAGCCTAGCTGCAGCTCTGCCACCACCCCGCGGGGCTTAGAGACCATCCCCTCCGGTAAGGCCTGCCCTTGACCAGTGCAAGGCACCTGCTGGGAGCACTGGGATGATCACTGGATTGTCCATGAGGGACAGAGCGATGTGGGGCAGGTTGGCCTTTAACTGCAAAGAGAAAGGAAGGGGTGGGAGAAGGGCAGGGAGGTGAATGCCTGTGGGAGAAGGTTAGGGGGTTTGGCGACAGGATCCCAGGAACCTTTCTGGCTAAAAAGATGGAGAAAAAAAAAATTAAATCAAAATAAAAGTGCAAAACCAGAAGGGAAGATAAAGTAAGGTGGTGGTGGTGGAGCAGTAGCCTGTGCAGGGACACTGCTCAGCATTAGGCCGCGGGTTCACAACATCCCTCCATCGCTTTCTCTCCTCGGGCTTGCAGTTTCCCGAATTTTATTTTATTTTCCGAATAACTCAGGTGCTGGTT
>VWZI01006508.1:0-14062 GCA_013396835.1 Psilopogon haemacephalus
TCATTCAAACCTCCGGTGGGGCAGTGCCCTGCTCTGCCACATGGTTTTGCCCTGGCTGGGGGCCAAATGTACATCAGAGCCGCTCTATTGCTCCCCCTCTTAAATAGACCAGGGAGAGGGGAAAACATAATAAAAGCTTGTTATAAGATAGAAGCAATTTAATAATGAAAACAAGCAAAAGCAATAGACTGCATGGAAGCAGAAGCAGAGAGAGATGTTAATTTCTACTTCCCATCAGCAGGACGATATTTGGTCTCAGGAAGCAGGGCTCTCTATGCTTGCTGGTTACTTCTGGAGACAGACGCCATGGACAAATCTTCCCCAAACTTCCTTCTTTCACTTTGTTCTTATATCTGAGCTGATGTCATATGGCATTGAATATCCCTTTGGCCAGTCTGGATCAGCTGGTTTGGCTGTGTCCTCTCAGCATCTTGGGACAGGGAGATGTTGGAAAATACCCAATCTGTGTGCTCAGCTTAGCAGTAGCGACAACACTGGTGCATTATGAATGCTCAGCTACAGCACTGCAAAGCATGGTGTTAGAAAGATATTTAGTGGAGAATTAACCCCAGCTCAGTCCAATTCTAACCTACTACACATGCAAAACAACATCAAAACCAATTGTCCAAGCAAAAATGAATTAAACTGTTATTGATTAATTGAGAGGTAAAATTCTGGATAGATCACTCAATTCTTTATATTCCAGTAGGACCCAGTGCAATTTTTTGTAATGCCCTGATTTTAAATGAACAGATAGACTTTAAAGTAATACTATATCTTATTTTATCTTTCAGCACCAATACCAGAGAAAATCAGAGATTTGCATCTTATTTGGAAAGCCGAAGAAGAGTCACTGAATATCTTAAGCAAATTGCGATCAACACAGGTTTTTTTAGAACTTTGATTAGGTGTGCTCTAAATGAATGCTATAAATACCCTTGTTTTACACAAGGAAAAAAAACAAAACCAAAACCCCCAACAAAACAGCAAACAGTCTTCCCTGGGATTTTAACTTGTAAATGATCTCTTGTAGTACCTTTGTGCTTGTGTTCACATCCCTGGCAGCAGAGAGTTTTGTTTTTGAAAAAATCTTGCAGTGAATCCATTTCTCTGATGGAATGGTTGTTAGATATCTAAATGCAAAGTCAATTAAGACAGCGTAATTTTGTATGCCAATGCAACAAATCACTCTCACATCTATGGAAAATATTCTATTCTGTGCAAGATATTTTCCTCTATTTTACCTTGAAGATGAAACCAGTTACTGTCATAGTATGGGGAAGTGCAGGCAATACTGACTGTATCAAAAAGTAAACTATTAAAATGTGAAGCTGCTTACAGAGTCTGATGGGGGAGAAGGTTCCTGTTTATTTTCTCTTGATAACTGTCCCAGGTTGGGAATTATGGGGTTAAAACTCCTCTAGAGACTAGAGGAGAATGTTATTCAATCCCATAATTCTGCTATCTCTTCATAAGCTCAGGGCAAGGCCAGCTCGCTCTCCTTTCCTCCAGCTGGGCAGGAGCTGTTATCAGGTAAATATGTAAGTTGGTAGGCCTGTTTTGGGGCCTAGGAATGGTAGAGGCAGTGGGGTTTATAGATTTAGTTTAGGGATGGGAAGAAAATTCAAGGGGGTTGCTATAACTTCTACATTTGCTCTGTAACATTTTTTTTCATGCATCTCTCTATCCAAAATATAATTCTGTTATTTTCTCCAATTTGTTTGAGTTTTTATTCTGTCGGCAGTAAAACCATGACAATAACTTAGATATCAAATATGTTCAGATTCAATGTAAAAATATTTTCCAGTTGTCAATAGGTATATAAGTCAAGCTGCTATTTTCTGCATTTTTATCTGTGGTAAAGGTACAGGAAACGATAACACATAACTACATTATAGTATTTTCTGGCAGTTAATTAGCAATTTAAAAAAAAAATCCTCATACTTGCTATAATCTTCCAAATTTCTGAAACTATTCCACTTTCTTCTACAAGTTGACTTGCCAAAAAAAAAAAGTATCTAAGAACATTTGCATCTTATTTTAACAACAACAACAAAAAATAATACAAGGGATGATGAATTTAGAGCTATCTGAAGTTTTCTCCCACTCACAGTCCTAATTTGGCACCTGTGTCAGGACATGAGAGGTGGCTCCCCATCTTACAGAGGCAATGACTCTTTTCCTGAAACTGTAGCTGTTAGAACAGTCTTTACTTTTGTTCCAGCAACGGTAATAAAAAGTACATTTATGTATAGTTTTGTAGATAAGGTGCCCTCCTAATGGGCTGAGGATCAGAGTTTTGCAGCTTTTGCTCTTTGTGTCACTGAAACATATGTGCAAACATCTGGCTAATAGGAAAGGGATATGCTCCTCCGTTCCTCAAGAAAAATACTGTTATGAGAAGATGAGTGTTGTCAATTGGTCATATAGTTTTGGTGATGTCATATGTTCCCTAATACACTTAATCCCTGGCCATTTCCAATTTGTGATTGTCAAATTTAAAATACATTTTTTGTCATGGTTTGAAGCAATTGGAGAATTTTAATAAGAAATTAGACTATGGACTGAGAAAGGAAAACATTGATGATGCTACTTCACTCATAGGTTTACTGAAAAAAAGAAAAAAAATGTTTAAGAGTTGTAACCCAAACATACATAAGACAGAGATGCTTAAGCTTCTCTGGCTGCCGCATCTCTCTCCCTGCCTTCTTAGCTGGATCTGAATAAATTCACTAACTTCTTTCCTGCTACTAATCGCCCTGGCTGATGTACCCTCACTTATCTGCTGCATAAGACAGATGGTGAGATAAGATTGGGAAGTGGGGGGGGAGGTGGTAGGGTGGTTAGAATCCCCTCTTAGAGACTCTGATCTTTGAGAAGGGTGTGGTGTTTCTGTATTACCTTTTTCACTGTATATGTCTGTAAGTATCTGTTATATGTTGTAAATATCTGCTTATATATTGTGCAAAGCTGCAAATATAAAGCTTCATTTCCTTAATTTCCAGCCAACTGAGTTCTAGCCTGGGTTATTTCAAAGTGGGGTGGGGGAGGAGGGTGGGTAACTGCCACCACATTATTTCTGGTATATGCTTTCCTTTGCTTGATCTATTATCACTAAGATGAAAAAAAACCCCAAACCCACAACTGCTTAAAGAGGATAGAGAACAAATACAGAAATGTATCCTGCAAACTATGTCAAACTCCCAACTGGTTTGAGCAGTACTCCTCCAGAATGCCTGTAATCACATTTTTCCTTCATTTATCAATTGACCATATGAAGTTGACACCTATAAGTTTGTCTTCAAATTCAGCCTGTGGAAATTCACCTCCGTATTGTTGGTGACCTCCAGGTGAATTTATAGTGCAGCAACCAAAAAAACAGCTATCTTATCTCTGTGATATCCAAAATCAAAAGCAAGATTTCTACCCTTGTTTACAGCAGGGCTAGTGGTTGAGTATGGGCACTTACCCACTAAGTTAAACAACTTAGTGCTTAAGTTTAGATTGTTATCTTGCTAAGTTAGCAAGATAACAAATCTGATTTATTGTTATCTTTCTTCTTGGCAGGTTTTACTTACATTGAACAGCATTATAAGACAATGACTGGAGGACAGCCAGTACTTGAGACCACACTCAAGGGCAATGGAGCAGGATTACATCGGCTGGTGTCCCTGCAATACTAGATACATTGGGCTTGTGTTCTCAAATAACTAATTTCCAAAGCATGCTGTTGTGTAGCAGCAGGACTCAGGTGGTCTACAGCAGGCAATGAGACAAGAATCAAAGGTGATCACAGCACAGAGAACACACCAGCAGAGTGCAGTCCCACAGCAACTCAACAAACAAAACCCAGATGGCATAATTCATTTATTAGAGCAGCAGAATATGGATCTACAACATAACCCAAACATCCATCCAGGAGGCATAGATGGAACTAGAGATATTTAAGTGTCCTTACAGTATATCCTCAATAAGGATAAGGCACCTACACTTGAGATCAAATGTGCCTTCTGGGCCAATGGGCAGAAGATGTTGGTTGAGGTCGTAGTGGAGGATGATTGGGGAAATTATGGCTTACTTGCTGCACTCACAACCCTGACACATGCAATGAACTATCAGTTTAATTTTAAAAATTGTTGCTCTGAAATAACAGCACATGCAATGATATTCAAACTAAAAAACACCCCTTTGAAATTAATTGCTCTAAGGACAGCTTATGGAGTATAGGAGAAATCCAGGGTAGTCTAAGGTATGAAAATGGCCCCTGCTCTTACACTATTTACCAGTATAAATGGAAACAGTTGGTCCTCCTAAACTCACTTTGTCTTTTCAATGTGACATAATTATATATCTGAGGAATCTCGTACTTTCTGCTTAAAGTGCATGGAGTCTTTATCAGTAAGTTCAGTGTGACTAGTGTTAAGACTTTCACTCAGCCGGAATTAACCCTTGAGGTTTTTAGCAAAGTAAACTGTCTACTTAAAATACTTAAAAAGAAAGATACTCCATAATTCTTTATTTTGATACTGAAATGTCGAAATAAATGCAATATATAATAGTGTGATGGATTACTTTTTATGCAGTTTGGTTTAATACTTATGCTGCTTGAAGGTAATTTTACTTCTTATATATAAGCCTTTTCATTGTGGTTACACAGTACTCAGAATTGAGCATGTTTTGCCATTATTTATAATAGCTTCTGGTTGCCTATTCTGGAGAAGAATAATTAGGAGTACTTACAGATGCTTGGAATAAATATATATAAATTATACTTGAAAATAAGATGATATGAGTGGGGCCAGAGGCAAAAGCAAAAAAACCCAATAATTTATAAGGGAAGCAAAGGGTGGAAAAGTTTCACTGCTTTCCTCAAATCAAGAAAGCTGTTAAGCATTTGTTACATGTAGTACATATTTAATGAGGAAAATGATAAAAATATTTAGTGCTGGATGGACTATGGAGTGAATTCATTTTTCACAGAAGGCAGATGCATAGTATGCAAAAGATACATGGTATTTAAAAAGAAGGGAAAAAAAGCTGATAAATGTGTAGTATGTTCTGTTGGAGTTGTAGTGGTATGGGCAGGCAAGATTTTTATTTTCAAAATTAATATTGCTTATTAATTTTGATATCCAGGAATTTTCCCACAATGCTTACTTTTTAATAATAGGGTCTTTGCATGGTCATGAAAAATATTACACAGTTGAAAAACAGGAGGCAATCTAGAACACTTAAGATATAACTAGCAATAATATAATAAACATTAACTCAACTAATTGAAATTGAAAAGAGAATCTTGTGTTGATATACTGCTTGCCCACTAATTGGACTAGAGATGTTCCTTTCTACTTAAGGCAGAAGGGACCTGGATTCAGTTAGAGAGGCTTTAAGTATTTACTCACAAAATATTATTTCCAGTTTCCTAGGGCTAAATTGAAGTTTCCAGACAGCACCCAAACACTTGAAGGGAGTTCTGTTGGTGTCTTGTTATCTGGATCTTCTGGAACTTCTCAGGCTCTAACAGGGTGCTGGGATGAGGCAGACAATTTCTGACCTGATCTTGGTTCCTCTTGGACTAATCTGTGTCCTTTCCAGGGCTCCCAGTCTTGACAGAAGACTTTCAGATGTGTAGGCTTGGCATGATATCTTGCAGATGTGTAGACAGGCATAATATTACACTGGCTAAGTGAGCTTATCATGTGAAAGAACTTAATGCTTATTTCTATTTATAAGGTAATTCCACATATACAAGCCCAACGTATCAGGGCTTGCTATTATGCAGCAAAGCTGGCTTGGAACTTAGCAGACATAATGCTGCAAACAAATAAAGGGAAAAGCATGGCAGAGCATGAGGATAAAACAGCAGAGAGCACAAATGCAGTGTTAGAGAGCACTGAGACAGAGGCATGTTGTGTTTGCCTGCTCGTCTCTTTTTAGCAGTTCTGCCTGATACTAATGGCTCTTTGGCCACAGAACTTACCCAACTTTGCAAAGAGACTCAATGGACCAAGCCTTTGTTTTCCTTCCCCCATCTTGCCTCCCCCCATCATCAGAGGATAGGGAAAACAGGAGAACATATCTGGATAAGCCAGGACGTGCTTAGGCCTATTTTGGCCTCCCATGACAGGAGTGCATCAGTGTCACTGCTCTTGTATATTACCTTCCTTCCCCGTCTCACACGAATGACCATCTTGTGTAAGATACATGATTCTATTTATGTCAAAATGAGTAATCAAATTTACTTGACACATCTGGCTTCTTAACCACTTTATCTTTCCAACAGCACATTGTGATTTCTTCAGATTTATATGTTAATACTTAATGGATTTTTCCATACTCCCATTGGAATAATGTTCAAACTTTGAAGAGAAGGCTGTTTGCTATAAGTGTTAAGTATGTGATGCTGGAAATTCAAACATATACGAAGTTGCTGTTCCCTTGTGTAATCAGAATCAAATAAGAGGTGCCAGTGAATTTTATTGCCAATGACTGGCAAATGTTTAGAAAGAAATAAAATAAACACAGTTTAGAAATGTTCAGGTTGTACATCATTCTTCATAATGAATATGTAATTATTAAAATCAGTAGATGAGATTATTATTATATATATAAATATATATCNCCTTTACTTCTAAAAGTTAATAATACTTGATTTTATCTCTTTACCCCTGGGGATGTGTACTGTATTCTTCCAATCTATAAACTCCTGAAGAGAGAGAGCAAGTTTTCCACTCAAACTACCATGTGTATCTTTCCTTCATTGTTTGTCATATATCCAATTCTTGGAGTAGCTTTTTTATGAGCCATTTTATGTAAGCATGTATCCTCAAGTTAAAAACATTTTCTGAAATCATCAATTTCTGGCTCCCTTTCCCAAGAGTAAAGGATTTTGCTCAAAAGTAAAGACCAGTAGACAACACAGAAAAGAGATGGAGGAATGTGAGACCAGTGGACAGAAGATGATGTCAAGAGAAAACAGCTGTTAGATGAGGCTTCAAGGGAAACTTGAAAAGACTGGCAGATGTGCTACACTTGTAAGAATTTAGAAAGCCCTCTGTAGACTGAAATGCACAAGGCTCACTTATTTAATAAGGTCAGACTGACACTCTAAATATTTTCCTACCTTTCCGATAAGACTCAAGATTATACCTAGATACACAGTTTTGCCACATCCATCGTTTTCTGTAATATTTTAAAGTGTCACATTCTCAGCCCATATTTTCACTTGAAAACAAAAGCACAGGCTGACAGATGCATAGCTACATGTCCCAAAATACAAGTTCTCTTTGGCTTAATTTGTTTGGTTTTTTTCCTTTTCTTTTTCTCTTGCTGTGATAGGGTTTAAATGATTATGTTACTTTTATTCTTTGTTATCGGTAATAAAGTTGTCCCTCTCCTTAGCTATATTTTGCCCTAATGAGTCCAAATCTAGAGCATTATGTCCAGTTCTGAGCTCCCCAGTTCAAGAGAGACAAATCTGCAGAAGACACTAAATTGAGTGAGAATGTTGATCTGCTCGAGGGTAGGAAGGCATTGCAGAGAGATATGAACAAGTTAAATAGGTGAGCTGAGGTCAACAAAATGAAGTTTAACAAGACAAAGTGCTAGGACTTGCACTTTTGTCACAACAACCTCCAGCAATGCTACAGGTTTGGGGAAGAGTGCTGGAGAGCAGTGCAGTGGAAAAGGATGCTGGTAGATGGCCAGCTGGACATGAGAAAGCAGTGTGCCCATGTGAACAAGAAGGCAAATGATATCCTGGCCTGTGTCAAAAACAATATGTCCAGCAAGAGGAGGGAAGTCATCATGCCCCTGTACTTGGTCATGGTGAGTACTATTTCAATACTTCAGTACTATGTTCAATTCTGGATTCCACAGTATAGGAAAGATATTTTGGTGTGGATTGCATCCAGAAAAGAGCAACAAGGTTGGTGAATAGTTTGGAAAGCATCAGAAGGAGCTGGGGGTGTATAATCTGGAGAGGAGAAGGCTAAGGGGAGATCATGGAACTGCTGGAGAGAGTCCAGAGGAGGGCCACAAAGATGATCAGAGGGCTGGAGCACCTATGCTATGAGGATAGGCTGAGAGAGTTGGGGCTTTTCAGCCTGGAGAAGAGAAGGCTTCGAGGAGACCTTGTAGTAACCTTCCAGTATCTAAAGGGGGCCTACAGGAGGCCTGGGGAGGGACTATTCACAAGGTCTTGTAATGACAGGATGAGGGGGAATGTATTCAAATTGGTGGAGGGGAGATTTGTTAGGAAGAAATTCTTCACAGTGAGGGTGGCGAGGCACTGGAACAGGTTGCCCGGGGAGGTTATGGCTGCTCCCTCCCTGAATGTGTTCAAGACCAGGCTGGATGAGCTCTTGAGCAACCTGATCTAGTGGGAGGTGTCCCTGCCTATGGCGGGGGGGTGGAACTGGATGATCTTTAAGGTCTCTTCCAACCTAAACCATTCTATGATTCTATGATTCTATCTTATTGCTCTCTACAACTACCAGAAAGGAAGTTGTAGTGACTCTGATGTTGGTGTCTTCTCCCGAGCAACTAATGATAGGACAAGTAGAAGTGGGTTTAAGTTGTGCCAGGGGAGGTTTAGATTGAACATTAGGAAAAACTTCTTTACTGAGTGGTGAGGCATTGAAACAGGCTGCCCAAGGATGTGGTGGGATTGCCATTCCTGTAGGTGTTCAAGAAGCAAGTAAATGTGGTGCTTCAGGAGATGATTTACTGATCATGATAGTCGGGTTACAGTTGGACTTGATCTCAAAGGTCTTTTCCAGCCTTAGTGATTCTATGATCCTGTGAAGGAATTACTAGAAAGAATCTAGTGGAAGGCTATGAAGATGGTTAAGAGACTGGAACACCTCTGTGACAAAGAAAGGCTAAGAGGCTTGGGCTGCTTTAGTTTGGAGGAGAGTGAGGGATCATCTTGTCAGTGTTTATAAATATCTAGAAGGTAAGTATCACAAGGATGGGGTAGACTCTTTTCAGTGGAGTCTAGTGACAGGACAAACTAGAACACAGTTAAGTTCCATCTGAATCATAAGGACAAGCTTCTCTACTATGAGGGTGATGGAACACTGGAACAGGTTCCCCACAGAGATTGTGGACTAGTGCTTCTCTACAGACTTTCTAAACCCACCTGGATGTGATCCTGTAAAATCTGCTCCAAGTGAACTTGCTTTAGCACAGCGTTTGGACTAGATGATCTCCAAAGGGATTGATTGTTCAAAGCTTATCATGGGTTCTTCATGGGGTGGAACCAAAGGTGAAGAAAATAGATGGATAGATGGATTGAGGTGATTAGGAAAGGATTGAGTATGGGAAAGCAAAAAGATAAGAGGTTAAAAGTGTGTGGGTGTGTGTAAAGTAGACTTGTCAGTATCATTGCTCTCTGCCCTGTATTCTCAGTAAGCTCCATCTCCCTTTGCCTGGTTGAAGGGACCTCTGTTCTGTGTGTATTAGTGGATGTCTAGGTGCCAGCAACTGCAGTTAAGCCGATATTACAGGGCCTAGGTTTCTGGGGCCAGCAACTGGAGTGAGTGATGGTATGCACCTCACTCGTGATTGCTAGCACATAGTAAGCTGAACTAGCTGGCAGGTTGATTAAGTAGTTTGGGAGCCGGTTTTGGAACTGTTTGTAAGTATATGTCCAATATCTATGTGTCTCTGAGGAGTCAGTGACTGCTTGAAGGACAAGTACATGCCTATCAGCTACTAGATAGACTGTGAGGGTCTAGGAATTGTCTGAGACAGCCATTTAAATGCATATGTATGATGGTTGCATTGCTAATGCTGTTTTCTGTAAGTCTACCTTTTTCTTTGAACTGGAAATACTAAATAGCTTATATTAAATCATAAGTTTATAGCATACAAACCAGCCATATATATTTTTTTAAATTTGTTTGTTTATTTATTTATTTTCTCTTTTCTAAACTTAGAAACCTAAATACTTTCAGGCTTCAGTCACCATATATCTCCTGGTTTTATCCTCTCTTTGTAGTAATCTTTCTCTGCATCCATTCTGAATTCAGTTTGTCTTTTCTGATCATTAGCCATTCCAACTGGTTCCAAATGAGCTCTCACCAGTGCTGTCATAAGAGACACTAAGCTTTGAATTAGTCTTTTTATGGTCTCACCTGTGTGGTGATTCCAAATATAGTATTGTTTTCTACAAAACAACAACAACAACAAATAAAAAAACAACAACAACAGAAAGAAATTAATCATAAAAACCTTACCAACATATTTACCAAGGGAATAAGTGGTAAAACATTCTTCCCCTCACAAAATGAAAACAGCTGAATTTATTACAGATTACAATACCTTTTTAAAACTTACATGAGAAAAAGCAGAAAGTCAGTTTGAAAAGAAGAATTCAAATATTCTATTAAAATTATTCATGTTTTCAGTATCCATCTGTAAGCAGCATCTTCTGTACTGCTTGCATTATGTTTAAACATCAGTCAAGATGAGTGAAACCTTTCTTGTAGAAGCAAAGAAAAATAATTCAACTTGGGAGTTAGAAGAATAAGAAAAAGAAGACAGGCATATGAGGATGTATTTGTAATATTCAAAATACATTAGCAAAAATTTATGTGATTTCTTTTGTTTCTGCTTATATGAAGAATGTGTCTTATGCACAGCCTTTGTGGTGCCTGGATTCCAGGTAGAAGCATATAGCTGAGTCCCCAAGACAGAGCATCCAGCTGTTGAGCATACTTTGTTGTTTTTGTTTTATTAAACATGTTTGTGAATGGGTCAAGATTCTAGTTGGACTGTGTGGCCATTTGACCTAGATTTCTAGCACAGACATAGAAAAAAAATGGGAACAGAGAAAACTTAGAAGTGGAAGCTCTGAGTGAAGAGGTAAACATTCTAGAAATAGGCCAAAAAACACCAACAATGGGTAAGCTAATATAATTTCATTGGATCATCAAGAGCTTTATGTCTGGAAGCACAACTTGTACCTTCCCCTTGCTGCTTCTGTTGCACCCACTGCTATCTTCCCTCCGCTGATGTTTTGGCTGCTGCTGCTTTTGCCGCTTCGCCACCACTTGACCCCTTCCCCATCTTCCTTAAGGTTATTATTTTTCTGTAGTACTTTATCTTCCTTATACTGTTATATTTAAACTATAAGAAATACAATTTAATTTCTCCTGACTTTCCAAAAAATCTGTGTTGGAGGGATCCGCTCTAGCCTGGTACAGGCTGTAAGAGGCTTTTGGTAAAGAACTCAAAGTGAGCAACATGGGTTGCTCAAACTGGTCATTGCATAGATAGTAGTTGCTATACAGTGCTAACATTTCAAATTCTTATAAACCACATGAAAGACTCTTGTTCCTAAACTAAATGTGATTTATTTGTTCTACATTTTTCAATCACCAACTATAGCTTATTACCATCAGAACATAGATGGTCATGGAGTACCATTAAGCATAGAGCTATTTAATATCCAAAATTACTCAACAATGCATTTCTAATGTTTGTGGTAGGGTGGTGGTGTTTATGTTTTTATTGTTGTTGTTACTGAAAAAAAAATAAAAAGAAAGGAAAGAAGTAAATTCTGCATTTTTAAGTGGTGCTAGAGAGCTGTCAGGAAGCTTTCTGTACTTCTAACTCAAGCTATTTTTAGGAACTGAAATTCCTCCTTTGCTTAGTATACAATACTGAATGTGAAACTATACTTAGTAAGAGATTCTTCAGACAAAACTATTGACATGCTGGCATGATTCTTTGCTAAAAGAAAAGACAATAACAGTATTTCAAAGCTATCCTCAGCTAAATAAGTGTTACACTGAAGCACTCACTATGGAAAAGAAAAAAGGCTGTTTATGTAACATCCTACTGCAAACAGTAGATGGAAAAACAGCTGAGAATCAGAGAAGAAAAATTATTCTAAATCCTCCTACATTCAAAATATAGAAAATAACGGCTATGCTGTAGAAACAATTAATTAACTTGCTCCCACTTTTCCTTAGACCACAAGTGAAGGAAAGCTGTCAGAGGGTCTCCTTACAGCTCTTCTTTGGGTGGCACAAATTCAATCTAGCTAAGAATAGTTCCTCAATTCTGTCCTTCTGAGACTGGAAGTTACTCCCTATGAAAAAACTCATACTCTTTTAGAAAAATCTAGAACACTGCCCCCCCCCCCCCCCCCCCCCCCCTCCTTTTTATTTTTTTTTTCCCTTTCCCTTTTTTTTTTTATTGGTGGGACAATCTTTAATTTTNCCTTGTTTTCATTTATTTAAGGAAGAAATCACACAGAATCACAGAATGCTAGGGCTTGAAAGAGACCTCTAGAGATCATTGAGTCCAATCCTCTTGCCAAAGCAGGATCACCCAGGGTAGTCTGTGAAGGAATGCATCCAGGTGGGTTTTGAAAGTTTTCAGAGAAGGAAACTCCACAACCTCTCAGGGTAGCCTGTTATAGTGCTCCATCAACTTCATGGTGAAGAAGTTTCTCCTCGTGTTAGGGTGGAACCTGCTGTGTTCTAGCTTGTAGTCCTTGTTCCTTGTCCTGTCACTGGGCATCATGAAAAAGAGACTGTCACCCTCATATTGCCACCCGTGCCTCAGATATTTATAGACATTGATAAGATCCCCTCTCAGCCCTCTCCAGACTAAACAGGTCTCTCAGTATTTCCTCATAGAAAACATGCTCAAGTCCCACAATCATACTCACAGTTCCCCATTGGACTCTCCAGCAGACCAATCTCTCTTGAATTGTGCAGTCCTATCCCAGGTTGGGAATTATAGGGTTAAAACTCCTCTAGGGACTAGAGGAGAAGGTTATTCAATCCCATAATTCTGCTATCTCTTCATAAACTCATGGCAAGGCCAGCTCACTCTGCTTTCCTCCCCCTCCAGATGTGGCTGGGCAGGAGCTGTTACTGGGTAAATAGGTAAGCGGGTAGGCCTGTTTTGGGGCCTATGAATAGCAGAGGCATGGGGTGGGGGAGGAGTGGAGTACTGCAATTTATAGGCTTAGTTTTGAGATGGGAACAAAATTCAAGGGGATTGCTATGACTTCTATATCTGCTCTGTAACTTTTCTTATGCATCTCTCTATCCAAAATACAATTCTGTTATTTTCTCCAATTAGTTTGAGAGTTTTTATTCTGTCAGCAGTAAAAGCACAACAGAATTTTTGGCACCCGAACAGGGACAAAGTTACTGGTTTGAATAGTTTGGATTGGAGAAAAATACAGAATTAAAGCTTCGAAAAAAAAATGTGCCTTTTGTCAGGATTTTGATGGAAAGCTGGAAGCAAGTTCAGGCAGATGTTAGAGAGTTGGGATCATGTCTTGCCATGTGTATGTATGTGCTCATCCTGATCGAGAGTGGTGTGTTGTCATATGCAATAGCCTGGATCATGAGAAAGTGCTGTGTGCTTCTGAACTTGCTCCCTGGGGTGAAGTGGCAGGGGAGTGAGAGGGAAGTCTGCAAAAAGGAATCGTTTGCCCCTCATGCTGATGGCTGGTTACCCGTGGTGGCCGTGGAGGCTTGGAAAAAAGTGACTTGGAGAGATCAGCCTCTCCCACCTTGGGGAGAGCAAGCGGCAGGCAGAAACTTGAAAGATTTGAGGTACTTGAGGACGATCTGGGTCTCCCATTCCACAAGCAGCCATGGCTAGACCTGGCCCCTTGCATGGTGCTGAGCAACATCGCACGGGTTGAGCTGGAGGGGTGGGGTAGAGCACAGTGGGTGAGCCTGTTCATGTCTCCCCTTCCTGATGTGACTCTGTGAGCAGTGGAAATGCAAGTGGCTCTGGGCATGGAAATGCAGGTGGGTCCGGCTATGCTGGCAGCCTCTCCTTGCCCCATAGCTCCGGGCAGCGTTTCAAAGTTGGCACCAGGTGGGAGCAGGGTGTTCCACATTGGTGGGCTGATTGCAGTGGCGACCATGGCACAGGTCATTGCCATCCTCTTGCTGGGCACAGCCACTCCCCACTCAGGGGAGGAACTGATGGTGCCACAAGAAACAGCCATGCATCTGTACCCATTTTGCTCCAGTGTAGGCAGCATGCATGGGCAGGCAGCAGCTGTGAACAGCGAGCCTGC
>VWZI01006514.1:7600-35844 GCA_013396835.1 Psilopogon haemacephalus
AGGTCCTCAGAATGGAAAAAAAAAAAAAACAACAACAAAAGAAAAACCATAGCACAAATGCAATTTTTGACTTAAGATGGGAGGAAAAGTTTAGCTTTCTGATTCCACCCCTCCCATTTAATTATATATTCCCCCCCCCAAATATGTTTCTTTTCACTTTATTACTTGGACACTTCTCCTCTTTCCTGATTACATAATTCTAGAAGGCCAAAATGACATTTCCTTATACTGTACACTATGTTAAAAGGTACATATTATGCCTGTCTTTTTTTTTGTTTGTTTGATTTTAAGACCCCTTATTAAACGAACTAAGTTTCTTCATGAAACTGGATATAAAAATCAACAAAGGTCCTCAGACTGGAAAACAAAACAAAACAACAACAGCAACAACAACAACAACAAAAATTGCCAATGCAATTTTTGACTTGAGCTGGGATGAAAAGTTTAATTACATATTCTCAAATAAAACCAGAATGTTTCTTTTCACTTTACTACCTGGCCACAAAGATGCTCAGAGCTGGAACAGCTCTGCTGTGAGGACAGGCTGAGAGAGTTGGGGATCTTCTGCCTGGAGAAGAGAAGGCTTTGAGGGACAAGGAGAACACAGCCACCTCTATGGGCTCATTGCTACCTTTGGACATACTTGAGAGTGCAAGGTCTTGTGTGGTTCACCAGGAGTACGCAAGTCCTAGACAAACATGCTCCACATTATGTCCACTATGAAGACAGGCTGAGAAAGTTGGGGTTTTTCAGCCTGGAGAAGAGAAGGCTTCCAGGAGACCTTAGAGTAACCTTCCAGGATCTGAAAGGGGCTACAGGAAGGCTGGGGAGGGACTATTCACAAGGTCTTGTAATGACAGGACGAGGGGTAATGGGTTTAAACTGGCAGAGGGGAGATTTAAATGGGATGTTAGGAGGAAGTTCTTCACAGTGAGGGTGGTGAGACACTTGCACAGGTTGCCCAGGGAGGTTGTGGCTGTTCCCTCCCTGGATGTGTTCAAGGCCAGGTTGGATGAGGCCTTGAGCAACCTGTTCTAGTAGGAGGTGTCCCTGCCTATGGCACAGGGGGTTTGGAACTGGATGACCTTTGAGTTCCCTTCCAACCCAAACCATTCTATGATTGTTTTATGATTATATAATTCTAGAAGTCCAAACCATCCACTATTATGTTTCCTCATATTGTACACTACATTGACAGGCATAGAACGGTTTAGGCTGGAAGGGACCTCAAAGATCATCCAGTCCCAACCCCCATCATAGACAGGGACACCTCCCACTAGAACAGGTCACTCAAAGCCTGATCCAACCTGGCCTTGAACACCTCCAGAGAGGGAGCAGCCACAACCTCCCTGGGCATAAGCTGTACCTTTTCTTTTGTTGTTTGTTTTTAAGACCCCTATTAAACCAGCTAAGTTTTGTCATGAAACTGGATATCCAAATTGACAAAGATCCTCAGACTGGGGCGGGGGGGGATGATGAGTTTTGACAAATAATTTGCAAGTGTGGTTTTAAAAGTGTGGACATAAGAGAGTAGAACAGCTGGGAAGAAGAGAAGCACTCAGCAGCAAGTGTGCCTTTAAAAGATGGACATAAGAGAGTAGACCAGCTGGGAAGAAGAGAAGCACAATACGAACAAGCTGAGGGAGCATGACTGTTGAAAGAAAAAAAAAAACAAAAACCCAAACCTGAACTAGTTCTTGGGCTGATGAGTGGCAGGAAAATGGCCTGGCACAAGCCCACTGTCACTGGTGGTTTGATTCTAGTTTTGGGCAGGGAAGGGAAACTTCACAAGGGGGGAAAAAAAAATATTGCACCCAGAGAGCAACCTGGCTCCTCCTTAGCTGAGGAAACCCCACGTTTTCAGCCAAGCAGTCAGACCAAAAGGCACATAAATGTGCAACACAGGAATAAAGCAGTGCTGTCAGAAGGATATGGGGGGCGGGTGGGGTGGGGAATCATATGAACACTTGGGCTAATTTCTCAGCAAAAACTTGGATAATGTTGATACATCCTAAGAAATGTTTTCAGTTACTCCAATCAGAATTTTCTGGGAGAAAATTAGTCTCCTAGAAGACAAAAAAAAAAAAACCAAACCAACAACAAACTGGTCTGTTCTACCATGAAATTTCTTGTGTTCATTATTTATTTGGACTCAGCTGTAATGCTCAGGCCTATACAAAACTCCCTGGATTCAAAAATCCTCTAAATCACCCCATAGAAACTAAGTAATTACCTGGCTACCACTAGCCACTTCTGCTCCAAATGTCCAGATCTTTAAAGTACTTCCTAAATTCCAAGCCAAAGTGGCTCCTTTCACCAAATTTCAGGTCTTGCCTCTCTTAACAGATCCACACACCTCTAAAGGACAGCTACATTCACCAGAAGTGAGGTGCACAAGGGGTTACTCCCTAGTGTGAGGGGCTGAGAATCAGACTCTTGCTCTCACATACCTTCTGTCTACACTGCTTTAATTTCCCCATCGTCTCCCTTTCTGTTTGTTCTATTTTCAGGCTCATTGTCTTTCCTCTCCAGTGTTTGGAGACCCTCTTTCCTTTTCCAGCCTCTCTCTTCCTCCCATCACTTCCCCCAGCTCGTACCTTCCTTCCCTTCTTTCTTCTTTCCTTGCTTCTCAGCTCTCTTCCTGGAGTTTCTATTCTCTCTTTCCTCCTCCCTTCTCTTTCATCAGGACTTCCTCTTCTGCCACTGTGGGCACATAGTCAGACGAAGACCAGGAGGAGAATGATGTGCCACAGAATAGAATAAGCCAGGTTGGAAGTGACCCCTAAGGTCATCCAGTCCAACCTATCACCCAGCCCTAGCCAATGGCACTAAGTGCTCTATCCAGGCTTTTCTTGAACACCTCCAGGAATGGTGACTCCACCACCTCCCTGGGCAGCCCATTCCAATGCCAGAGAGAATTCCCATTCTCTCTGGGAAGAATTTCTTCCTAACATCCAGCCTATACCTCCCCCAGCACAACTTGAGACTGTGTTCCCTCATTCTGTTGCTGGTTGCCTGGGAGAAGAGACCAACCCCACCTGGCTACAACCTCCCTTCAGGTAGTTGTAGACAGCAATGAGGTCACCCCTGAGCCTCCTCCTCTCCAGGTAAAACACCCCCAGCTCCCTCAGCCTCTCCTCACAGGGCTGTGCTCCAGGCCCCTCACCAGCTTCATCACCCTTCTCTGGACATGTTCCAGCACCTCAATGTCTCTCTTGAACTGAGGGGCCCAGAACTGGACATAGTACTCAAGATGTAGCCTGACCAGTGCCAAATACAGGGAAAAGATAACCTCCCTTGTCCTGTTGGCCACATTACAAGGCTGAAACCACAGACACCCCACTTACCTGTGGACCAGTTGCAGCTTCTGCAGGTCCTGCTGCTTTCAGTCTTTGGGTACCAGCTGTGTGAATTGCAGTGCAGGGGTGGGAACACCAAAGGAGCTGCGGGAGACAGTGCAGATGGATCCAAATGGAGTCTTGGCCTCTCTGCTTACAAGTCGCCTTCAAAACCCATGAGAAAGAGCCTGCAAGAGTGCGTGGTGTATCCTTACCTGGACCTGCCCCATTGATATAGCTCTGAAATGGCTAAGTTTTGAAATATAAAAATTCCTTCCCTCCTCCTCTTCCAAGATATTCACAACTTAGAATCATAGAATCAGTCAGGTTTAGAAGGGACCACAAGGATCAGCCAGTTCCAACCCCCCTGCCATGCCCAGGGACACCCTACCCTAGATCAGGCTGCCCACAGCCTCATCCAGCCTTGCCTTAAACACCTCCAGGGAAGTGGCCCCAACCACCTCCCTGGGCAACCCATTCCAGGGCCTCACCACTCTCATGCTGAACAACTTCCTCCTCACAACCAAGCTGAACCTGCCCACCTCCAGCTTTGCTCCATTCCCCTTAGTCCTGTCACTCCCTGATAGCCTCAAAAGTCCCTCCCCAGCTTTTCTCTGGGCCCCCTTCAGATAATGGAAGGCCACATTGAACTTCTTTCAAACACCATCAAAAAAAGCATAGCTGAGACCACCAAAAAAAAAAAAAAAAATTAAAAAATATATCCACCACACCTGTGAGCCACACTGGAGGCAGAGGCAGCTCCTGCAGCCAGAGAGGCCACTGTAGTAATGTGCTATGTTATCTCTAGTGCCACTGACTTCGGTCTATTTAATTTTCCCTTTGATTTTAATATAGATTTATTGAAAACAGCAGTTATCAAAACAAACTGCACTGGCAAATTGGTGCTCGTCTGGAGCTGTACAAGCACCTATAAAGCTGCCAGCGTATGAAATAAATGGTGCTATATGGGAGGTCAGTTATTGCAGCAGAGGTTTCCCCAAGGATTTGCACTGGGCAGTTTAATATTTCTTCTTATTACCTTCTTTTCTTTTCTACTATTTATGCCTCTCTGTTTAGATTTAAAAAAAGCACAGGGCCATCTGCCAAGGCAAGCCTCCCTGATAAAATCATCTCTGGTAAGCCTTTTAATGAGTGGGCTTCCCTCAGAGTACCAGCAAACACTGAGGCTTCCCATTCAAAAGAGAGGCAAATGGGGACAGGGTACCCAAGCTTTCATCCCAACAGGCTTCAACTCCTACACCAGCTTCCTTTATTTATTTTTTTTTTTAATATTTTGTCCTAGAGTCATAGAATCAGTCAGAGTTGGAAGGGACCACAAGGATCATCTAGTTCCAGCCCCCACTGCCATGCCCAGGGACACCCTACCCTAGATCAGGCTGCCCACAGCCTCACCCAGGCTGGCCTTAAACATCTCCAGGGATGTGGCCCCCAACCACCCCCTTGGGCAATCTATTCCAGGCTCTCACCACTCTCATAGTGAAGAACTTCCTCCTCATGTCCAATCTGAATCTCTCCACCTCATGCTCTACAGTACTCAGGACTTGAGCACTGTGTCCAATTCTGGGCCCCTCAATTCAAGAGGTATATTGAAGAACTGGAACATGTCCAGAGAAGGGTGATGAAGCTGATGAGGGGCCTGGAGCACAGCCCTGTGAGGAGAGGCTGAGGGAGCTGGGGGTGTTTTACCTGGAGAGGAGGAGGCTCAGGGGTGACCTCATTGCTGTCTACAACTACCTGAAGGGAGGTTGTAGCCAGGTGGGGGTTGGTCTCTTTTCCCAGGCAACCAGCAACAGAATGAGGGAACACAGTCTCAAGTTGTGCTGGGGGAGGTATAGGCTGGATGTTAGGAGGAAGTTCTTTCCAGAGAGAGTGATTGGCATTGGAATGGGCTGCCCAGGGAGGTGGTGGAGTCCCCATTCCTGGAGGTGTTCAAGAAAAGCCTGGATAGAGCACTTAGTGCCATTGGCTAGGGCTGGGTGATAGGTTGGGCTGGATGACCTTGGAGGTCTCTTCCAACCTGGCTTGTTCTATTCCAGGATAAAATCCCCACTGTCTAAAAACCTGCTTCTGGCCACCTTGTTTAACCTCCATTCATATTCTGCAGCAGTACCCCACCTTACACAAATTGTACCTGCTAGCTGTGGGCTCATCCCTACACGTGGTGCCAAAAAAAAACTTAAGTAATCAAATGCAATCAGTCTAAACTCCTTCATCAGAAGAGATAAAAGAGTTTCTGTACCGATCTCCACATCGGGAGAACGCAAATCAAACAACATCGCTGTCAAATGAGGAGACGAGGTGTTTAAATGCCTATAGAAATAGGAACTCTAATTACAGAAACATCTATAATGTAACTAATATTATTTACATTAGAGCGATGCTAATCCAGACGAGGGTTAATGTCCATGCTCCTAAAACATTGCAGTTTAAATAGAGAGGAGATGGCGAGAGGATGGAGGGGAGCATCAGCGTGCTTGGTGCCTGCTGGAAGAGGGAGGATGGAGGCAAACTCCGCACGATAGAAGAGGGTGGCTGGTGTGAGTCCCACAGAAAGATCACTTGGCAGTGGGCAGTGCTTGGACTCACCAAGTCATAGAATCAGTCAGGGTTGGAAGGGACCGCAAGGATCATCTAGTTCCAATCGCCCTGCCATGCCCAGGGATATCCTACCCTAGGTCAGGAGCTGTGGGAAACTGTGCAGATGGATCCAAATGCTGGAGTCTTGGCCTCTCTGCTTACAAGTCTCCTTCAAAACCCAGGAGAAAAAGCCTGCAAGAGTGCATGGTGCATCCTCACCTGGACCTTCCCTGTCATTATAGCTCTGAAATAGTGAAGTATTAGAATACAAAAATTCCTTCCCTCCTCCCCTTCCAAGATATTCTCAACTTAGAATCATAGAATGAGTCAGGACTGGAAGGGACCACAAGGATTATCGAGTTCCTACACTCCTGCCATGCCCAGGGACACCCTACCCTAGGTCAGGAGCTGTGGGAAATAGTGCAGATGGATCCAAATGCTGGAGTCTTGGCCTCTCTGCTTACAAGTCTCCTTCAAAACCCAGGAGAAAAAGCCTGCAAGAGTGCATGGTGCATCCTCACCTGGACCTTCCCTGTCATTATAGCTCTGAAATAGTGAAGTATTAGAATACAAAAATTCCTTCCCTCCTCCCCTTCCAAGATATTCTCAACTTAGAATCATAGAATGAGTCAGGACTGGAAGGGACCACAAGGATTATCGAGTTCCTACACTCCTGCCATGCCCAGGGACACCCTACCCTAGGTCAGGAGCTGTGGGAAATAGTGCAGATGGATCCAAATGCTGGAGTCTTGGCCTCTCTGCTTACAAGTCTCCTTCAAAACCCAGGAGAAAAAGCCTGCAAGAGTGCATGGTGCATCCTCACCTGGACCNAGCCCCAACTCTTTCAGTCTGTCCTCATAGCAGAGGTGCTGCAGCCCTCTGATCATCCTCGTAGCCCTTCTCTGGACACACTCCAGCATGTCCACATCCCTCTTGTAAGAGGGGCTCCAGAGTCAAGGGCAGTCTTGCACTCCGCTCTGCAGACATCCAGATAACCAGGAATAAACTTCTACTGCCACTTCTTAAAGCAAGATGGTAGGTTTTCAGGTCAGGCTGCTTCAGGTGGACCTTTGCTGTGTGAGAGGTACCAGCCATTATTTGGTACCAGACAGAGGATGGAGGCAAACTCCTCACACTAGAAGGAGGTAGCTTGTGTTAGACTCACAGTAATCTCACTTGGCAGTGGGCAGTGCTTGGATCTCATTGAGTCAAGGGCAGCCTTGCACTGTGCTCTGCAGGCATCCAGACAACCAGGAATGAGCTTCTAACTGCCACTTCTTAAAGCCAGGCTGGTAGGTTTTCAGGTCAGGCTGCTTGAGGTACTCCTTTGCCTGTTTGATAGGTACCAGCCATTATCTGGGGGCTCCAAGCAACAAGACATACTGCTTTGATTGACAGAGAAGGGGTCAAGCTGATGGAGAGCAAGCAAAATCCTCCATCCTCTGTGCTTCTGGACTGAGTCATTGCTCAAGGCATCAATATGCAGACAACTCACCCCATGCTCAGAACCGAACCATCTGGTCTGCCCAGGGTAGAGTTCATTTTCTTCCTAGTAGTTGGTGCAGTGCTGTGGTTTGCATTTAGTGTGAGAATGAGGTTGATAAGACAATGATCTTTTAGTAGTGCTCATCCTAAGTCAAGAACTTTTCAGTGTCCCACGCTCTGCCAGCAACTAGGTTATGATGGTTTGGCAGTTATCTGCTTCCCCCCAACTTCTGAAATAACCCAGACTAGACTCAGCCAGCTGGAAGTTAATTAATGAAGCTTTACATTTACACTTTGCACAATATACAAGCAGATATTTACAATAAATTGCAGATATTTACAGATATAGATAATTAAAAAGTTAATGTGGAAACACCACAGGCCTCCCAGAGATCAGGCTCCCCAGGAGGGGTTCCCAACCACCCTACCACCTTCCCCCAATACCCAATCTTATCCCAGTATCTGTCTTACATGCCAGTGAGGAAGACTGGCCAGGGGGAGTGTTAGAAGCAGGAAATTGGTTAGTTGAGTTACACAGATCCAGCTAGAAGCCAGGGAGAGCTCTGCAGCCAGAGCAACCCAAAGCAGCTCTCTGCCTTATCTATGTTTTGGTTCTTACTTTTACACTGATCAGCAAACCTATGAGTGGAGTAGACACAATTTTGTTTTCCTTTCTCAGCCTATAATGTTATTTCTCCTAAAAAATCCTCCAATTAGCCTCAAACCAGCACAAAGGTGCACAAGAAGATGGGAGAAAGCATGGCCAGAGCAGCTGATCCAAGCTAGCCAAAGGGATATTCCACACCCCAGGATGTCAGTCTTAGTATATAAGCTGAGGGAGTTGGCTGGTAGGGGCCTGATTGCTGCAGGGGAATTGGCTGGGCATTGGTCACTAGGTGGTGAGCAACTGCACCATGCATCACTTGCCTTCCTTGGCTTTTGTTTCTCTTTGCCATCTTCATCACTATTGTTATAATAATATTTTATTTCAATTATAGTGTAATTTGTATTTTGGTTAAGCTATTCTTAACCCTTGAGTTTCGTTTCCCCCCCAGTTCTGTTCCACATCCCACCTGGAGTAGAAAGAGTCTGTGAACAGCTGTGCAGTGCTCAGTTTCCAGCTGGGGTTGAACTATGACACAGCCTTAAAGTCAGCACTCTGGAGGACCTCAGCCACCTTCCTACTCTTTTAAAGTTCAAATTTGGGCTAAAATATTAAGTGTTTCATCCTTTCTCCACTGAGCTCTCCAGCTCTGACAGCTGTTTCCCAGCTTCACAGAGTACTGTCAAGAGGATGTTCTCCTTCCCTTACCTTCTGCCCCTTCCCATTCTCTTCTTATTGCAAAAGCTCAACACTTGAAGCTCAGCATCTCCAGTCATTTAGAGGCCACCTGAGGTCCTTCCTATCTGGTCAAGATGCCCCAGTACAACCTGGGTTTGGACAGAACCTGTTTAGATCACATTCCTTTGACATGAATTGCTGAAGTGGAAGAATGACCTTCTGTAGATGAAGGCACTGCAATATCAAATAGAGGGATGGGCTCTTCTTAAGGGATCTCAAAAGACTTCTGACCCCCTTCAGAAACTTGCTGTAAGGTGTAACAGTCCTACACACCTAAAATGAGATCAAGACCTTTTATGCTGGGAGGGAAAGAATTGAGTAGAATAGAATCAGCCAGGTTGGAAGAGACCTCCAAGATCATCCAGTCCAACCTATCACCCAGTCCTAGCCAATGGGACTAAGTGCTGCATCCAGTCCTTTCCTGTACACCTCCAGGGATGGTGACTCCACCACCTCCCTGGGCAGCCCATTCCAATGCCAATCACTCTCTCTGGAAAGAACTTCCTCCTAATATCCAGCCTATACCTCCCCTGGCACAACTTGAGACTGTGTCCCCTCCTTCTCTTGCTGCTTGCAAGCCTTACCTGGCTACAGCCTCCCTTTAGGTAGTTGTAGACAGCAATGAGGTCTGCCCTGAGCCTCCTCTTCTCCAGGCTAGACAACCCCAGGTCCCTCAGCCTGTCCTCACAGAGAATCCACTCGATCTGGCACTGAACCCAGCAGATTTTTCCAAGGCTCTAGTAACAGTTCAGCACAAGAGGGGAAGGCAGCAGATGAGAAGCAGAGCACTAACAAGCCTGAATGACACGTGCAGCCAGATTGTCTGCTTCCCTGACAATTGATGCCATACCCATTACTGGGAAAAAAAACATTGTGAGCTTGCTTCCATAGCACTCCACAGCTTATTGTTGCAGAGAGCCAGTGCTTCTCATCATGGCTTATGGCTTTTGTGAGCTGGTGTACAATGGCTTGTTGTTCCCATGCCCAAATTTACTGATGGAGCCAGTCACTGCACAGCCAGAGAGTGCCTCACCAAGCATCTTGCTCACTTTGGAATTCCACAGAGGAGCAAGCAGATTACAAAAACTCCTGTGGCACAGCTAAAGAGACAGGTCTATAGTAGAGAAGCTCACTGCAAGGGAGAAGGAGTTCTGCAAGCAAGATCCGAACTCGTGCAAGGAGACCTCAAGGATCTCTGCAGATGCTCCTCTAGTAGGGAGCTGAAGGCTGAGGTATTTGAGTTAGACAATTTGTTTTCACCATCCTAGCAGCACTGAAAGAAGAGCAAATGTGAATATCAGGCCAATAGGAGTGGTCAAATAAGCACCCAACAGTAGCCTCGGGCCAGGCAGTGGTATGCTGAAGGAGTAGATGATGGCAGGCAGGGACCTTGAGTCCCTCTCAAGTAAAGCTCTGCTACAAAAACTATTGAGAGACAGAGTCCTAGAGTACTCCCCTTGTTTCTGTTAGTACTCCCTCTTTACTCTCACTCTCCATTTATTGTTCTTTTGAATTATCTTCTGAGTTGTTTCATAAGGAAAGGCAAGCCACAGGCATGTGGTTTCATACCTTCACATCCCTCTTACATCCTACACATGCAGTCAAAAGGAAAACTGCTGTGGTGGGTAGGCAGAGCAGAGGACTGGGGAAGAGGAAGAAACAAGAAGAATTGGAGGCTGAGGCAGAGCATCATTGTGAATCATAGCAATTTCCTCTGATCCTGTTTTATCTTTGCGAGTGGGAATGTAAAAGATGCAGAATCTGTGTGAACAAGGTCAAATTAAATCACATTTCCAGGCTGGGGAAATTACTTTTGCCTGCAGCAAGAGAGGTGCACAACACAAATGAAGGAAGGGAGGCTCATGCCACCAGGCATGCTGTATCCAGCTAATGCAAGACAGAGGGAATTTATAATTAGGCCACTGAAATATATCCCTGCAGGATTTCAGGGGAGGGAGGGGGTCACACCAATTGAACATAAGAGAAAGACCAACTGAGATCTGATTTCCAACCTATTGCTCCTCATGGAAGATAGCTCATCCTTATCTCAATGTGCATGTGTTTCTGTCTGAGATGACATTACTCAGAGTCACAGGATGTCAGGGGTTGGAAGGGACCCAAAGAGATAGAGTCCAACATCCCTGCCACAGCAGGACCATGCAGTCTAGCTCAGGTCACACAGGAATGCATCCATACATGCCCTGAAAGTCTCCAGAGAAGAAGACCCCACAATCTCTCTGGGGAGCCTGTTCCAGTGCTCTGTGACCCTTACAGTAAAGAAATTCCCCCTTGGGTGGAGGTGGAACCTCTTGTGTCAACTCCCCAAGCACTCTGACCAGCTCTAGGGCAGTTAAAATCTGACTCAGCTTCAAGAACATCAGTGGAAGACAGACCCAGATGCTACTGAAGCTCAGAATTGCCTACAAGAGCACACAAAGTGTCAGGTTTGTTTAACATCTCTTGGTCAAACCCTGGGACTCTTTCCCACTGGCACAGCATTGCAGAAGGGAGGGCAGTGCCATGCATGGGCAGCTTGATGGACTGATGGAAGGATGCATGGAAAGGACCAGTCTAAGAACACAGGACTAGAAGTGATGTCTCTACATACAGAGACTGATGGAAGGATGCATGGAAAGGACCAGTCTAAGAACACAGGACTAGAAGTGATGTCTCTACATACAGAGACTGATGGAAGGATGCATGGAAAGGACCAGTCTAAGAACACAGGACTAGAAGTGATGTCTCTACATACAGAGACTGATGGAAGGATGCATGGAAAGGACCAGTCTAAGAACACAGGACTAGAAGTAATGTCTCTACATACAGAGACATTAGTGCAGACTCCCATGCAGCCTCACCACCTACCCATTATGTATGGAAACACATGGAAATTGCTCTGTCTGCCTCAGCTAAGTCACTGTCTCAGTGCTAACAAAGGAAAGTGGGTAGGAAGAGGTCTGGAGGTGATGGGTCTCAACTCAAGTGCCTAATTTCAGGGTGTTGCAATTGAATTTTTGGATTCTGGATGTTCCTCATCCCCTTTATCTTTGCTTAGAGTCAAAAACACAGCAGTCTGGAGATGGACCAGACCTGGAGCTCACCTAATTTGTGTCTTCCCCCGGTGGCAAAAGCACTACCAGAAGGAACAGGCATGCAAGAGACCTTGCAAAGAGAAACTCCCCTGGCCCTTGCCAGGGCCAGGCAACCCAACCCATGTCCTGGGCCAGTTTCCTCAACAAGCCAATTACTCACCCAACTTGCAAGATTTTGTGCCCTTTCCAAGTCTATAGTTTTGGTTTTTTGGCTTGTGGGTTTTCTGGGGTTTTTTGTTTGTCTGTGGGTTTTTTTGGTGTGTGAGGGTGTGTGTTTTGGTTTAGTTTTTTGTTTGGGATTTTTTGGGGAGGTTTTGGTTGGTTGGTTTGAGTTTTGTTTTCCTTCGCTGTTAAAAATTCAAGATGCTCACTCTTGTAATCTGAAACGTTTTGTGAGTTGTAGTAAATTCTACCTTATTAATCCCTTGGGTAAGTTGAGGTCTGCAGGAAGACTGCAGATGTAAAGTAAATGTTCCTCCAAAAATTGAGGCAGGTGCTTGAAGGGTTGTGAGATGTGGGGCAGTGAAACTGGATGGCAGGAAAAAAAAAAAAAAATTACAAAATCAGTCAGGGTTGGAAGGGACCACAAGGATCATCTAGCTCCAATCCCCCTGCCATGCCCAGGGACACCCTACCCTACAACAGGCTGCCCACAGCCTCTGCCAGCCTGGCTGCAAACACCTCCAGGGATGGAGCCGCAACAATCTCCCTGGGCAACCCATTCCAGGCTCTCACCACTCTCATGCTGAAGAACTTCCTCCTTATGTCCAGTCTGAATCTCCCCACCTCCAGCTTTGCTCCATTCCCCCTAATCCTCTCACTACCTGATAGCCTCAAAACTCCCACCCCAGCTTTTTTGTAGGCCCCCTTCAGATCCTGGAAGGCCACAAGAAGGTCACCTGGGAGCCTCCTCTTCTCCAGACTGAACAGCCACAACTCTTTCAGTCTGTCCTCATAGCAGAAGTGCTGCAGCCCTCTGAGCATCCTCGTGGCCCTTCTCTGGACACACTCCAGCATGTCCACATCCCTCTTGTAATAGGAACTCCAAAACTGATGCAGTACTCCAGGTGGGGTCTCACCGGAGCAGAGTAGAGGGGGAGAATCACCTCCCTTGACCTGCTGGCTACACTTCTCCTGATGCAGCCCAGGATGGAGGGAAAGAGCTAAAGCTGTGCCAAGATAAAGGAATTTTGAGTGTATCACTTTCTGAGCAGGCTTGTGGCTGACAGAGCATTCGCTTGTCGCACATATTTGCCTGCTTTAAATAATTCACTGCTAGAGTAACGGGAGCTGGATTAAAGGACAGCAGAGGGGCAAGACAAAGGAATGGGAAATGTAGGTGAGAAAAAAATAAAGCCTGGTAGAAAGAAGACACACATTTCTTGGAGGAAGATGGGCAACATCTGTGGAGGGAAATAGTAAGAACCAGGCACAAAGTCCTGGAAATCAGCAGCAGGAATTTTTCTATCTCAGCAGAAAACCAACAGTCTTCTGAAGTTCTAAGAAGAGATTGTGAAAATGGTCTTTGAGCATGAGTTTGGTGACTGAGCTAAGGAAGAGATGGAGCTCTGGAGCACATCATCCTATCCAAAAAGGGAAATGAGCACCTCGAGGAGGAGCAAGGCTTGGCTGGGTCTGCATCAGCACCCTTCCTGCTGCAAATACCTCGACAGGTATATCAGAGACCAAAATCTCAGCCAAGGCACCAGGTACAGCAGAGCAGAGGAGAAGGCAGGCTAGGCAGGCTGCTGGGCACTCATTAGCAGCAGTAGAGATAAACTTTACCTGTGCTGTTACTCTGCTGAGGCTGTGCTAACGTGGGAGCAGGACAGAGGGGTTCCTTGTGGAAGTCCCAGCTCTGACCCAAAGCCCCAGGAAGGGTCCAATTAAACAGAAATTCCCATTCCCCTGCCAGAGGGGAGATTTGCTTTGCTGAATACTATGTTCTAAAAAGGGCAGAGGGAACAGAGAGCATGAAAGATGTTTCACTCAGCTTTCACCTGAGCAGAGGCAGGTTTGTTATTTCAGCCTGGGTTATTTCCACCCACCCTTTCAGATTTTAACCTCCAATTCTTATTATACAGACAGATCAGTCTAGGGAAAGAAGGTATTTATTTATTTGGATTTTTTTTTTTTTTTCCTGGAGAGGATTAGCATCTGGTTGGCATGACAACAGTGCTGTGGGCCACCATAAACACTGGATCATTAGCACCAGTGCGTTGGGCTGTTATGTAGGCTTGGCCATCAGCGTGGCTAAGGTGTGTGGGTTTATGGTGCAATCCCATTTGTATCACAGCTTGGGCATTATCATAGCAGTCACAGTGGTGAGCACTAGGGCTGGTGCTGAGGTCCAGCCTGACCCAGGACTAGCTGCCTTGCCATAAAGGATGTTCCTTTGAAAGAAGACAGGCAGAAAGCATAGACTTGCCTTAGGTCACCTGTGGTGTGCATGAGCTGGCTAACAGCTAAAACAATTCCTGGGCTGGACCACAATCGTCACAGGACTCAGCACTTGGAGCTCCTAAACAGCATCCCTCTGTGTTATGTGATACCATGTGGATAAATCCATCAGCCAAAACAATAAAGGAATGATTTGAAGCTGAGGGAGAGCAGGGTTAGACTGGAGGTGAGGAAGAAGTTCTTCAGTCCAAGGTGGTGAGGATCTGCAGTAGGCTGCCAGGAAGGCTGTGCCTGCCTTCTGCCTGGGGCTGGACCACAATTATCATAGTACTCAGCACTTGGAGCTCCTAAACAGCATCCCTCTGTGTTATGTGATACCATGTGGATAAATCCATCAGCCAAAACAATAAAGGAATGATTTGAAGCTGAGGGAGAGCAGGGTTAGACTGGAGGTGAGGAAGAAGTTCTTCAGTCCAAGGTGGTGAGGATCTGCAGTAGGCTGCCAGGAAGGCTGTGCCTGCCTTCTGCCTGGGGGTGCTCAAGGCCAGGCTGGATGAGGCCTTGAGAAGCTGAGTCTAGTTGAGAGGTGTACCTGCCCATGGTGGGGAGGTCAGAGCAGATGAGCTCTGAGGTCCCCTGAGGAAGCTTTAGGCTTTCCAGCAATAGCAAACAATTGTTACCTAAATAATTATTTTCTTTCTCCTCAGCTCCTCATTCTTAACTATGAGAACTACCATGGAGGGAAAAAAAAAAAAAAAAAAAAAGATGGTAACAATTGTCAGTCCCTTTATAGAAAAGAGACCCCCAGAAGGCAGCTTAATGCAGTATGTCAATCGCAGTGCAGAATCAGCCACAAGAAGCAAATCAGGAAAACAGCAGTGCCATAGAATGCCTTAGGTTGGAAGGAACCTTCTGGAGTACTGTGTGCAGTTCTGGAGCCCCCACCACAAGAAGGGCATCGAGCTGTTGGAGTGAGCCCAGAGGAGGGCCACAAAGATGCTCAGAGGACTTGAGCAGCTCTGCTATGAGAACAGGCTGAGAGAGTTGGGGCTTTTCAGCCTGGAGAAGAGAAGGCTTCCAGGAGACCTTAGAGTAACCTTCCAGTATCTGAAGGAGGCTACAGGAAGGCTGGGGAGGGACTATTCACAAGGTCTTCTTATGATAGGATGAGAGGTAATGGGATTAAACTGGCAGAGGGGAGATTTAAATGGGATGTTAGGAGGAAGTTCTTTCCAGTGAGGGTGGTGAGACACTGGCAGAGGTTGCCCAGGGAGGTTGTGGCTACTCCCTCCCTGGAGGTGTTCAAGGCCATGTTGGGTGAGGCCTTGAGCGACCTGTTCTAGTAGGAGGTGTCCCTGCCTATGGCACAGGGGGGTTGGAACTGGATGATCTTTGAGGTCCTTTCCAACCCAAACCATTCTATGATCATCTAAAGATGTATTTTAAAAGACAAAGGCTGGCTGGTGATGGATCAGCATCCTATGGGATCAGGAAAAGAAGAGCAGTAAGTTTAGCAGAAGCCATGGGATGTGGAGCAGAACTGGGAAAAGCCATTTAAAGACGTCTTGCTGCAGCCAACTCTGCCTGTCCTGCCTGGCAGTCCTTGCACAACCAGTGACGTTGGAAAGCCATTCCCAGGCTAGGTTCTGAGGTGTTACATTTAGCCAGCAAAAGGCTGAACCTCAGCAGTTATTCTACAAGGTAGCCAAAAAAGTGCCATTGTCCTGAGCAAGCTTCTTCCTGCCTAACCACAGGGGGCCACCAGGCCCCCCCAGCCTTTAGGTCCCGCTCCCATTCACCCAGCATGCACCATGGGGACTCACCAGTAATGCCAGGAGGAGGATCCCTCTGCCCAGTTGGGCAAACTTTAGGGCTTGCCTTTGCTGGGGCTGATTATAAAGGGGAGTGGGCAGGAAGGGCAAAGTGGCCACACCTGGGGTGGGAGGAGACAGAACCCAGGTGCTCTGAGTTTGGGGGAAAAAAGGGTGACATGCAGTGTGGGGTGGGAAAGGGGAAAATAGGGTGGAAAAGGAGAGGTGGTGTTGAAAGGAGGGACATGGAGAGGAAAAGGTTGGAGATGAAAAGAGGAAGACAGGAGGAAAGGAAGGAGATTGAAAGAAAAGGAGGAAGATGGGGAAATAGGAGATGGAGGGGAAAGGATGGAGATGGGGGAGAAGGGAGATGGAAAACAAAACCGCCCCAAAGAAACAAAACATGACAAAANCACTGGAAATCTAACATCACCAAAAAAGACCCAACCAACCAACCAATCAACCAAAAAAAAAAACCAAACCCCCCACAAAAAAACAGCTGACCTGCAATGTTTGCATTGAAACTGCCTTTTCATGGCCAGCCCTCTATCATTTCTGCTTGGAGTAGTAACCAGACATCTTCACCAGCTCACTGTATTGTTGGAGGAAGAGCAAATCACACCTGTCTAAGAGGAAAAAAATGAGGAAATAAAGAGAAAAACTAAGAAATAAAAAAAATAAAACTAAAAAAAAAATACAAATTATAAGAAAATTTAAATATATATATATATATACACACACATACACAAAGTGTGAGGTCTTTCAGCAAGGTCTCCATGGGATGTGTTTCTGTGTGACCTGAGCTAGATTCTATGGTCCTGCTCTGGCAGAAGTGTTGGACTCAATGATCTATGGAGGTCCCTTCCAACCCCTAACATCCTGTCATCCAGTGACACCAGCATATTTTCTCCCAGGAGCAACCATTCTCTATTAGCACAGATGTGTGGGGTGCTCAGCCCTGCTCTGAACGAGATCCACAACCTGCACATTCCTGGGAAAAAGCAACTTTCCTCCTACTGCAGAGCCCCATTTCAGCTTGCACATCTACAGTAGATATTAATAACAATCATGCTGCACTTGGCTGCTGCAAACCCTGACTGATGAGAGCAGCCCTAACTCACACAAGTTTCCAATTGATTTTATCTCATGTTAGGTTCTAACTAATCACACTAGAGAGCTGCCTTAAAAGCTCGCCAGATCTGTTCTGTTCAGCTTTGCTTCCCTTGCTGAAAGGGAACATGGGGGTTATTGCCAGTCTCCCACCAATCTGGGGAGTCCCATGCCTCAGGTAGGTGCAGGTCCATGTCCAAATGGCAAACAAAGCAGGTGTTTGATGGTAACCAGCATGACTTCACCAAGGGCAAATCATGCCTGACTAATTTGGTGGCTTTCTATGATGAAGTCACAGCAGCGATGGACAAGGGAAGGGCAACTGATGGGCATCTACCTGGATCTGAGTGAGGCATTTGGCTCTGTCCCATATGACATCCTGGTCACCAAACTGGAAAAACACAGATTTGATGGGTGGAGCACTGCTGGATAAGAGGGTCCAGAGGAGGGCCACGAAGATGATCTGAGGGCTGGACCACCTCTGCTATGAGGACAGGCTTAAAGAGTTAGGGCTCTTAAGCCTGGAGAAGAGAAGGCTTCCAGGAGACCTTATAGCAACCTTCCAGTATCTGAAGGGGTCCTACAGGAAGGCTGGGGAGGGACTATTCACAAGGTCTTGTAATGACAGGATGAGGAGTAATGGGTTTAAACTGGCAGAGGGGAGATTTAAATGGGATGTTAGGAGGAAGTTCTTCACAGTGAGGGTGGTGAGACACTGGCAGAGGTTGCCCAGGGAGGTTGTGGCTACTCCCTCCCTGGAGGGGTTGAAGGCCAGGCTGGATGAGGCCTTGAGTGACCTGTTCTAGTGGGAGGTGTCCCTGCCTATGGCACAGTGCTAGTGGAACTGTATGATCTTTGAGGTCTCTTCCAACCTAAACCGCTCTACAATTCTGATTCCTCTAGGCTCTGGAGGTGCTGCTGCCCTGCACTGGGTTGTGCAGCCTGTTTGGGCCCTGAAAGCAAGCCAAGCATGTTCCCTGAAGCGCACACACACACAAGAAAATAAATAAGCAAACACACACCAAAAAAAGAAATAAGTAAGAAAAGCAAAGCATTGCTCTCCCCATGCACTTTCCATCGGGCTGAAGCAGGAGCCAGTGCTCTGAGCTGATCTTGGATGTGGCTCCAGCTTCCCCCCACCGGGTTCTGAGGCACAGTTCAATAGCTTTGCCTTACTTTTGCTTGATCCCATTAATGACAAAAATGACAAACACATATGCCTTGCCTTTATAGCTATTTCACGCTTTGACATGATCCTGGGCAAGTTACCTATGCTGTCAGCGTGATGGATGGTGCACAGAAGGGGGGTTGGACAGGTGTAGCTCTTGTCACAGGGAAATATTTTTCCACACCATTAGCCTGTGGAACTCGTAGCAACAGGATATTGCTCAGGAAGGGGTTCAAAAAAGCCCTGGGAAAAAAAATTATATATATATATATAAAAAAGGGTGGATGCCTGTACAGAAAACGAGTGTCCAGTCCTGTGACAGCAAATCATAGAATCATAGAATGGTTTAGGTTGGAAGGGACCTCAAAGATCATCCAGTTCCAAACTCCACTCCACGTTAGCAATAATCGATAGGAGAGGATACTGCGTGTTGCATGTGCTTAAATCACACAACTCCAGCTACCAGAGCTTTGCAGAGGACTTCCCTCAGGAGGAGAATTTCCCAGAAATGCCTCGTTTAGAGCTCTGGATGCCTTATCCAAAGCAGTGGGGTCAGGTCTCAGCTTTATGGCTGAGGTTCACTTGTGAGAAGTCTTCCTGAAACGATTGACATCATTTCTTGCCGGGTATCCATCCCCCAGCCTGCAACTCCTTATTGGAGAAGGAATACTCCAAATGGAAGGTCTTATAGGAAATAGCACTGCAGGACAATGGCTTACAAAAAACACCTGATAGTGTCTTCAAAGTCCTGCCCATGGCCTCTGCACTCCAGTCTGCTCCACCACCTTAAGCATAAAGAAGTTCCTCCTTATGTTTAAGATGGAATTTCCTATGTTGAATCATAGAATCAGTCAGGGTTGGAAGGGGACCAAAAGCATCATCTAGTTCCAAACCCCCTGCCATGCCCAGGGACACCCTACCCTACATCAGGCTGGCCACAGCCTCATCCAGCCTGGCCTTAAACACCTCCAGGGAAGTGGCCCCAACCACCTCCCTGGGCAACCCATTCCAGGCTCTCACCACTCTCATGTTGAAGAACTTCCTCCTCACATCCAATCTGAATCTCCCCACCTCCAGCTTTGCTCCATTCCTCCTAGTCCTCTCACTACCTGATAGCCTAAAAAGTCCTTCCCCAGCTTTCTTGTAGTCCCCCTTCAGATACTGGAAGGCCACAAGAAGGTCGCCTGGGAGCCTCCTCTTCTCCAGACCGAACAGCCCCAACTCTTTCAGTCTGTCCTCATAGCAGAGGTGCTGCAGCCCTCTGAGCATCCTCATTGTCCTTCTCTGGACACATGTCCACATTCCACTTGTACTAGGGGCTCCAGACCTGGACACAGTACTCCAGGTGGGGTTTCAGCAGAGTGGAGTAGAGGGGGAGAATGACCTCCCTTGACCTGGTGTCCACACTTCTCCTGTTGCAGCCAGGATAGTTTGTGCACATTAACTCTTGTCCTGTCCACTGGGCACCGGTGAAAACAGACTGGTCCAGTCATCCCCACACCCACCCTTTAAGTATTTATAAGCATTGATAAGATCCCCAGTTTTCTCCTCTTCAGGTGAAAAAGCCCCAAGTCCCTCAGCCTTTCTTCATAAGACAGAGTAGAGTAGAGTAGAGTAGAGTAGAGTAGAGTAGAGTAGAGTAGAGTAGAATAGAATAGAATAGAATAGAATAGAATAGAATAGAATAGACCAGGTTGGAAGAGATCTCCAAGATCATCCAGTCCAACCTATCACTCAGCCCTATCCAATGGCACTAAGTGCTCCATCCAGTCTTTGCTTGAACACCTCCAGGGATGGCAATTCCACCACCTCCCTGGGCAGCCCATTCCAATGGCAAATCACTCCCTCCCTAAGCATCTTTGTAGCCCTTTGCTGTACCTTCTTAATCAGTTCTCAGTCCTTCTTGAAACAAGGAGCCCAGAGCTGGACACAGTATCCTAGGTGAGGCCTCACCAAGGCAGAGTAGAGGGGGAGGAGAACCTCCTGCTTGCCCTGTTTTTCCTTTATGCATCCCAGGATACCGTAGGCTTACCTGACCACAAGGGCACATTGTTGGCTCGTGGTCATCCTGTTGTCCACCAGGACTGTCTGGTCTTTTCCCAGAGCTACTTTCCAGCAGATCAACCCCCAGCTTGCACTGAGGATGGGAAAAAGGACATGCATAGCTGTCAGCCATAAACAGCCTTTCTAGACTAAGGGCAATATCTCCCTTCCAGCCCATTTAGAGGCCTGTTGTCTCATCCTGGGAGGACTAGTCGCTGAGAGTACGCCAGCTCTAAATTTCAAACTTCTGGCAGATAGTATGAGTTCAACCCTGCCTCTGCCAGATTCTTCCTCTGCAAGAGAGAGAGGACTGGCAGAGGGCGGTCACAGATGGCTCAGAAAATGAAGAGAGCTCCTGAGCTACGGGGCAATCCTTACACCAACCACTAGAGATCAGATGCTAAGACTAGAATGATTCTGCCAAACTCATAGGTCAATCTTAATCTCCAACGTCCTTGTTAGCAGCACCAAAAAGTGAGACATGGCTGACTGCAGAGGCTTTGAGCTCCTCTCCTCCTGGAGTGTAGCCACCAGTTTACTGACGCTTAAATTAGGGCCATGGAACTGAGAGAACCAGGAGATTAAAAAAACCCCAACATTTGGACAGCAGGGACTACTACTACCCCTGCAACTCTTCCCAGCACCCTCTCCCAAGAGGGGTCGAGCAATCCTTCTCCCAACTCTAAGGGCCGGGTGGTGGTGGCACACTGCTGAGATACACTGGCTGTAGCCAGCAGAGGGCATGGAGATTACACCCGCCAGCCAGCCGCCCACAACTTGCGGGGACTCAAAGCTGTCTTGGAGCCTGGCTGCAATAAAACCTTTCGTTTTGATTAGTTAATTAATTATCTTGCCACTTTTCCCTCATCCATTCATATGTCGGATCACAGAATCGCAGAATGTCAGGAGCTGGAAGGGACCTCAAAAGCTCATCCAGTCCAACCTCCCTGCCAGAGCAGGATCACCTAGAGCAGATCACACAGCAAAGTGTCCAGGTGGGTTTTGAATATCTCCAGAGAGGGAGACTCCATAACCCCCCGTGGGCATCCTGTTCCAGTGTTCCGTCAGCCTCACAGTGAAAAAATTCCTCCTTCTGTTTAAATGAAGCTTCCTATGCCTCAGCTTCCACCCATTGCCCCTTGTCCTAGCATCAGGCATCACTGAGCACTCACCCTGCACACCTTTACAAACATTGGTGGGGTCATTTCTCAGTCTCCTCTTCTCCAAGCAGCAGAGCCCCAGCTCCCTCACTCTCTCCTTATAAGAGAGATGCTCCATTCCCTTAATCATCTTTGTGGCTCTGCGCTGAACTGTCTCAAGCAGCTCCATGTCCCTCTTGAACTGGGGGGCCCAGAACTGGACACAGTACCCCAGGTGTGGCCTCAGCAGGGCAGAGTGGAGGGGCAGGAGAACCTCTCTTGATCTACTAACCACAGCCCTTCTAATACACCCCAGAATGGCATTGGCCCTCCTGGCCACAAGAGCACATTGCTGGCTCATGGTCAACTTCCCATCAGCTAGGACCCCCTAGCTGCTAACTCTAAAATCTTGAAAGGGTGGCTTCCAAAAACACTCCTGCAACTCCCTGGGCACTTCTTGCTTTGGCTTCATGTACCTAGAAAGTATCCTGAAAGTTACTTTTCCTTCTGTACTGAGCACCTGCAAGGGAAACAGGATTTTACTACCAAAGGCAATTCAAACTGGGGCCAGGACACTTTAGCAAGGCACTCCAACTTCACCCAAAAGAGTAACCATGAGTAATGATTTACTCACCACCTTTTAAACAACAAATAGCAAATCACCCTTTGTCTAANCAAACAGCAAATCACCCTTTGTCTAAGATAACAAGTGTCCTGGAAGGCTAACAGGCCTATTAGATGTCCTGGCTTGCCCCATCCTTCTGCTGATGGGGAAAGCAAGGGTGGGAGAAAAACAAAGGCACAGAATGGCATTGCCCCTCCTGGCCACAAGAGCACAGGTGAAAGGATGCAAGGGAGCAAAGCTGGAGGTGGGGAGATTCAGACTGGACGTGAGGAGGAAGTTGTTCAGCATGAGAGTAGTGAGAACCTGGAATGGGTTGCCCAGGAGGGTGATTTGGGCCACTTCCCTGGAGGTGTTTGCAGCCAGGCTGTCTGAGGCTGTGGGCAGACTAATCTAGGGTAGGGTGTCCCTGGGCATGGCAGGGGAGTTGGAACTGGCTGATCCTTCCGGTCCCTTCCAACCCTGACTGATTCTATGATTCTATGATCTCCTGGCCTAGTGGAGGTGGTGGTGCCAGTGACTTCAGAACACAGTCCCATACCTGCAGAATTTTGGCACATTCTCAGAGTGCCACTTTTCAGGGGTCCCACAGCATCATGGCATGGCAGCTCCCAACATATGCGATGCACTGTGGTGGGATCCCAGCATGCTGCCAGTACACAACAGGTGACACAGGTTTGTCCCTTTCTGGTGAGTGAGGGGGGCACTTGTGTTAAGAATCGTATGCCGGTACTGGCAGAATCCATCAGGATTAGAATCATAGAATCATAGAATGGTTTAGGTTGGAAGAGACCTCAAAGATTTAGGTTGGAAGAGACCCTCTTCCAACCCCCCACCACAGGGGGGACACCTCCCACTAGAACAGGTCGACCAAGACCTCATCCAGCCTGCCCTTGAACACATCCAGGGAGGGAGCAGCCACAACCTCCCTGGGCAACCTCTGCCAGTGTCTCACCACCCTCACTGTGAAGAACTTCCTCCTAACATCCCCTTTAAATCTCCCCTCTGTCAGTTTGAACCCATTCCCCCTCGTCCTGTCATTACAAGACCTTGTGAACAGTCCCTCTCCAGCCTTCCTGTAGCCCCTTTCAGATACTGGAAGGTTGCTGTAAGGTCTTCTGGAAGCCTTCTCTTCTCCAGGCTGCAAAGCCCCAACTTTCTCAGCCTGTCCTCACAGCAGAGGTGCTCCAGCCCTCTGAGCATCTTGGTGGCCCTCCTCTGGACTCTCTCCAGCCGAGGCAGCATTGGTGCTGGAATTCACATGTGCACTTGACTTTATGTGCTGTTGGTAATCCTGTTGAAATCTGTACGCATACAGCCAAGTGCACCTCATCAACCCTGCAAGGTTCAAGCATTGCATACGTTCAGCAAATTTAGACCTCAGCATTTAGAGCAGCACTCGGCATGAGAAGGTGCAGCACTGCCCTGGGCCGTAGCAAAATCTGTTCTAAAATCTGGGTACGAAAAATCCCCACCAAACTGAATCCCCCACCTATCGCTCCTAGAGCCCAGCTACACACATGAAGTCGAATCAGATGATCAAGGTTATTTTAGGGTCCAAACTATCAGCCTAGACTACATTTCAGTGGAAATTTTTTTTTTTTTTTTGCTGTGGGCCTCTGTGCATATCACAGCTCCGTAGCGGTGCAGGAGTCCATGTTTATGGATCCATTTTCAGGATCAAAACCCTCATTAGTAATACAGATTAATGGTAATTACAAATATAAATAACTTGAGTGTATCTTCTCAATTTCCTCTGAAGGCATTGCTCACAGAAGCTAGCTAAATGCCAGACCTGTTCCCTGAATCCAAACTGTATTAAGTTCTTGTGTAACGGTGCAGTAACATAAAGTTAAATAAAGCTGCATAATTTTTTTTTTTTTTTTTCCCAATCCTCAAAACACAGAGCTTGATTCTCAGCTAGCATAAATTGGGCACTGCCACAGGATTCAGATAGGGTTTTTTTTTTTCCATACTAAGGAACTGAAACAGTAAAAAAAAAAAATCGTAAACCAAACCAACCAAACAAAAACCAACCCCAAACAAATAAAAAAAAAAACAAACCCAAAAACCAAACCTGCCATAAATAAATTATTTTTTGGCTAAAAGCAAAAAATAGAGGTTTAAATCTGAGGATCATTTTTCATGATGCTGTAAGTACTGAAAATACTGCTCTGTAATAAGAGCATTCTTTGAAGCAGAGTTCCATAATTGCAGCTGTAGCTGGGCTGTGGCTGAATGTTTTCCCCAGGATCCCTGGGAGATAAGGGTTGTTTTTTTAATGTGGCTTCCTGAAGTGTGTCAAAACTGATGTTATTTGAAATGTGTCTCATCGGTACTGCCCTATGGAATACTTACCAACGTCCTCATCTGGTTGGTCGTGTTGGTGTGGAGCATGCTGCAGGGTGAGGGCCTGGGAAATGTGTGTGGTGACAATTAGCTCTGTGTCCTCGCACAGAGCAGCAGAACCTCATGGGCTGGGGGCACGTCTGCCTGCACAGCCAAGGGGGCAGCTCCTCCCAAAGAGAATCAGAGAATCATAGAAGCAGTGCTGGTCCTCATCGTCTGGGGAGGGAGGGCTGAAAGGCCACTTGAGAAAGCTTTGGGAGAAAGGAGTTGTGGATCTGTTTGGGCTTCCCACCCAAAGCAAGGCTGAGATCATAGAATCATAGAATCAGTCAGGGTTGGAAGGGACCACAAGGATCATCAAATTCCAACCCCCCTGCCATGCCCAGGGACACCCTACCCTAGATCAGGCTTCCCACAGCCTCATCCAGCCTGGCCTTAAACACCTCCAGGGACGCGGCCCCTACCACCTCCCTGGGCAGCCCATTCCAGGCTCTCACCACTCTCATGCTGAAGAACTTCCTCCTCACATCCAATCTGAATCTCCCCACCTCCAGGAGGTGTTAGAGATCACCGAAGCCAAAAGATCAGAACTTTGGTTGAGCAAGGGGGTAACTGCATGATGTTATCTGTGAGCAGAATGTATGCATAGTAGTGTTTGCTCACAACGGTGGGAGATTTTTCTCTGTAATATCTAAATGCCAGTGTACACCAAGCAGAAAAGGAGCTCAGGAATCCGAGCCCCACATTTACCATCACGTCACAGCTGATCCATGGTGGAAGGCAGTGTTTGCTACCTGCCCTGCCAACCTCCTCACTGCTGCAGGCTGCAGGGTGCAGGAAAGCAGCAGCAGAGCAAATGTCTGGAAGTGGAGCATGCTTGTTTTGGTGGAGTGTCATCAGCTTTTGTATGGCTGAGCTGCAGGTCACAGCAGGAAGCAGAGCTAAGGGCAGTTACGTCAAGAAAGTACATGAAGCTTGTTCACCCAGGTGCTCTCCTGAGTTGAGGAGCTGGAAATGCATTTGACTCTTAAATTTAAGTGTGAAAATAAGAAACCTCTTTTTTTTTTTTTTTTTCCCATATTCTTTTTGTTTTCCCCCCGTTTGGCTACTCTTAATAGAATCATAGAATCATAGTATCATAGAGTCAGTCAGGGTTGGAAGGGGACCACAAGGATTACCTACTTCCAACCCCCCTGCCAGGCCCAAGGACACCCTACCCTAGATCAGGCTGCCCACAGCCTCACCCAGCCTGGCTGAAACACCTCCAGGTGTGATGCCCCAACCACCTCCCTGGGCAACCCATTCCAGGGCCTCACCACTCTCATAGTGCAGAACTTCCTCCTCACATCCAATCTGAATCTCCCCACCTCCAGCTTTGCTCCATTCCCCCTAGTCCTGTCACTACCTCATAGCCAAAAAAAGTCCCTCCCCAGCTTTTCTGTAGGCCCCCTTCAGATACCTTCACAAGAAGGTCACCTGGGAACCTCCTCTTCTCCAGGCTGAACAGCCCCAACTCTTTCAGTCTGTCCTCATAGCAGAGGTGCTGCAGCCCTCTGAGCATCCTCGTGGCCCTTCTCTGGACACACTCCAGCATGTCCACATCCCTCTTGTACTAGGGGCTCCAGAACTGGATGCAGTACTCCAGGTGGGGTCTCAGCAGAGCAGAGTATAGGGGGAGAATCACCTCCCTCGACCTGCTGGCCACACTTCTGATGCAGCCCAGGATCTGCTTGGAGATATATCCAAAGATATTACCATTCATGACACAAGTACTTGGACTGCCTGAAACCCATCTCTGAAGTGTTACAGAAAGGGTGGGTAAGTTTCAGCCTGCTGCAGAAGCAGAGTGCTGTGGTCTGTACAAAACATCCAGTTAAGGCCTGGGCCACGTCTCCTACTGTGCCCATGGGAAGTTTTATAGGAGTTGTCCCATTCAGTGATCCTGTGGAGTCACAGGCAAAACTCCAGAGGAGGGCCATGAAGATGATCAGAGGGTTGGAGCACCTCTGCTATGAGGACAGGCTGAGAGAGTTGGGGCTTTTCAGCCTGGAGAAGAGAAGGCTTTGAGGAGACCTTAGAGTAGCCTTCCAGTATCTGAAGGAGACCTACAGGAAGGCTGGGGAGGGACTATTCACAAGGTCTTGTAATGACAGGACGAGGGGGAATGGGGTCAAACTGGCAGAAGGGAGATTTAAAGGGGATGTTAGGAGGAAGTTCTTTATAGTGAGGGTGGCAAGACAGTGGAACAGGTTGCCCAGGGAGGTTGTGGCTGCTCCCTGGCTGGAGGTGTTCAAGGGCAGGCTGGATGAGGCCTTGTGAGACCTGATCTAGTGGGAGGTGTCCCTGCCTATATCGGGTGGTTGGAACTGGATGATTTTTGAGGTCTCTTCCAACCTAAACCATTCTATGATTCTATAAAACCAGCCCATATACTGTAGTGGTGAGTCACTGTTTACACAAAAGTTATGGCATGACATAAGCACGTAGTACAGACACACAGGGTATGGCCCAAATGCTTGCTGATGCTGATGGAGAGGACTTCTTTTTTTTTTTCCAGTGTACGTCGTATGTCATATTTTGAGAATGCTAATTCAGAGTTAAGTAAGAGTAAAAAAAAAATAAATGCTGCCCATCCTTTTATCATAAAGAACAACCAGGAATTATTTTAGCAGGTGAAGAAAAAACCAAAACAGTTCCCTTCTGGGTGGAAGAAGCAAATCTCTCAGATCAATCCCTGGCGTATTCACAAAAAACAATGGGACAAGTGTTTCAGCTCAGCCCACAGCTAAAACTGCCTCTTCCATTCCTTGTGACTTGTGGGTTTTGCCTGGGACAGCCCTCAAGCTGGCAGGGCAGTTGCCCATGGCCAAGGTTGAGAGTGTGTGTGTGTGGGAATGCTCATGCAGAGCTGTGATGTGCATCCAGGAAACATTAAAATAGCAACGTGCATGCCGAGAGTGCTGCAGCTGGAGAAACACTGGGCGTGTGAAGTCCCTCATTTTCTCTCTGGATCTGCTGCGGCTGTCCCAGGCTTATTTGGGGACATCGTCAGATCTGCCCATCCCTGGGTGCCCTGAGCACCAGGAGACGCAGCATGGTGCGTGGGGAAAGCAGGTGCCCGTGAACATCCCAAGGGGTGCCAGTTGTCCCAGGGCTGGAGGGGTACAGAAGCGATGCCGCTACCCAGAAGGGGTACCCTGCAGTGTCCCTCTGCCGTTTGGGAGGAAGCTGCACGGTGTATAGTAACACCGATACCAGGCGCCACTGGCGAGAGGGCAACGTGGGCACCGAGGGGCTAGGGGAGAAGCGGCGCCCCTGGAAGAGGAGCAACCCCCGCGACGCCTCATTTGGGCAACTCCGGGGGCTGTGCCTTGCGGGTGGGCGCCGGGTCCTGGACTGCATTTCCCATACTGCCCGAGTGCCCTAATGTATGCAGTGCTCAGCCCGGCTCCGAGTGCGAGTGTGTGTGTGTGTGTGCGTGTGTGCAGCCGGAGTCCCTGGGAGAGTGGAGGCTCATTCACTGATGAGAGCCGGCACTGAGAGGCAGCACTGCTCCTTCCCTCGCACCCCCGGCGCCTCCCGCTCTGCTACATGCGAGCCGCGGGCGCGCACCGGGGCCAGCACGCCCGGGACTCCCCCGCTCCCCGCACGCCGCCAGCTACGCCGGCACCCGCACCGTGAGTACCGGCCACCGGGGCCGCCCCGCCACACGCAAACTTTGCAGGGCAAGTTTCTTCCCCCTCCCTC
>VWZI01006514.1:55270-67731 GCA_013396835.1 Psilopogon haemacephalus
CCTTTTTAATTCTGAAGAAACAGTTGCCAAATTATTTCATGAGGAAACTTGGGTGAACAGCTGAATGCAGGGACTAGGAACAGCAGGGAAAGAAGAAGCAGGGAGGGAAAATTCAGAGTAAGGTAGATAAAAGTGAGAGATAAAAGAAATAATGCAGGGAAGGATGAGTAATCGACATTCTTGGAGTCAAAGCGCAGGCTCTGGCTTCCTTCCTGAGCAGTAAAATAAAAAAAAAAAAATTAAAAAAAAAAAGAGAGAGAAAAAAAAAAAAAGAAGTCTTTACAACAACAACAAAACTCTGGACGCACTGATTTCCTTCCTGACGGGCCCAGCCTGGTGTTTCGATGAGTCCTCACTGGCAACCAGGGCTGATCTAAAGGCCAAAGGCAGAAAGATTGTTGGGGGGTGGAGAAGGGAGAGGGATTTAACTCTTCGAGCTCCTCTGGAAAACCAAAGGGGTTCTGCTCTGTGTGGGTTCCTTTCGCCATCACCGGATCATAAAACGGCGCTCTCAGAGGTCAGTAGGTCCACCCCAGTGCTTGGTCACAGCCAGGTGTTCCAAAACGGAAGCATGCCTTTTTAATCCTTGTGGATAAAATTCCTTGGGCTGTCCGTGGCATGACATGAAACACCAGCACCAAGGAGCAAGGTGGGAGTGGACTGACAGCTCTTAAGTAGGAAGTCCTGGCGCACCACCGTTGCTGTCTCAGTGATGCTCATTTTACTCACAGTGCCCAGTTTATAGTAAAGTGCTGCTCCAGTATCTTTTGTTATAGAATCAGAATCATAGAATCAGTCAGGGTTGGAAGGGACCACAAGGATCATCTAGTTCCTACCCCCCTGCCATGCCCAGGGACACCCTACCCTAGATTAGGCTAGACAGAGCCTCATCCAGCCTGGCCTTAAACACCTCCAGGGAAGTGGCCCCAACCACCCCCCTGGGCAACGCATTCCAGGCTCTCACCACTCTCATGCTGAAGAGCTTCCTCCTCACGTCCAATCTGAATCTCCCCACCTCCAGCTTTGCTCTATTCCCCTTAAGTCCTCTGACTATCTGATAGCCTAAAATGTCCTTCCCCAGCTTTTTTGTAGGCCCCCTTCAGACCCAGGAAGGCCACAAGAAGGTCACCTGGGAGCCTCCTCTTCTGCAGACTGAACAGCCCCAACTCTTTCAGCCTGTCCTCATAGCAGAGGTGCTGCAGCCCTCTGATCAGTTTGCAAGCTGGGAAGGAGCTGCTGGGTGCACAAGATCCTGTCATGCCCCAGGAGGCTCTGGGCAGCTCGCAAAGAAGCAGGAGCATGGGAGGGGAGGCTCCGTGTGTGTGAGACAGGTTGAATGGCTTGGGCAAAGCCTGTTTTGCAACTAACTCTCTGAGGCTCGCCGCTCTCCGCAGGGTTCCCCTCTCTGAAAGGTCGAAGCTACTTCTTAATTCTCGGCAGCTGACAAAATATTTATTTTCAGGTACTTAAAATATTATAATTTGAAGTGGAGTCCAGGGCCCTGGCTGGAGCTGAGCTTTTGTACTAACAGCTTCAGTGAAATGCCTTTTTCCTCCTGCAACTTGCCAACAAACGCTTGGAAAATAATTGTGGGACAGTCATCCCTTTAAGTGAGCAGATCAAGAAGATTTGAGACTTGCCAGAGATTTTCAAAGGACGGGCCAAAGGTTCAAGTTGTTGCCAATTCTATTTGTCTTAGCCTTTAGACTTACTTTTGTGTCATTAATTTCATCAAATGTCTGTGGGTAAAAGGCACCCAGCAGGCTGCTGCTTTCGCTGAGCTCTCCGGGTATACTTGGACACCTCTTGGGAAATAAGCCCACCTTTTTGTCTAGGAAGAGAGTTTAATCCCACCACAGCTGTAGCAGCAAAAGGCTTACCCACCAGCACGCTGATCATATCCCAGCACGGAGATAGCTGCCCTCGGGGAGCAGTACCCGGGAGCTGCTGGCATCCTTTCTGCAGCCCTTTTTAAATGGGTTTTGCAGGAAGATGTGCATATGAATGATGCTCTCTTAGTAGTACCTGTAGGACCTATAGGTATAAATAAAGTGCTTTGCTTGGACTTTGTGAAAATTACTGAAATGAAGGCTGAAGAGGAAGGGGAGGTGAGCAGAGGCCAAGCAGAGGGGAGTCCAGAGGCCCAGATCCCACTCCTGGTCCTGCTGTTGGACCTTGAGGGTAATCCTGTATTTTCTGGGATGCTGGCAGTTCATTCTGCTGGTTTTGGTAGGCAAGCCATCTCGCTTGAATTCTTAGCAAGTGTTGCCCTTGCTAAAGTAACAACTCCTTGGCACTGTTCTCTCCTGGGGGCTGTTCAGAAAAACCAGCAGGGAGGAGGCTGTTTTCTCAGCAGGATCCCCGCAGGAAGAGCTCCTTGCCCTTCTCCTGTGCTCTGGTACCACAAACCTCTTTTCTTGGTGCTCCCATCACTGCCTGCATCCTGACAGCTGCTCTCCTACTCTTTCTGCCCTAGTGCAGCCAGCCAAGCACGTTAATTTTTCGGCAGAAGTGTTGTAATAATTAGGCAGCTCGTCGGAGGGTTTAGCAGTACTTAACCAGATGTGAAAAGGCTCGTCCCATGGTCCCTGCTCTGTCGCTGGGCTCCAGCCAGCTGCCTTTTCCCGCCTGCTCAGGTTGCCTAGAAAGGGCTGTAGGAGATCTCCCTGCTGCCTTGGCTCCTCTTGCCTCTCTTCTTATGCTAAACACTCATTTGTAAAGGAGAAGGAGGGAGGGTGGAAATCCTTGGGCTATTTGGGAGAAGAGCAGCAAAGAATTAAAAGCAGACACCTGCAGCGCTCTGGCTTGAGACCTCCACCATTAACTCTTAGCAGGGCAGCATGCTCCAGGCTTGTGGCCTCTCTTTTGGTGCCTAGCAGCAAGGTGCAAGGTCTGGAGTGGGTGGTGCTGCTATCCATGGCTCTTGCTGGCTTCTCATGACATATATCTCTGTCGAGTTATAGATAATCTATTTTACATATACATACATACATATATATATATATCATCCCTATCTCCCCCACCTCAGTTTCCAGTGCAGGCAATGCTGCTTCCCTGTCCCCTGTGCTCTGTAACACAGGCCAGCATTATTGTCACTAACATGGTTATAAAATGAGGTCGTAATAAACTCCATTGTCTGCCTAATCCATGTTAGTGGGGAAAACTGTTGCGAGGAGGATATTGGCCTGGATGTCCTTTGGACTGAGTCATTCTGACAATTCTTAACGTTTGTATAGTAAACTTTTATAAATACACACTGGCACTGTATATTATGTTAAAAAAAAAATCTATATATATTAAAAAAAAAAATCTATATACAACCTATAGGTTTATGGTTACAGAGAAAAAAGAGGTTTTAAATCAGCCAGACCCAGGGAGCAGACAAGATATAAAAATGATGCTGTATTATGCTGGAACTTATTGAAAATCCCAACGCATCCTTTTTGTGTAAATAGTAAATTCTTTTCTACGTTCTGACTTTGTTTCTCAATGTGTGTCACGTACCAGAGTAGTAGCATGGACACAGTTGCAAATAGAGTATGTGTTTTATTGTGAGTATTATACTGCATAGCAGAGCAAGGGTGTTGAATATTGCAGTCAGTTACATACAGCTGTAAATGGGAGCTACCTGCTGTTCTGTATACGGCGAGCTGCATATTTATTAGCAAATACCAGTCTAGGCGAAATAAAAATAAAACAGGAAGTTGTATTAAAGACTTCAAGGTTTAAAACTAGTTTGCATAAAGCTCCTGGGATCCCTCTGCAGGGAACAGCCCTGCATTTTCCGGCGTTAAGTCCTTTCCATCTGATTTTTCTAGTTCTGTGAATTCGAAAGCCCCTGCTGAACTCCGCCGCTCATCAGTTTGTGGAATAATTCATAAGTGTTTCAAAGCAGGGTAAAGATTGAGCTTGGGGCTGGAGTAATTGCAGGTCGGCTCCTTCCCTGGGTGTAGCCCCAGCTGAACGCGGCAGAGCAGCTCTGCTGGGTGAAATCCTGAGGGCCCACGGTGGCGTGCAAGAGGCAAGGGCACAGGCGTCACACAGGCATCGCACAGGCATTGCATAGGTGTCACACAGGCATCACATAGGTGTCATATAGGTGCCACACAGGCATTGCATAGGCATTGCATAGGCGTCACACAGGCACCACATAGGTGTCACACAGGCATTGCATAGGCATTGCATAGGCATCACACAGGCATCACGTAGGTGTCACACAGGCATCGCACAGGTGTCACACACATGTTGCACATGCATCACATGTGCATCACACATACATCACACATGCATCACATGCACGTCACACAGGCATCACGCAGGCGCCACACAGGCGTTGCATAGGCATTGCATACGTGTCACACAGGCATCACATAGGTGTCACACAGGCATCACGTAGGTATCACACAGGCATCACACAGGTGTCACACACATGTCACACAGGTGTCACACACATGTTGCACATGCATCACACGTGCATCACACATACATCACACATGCATCACATGCACGTCACACAGGCATCACGCAGGTGCAACACAGGCATTGCATAGGCATTGCATAGGCGTCACACAGGCATCACATAGGTGTCACACAGGCATCACATAGGCATCGCACAGTTGCTGCACAGGCATTGCATGGGCATCACGCAGGTGCCACACAGGCGTTGCATAGGCATTGCATAGGCGTCACACAGGCATCACACAGGAGTTGTACAGGTGTCACACAGGCATCACATGCATGTTGCACAGGTGTTGCATAGGCATCACACAGGCACTGCACAGGTGTTGCATAGGCGTTGCATAGGTGTCACACAGGGTCACACAAGCATCGCACAAGCTTCGTACAGGTGTCCCAAAGGCGTTGCATAGGCGTTGCATAGGTGTCACACAGGGTCACACAAGCATCGCACAAGCTTCGTACAGGTGTCCCAAAGGCGTTGCATAGGTGTTGCATAGGTGTCACACAGGCATCGCACATGCATTGCACAGGCATCACGCAGGCTTTGCACAGGCATTGCTCAGGCATCGCACAGGTGTCGCACATGTGTCACACACATGTCACACATGCATCGCACATGCATCACACACGTGTCACACACGCACCAAATGCTTGTTGCACAGGCGTCGCACAGGCATCACACATGCATGTAAGCCGAGCAAGCAGAGCCACGGTCAGCCACTGCCTGCAGCAGGAAGGTTGGGTTGCAAGTGGAAGGCAGATCCCACGTTTTCGGGGGGGGATCTGCAGGCTTTGCCAGGGACAGACACTTCTCCGGAGCTGAAGGCATTTGGGCAGAGTGTGGACACCAAACTGAGCAATGGCTTCTGAAATACCCGAGTGTCTAACCTAGAGGGAGCTCTCTTACATGGAGAATCAGACTACTGACGCTGCCTCCCAGAGAAGCTTTTTAGCCTGTCTGTCTTCAGCAAACTTCTGCCTGTCTGCATCCTTGTCTCCAAGAGGCAATGGGTAGAAGCTGAGGCATGGGAAGTTTCATTTCAACATGAGGAGGAACTTTTTCACTGTGAGGATGACAGAACACCGGAACAGGCTGTCCAGGGAGATTGTGGAGTCTTCCTCTCTGGAGATAATCAAAACCCTCCTGGACGCATTCCTGTGTGATCTGCTCTAGGTGATCCTGCTCTCACAGGGGGGGTGGACTGGATGAGCTTTTGAGGTCCCTTCCAGCCCCTGACATTTTGTGTTTCCAGGTAACTGTATTTCCCCGGGCTGATGTGTAAAGGGTCTGAGAAGTCCTTTGCAATCCCAGCAGGAACCAGAGCAGGAGCCTTGCTCTGTTTCCAGAGGTTGCTTATTGTGGAAGTTCATGGAGAGTTCTTCTAGTGAGAGTATTTCTTCTCTCTTTCCTGCTCCCAGTAGCTCCATCACACCTCATGGATGAGTCACGGCCAGTGAGGTGCCAAGCAGCTGCTCTTTACTCTGTGGGGAGGAGGAAATGTTCCTCAATGAAGAGCAGTCTTTTGTTGGCTGCCGAGGGTGCTATTAGCAGGCTGATTCACTAAAGAGAATTTACATGCTGGTCTGGGGTGGCTCAGTTGCTCCCTTTGGGGCTCTCCTTTTAAATGGCTTCACTTCCCTTTGTCTTTCTCAGGGCAGGTCCAGCTGCCTGAGTACAAAGCCATGACGTTTTGGGGGTTAGGTGAACGGGTATTTCCTTTTCTGGAAGCTGGGAGATGCTGGAGGTGATGCCTATCAATGATGAAAGGATTCTTCCCCAGTGCCATAGATAGAAGCAACTCTGACCTGGTGTGAGTTCTTCAAATCCCATGGGTCTTGCTCCCAGGAGCTTGCAGCAGGGGTCCTAGGGCATCCTGTCTCTGTGACCTCTCTGTGAGAGGTGTGAACGAGATGACAGGGAACTTGTAGGTTTGTGTACCCACCACAGCAGGGCAGAGGGGATGTGGCTCTCCTGAGGCAGTAATTGTAGCTCTGCACCTCCAGGCCACCCACTGATTTAACAGAGTGAAAGGGAAACTTGCTGAAGTGCCGGGGCAGAGGTCTTTGAGAGCTGGCAGCACCTGAGATGTCATTTAAAAGGAGGACTGAATAAAAACAGGTCCAGAGAGCTCTTATCTGGGCATGGTGTGCTGAAAGAGACAGCCTGATGGTGCTGGGGTCAAGCTGGAGAGTGTTGCCCTGTTCCTCCATCCCATTTGCTGACACTCCAGGTTCCTGTGGCAGCTGCATTTGCCCCAGCAAGTGGCAGGAGGGTGACATTTTCACTGTTGAGGGGCTGATGGTGTCTTTGCTGGCAAGCTTCTCCCTAGAGCAGCTTCCCTTGCTGCTGGCACCATGGCAGTCCTAGGTGAAGAAAATACCACCCTAAAAAGCAGAAAGGGGAGGCTCAGCCAGCTTGGGCATACCAGTGGACAGCACAGCCAGGAGAAGCTGGGAGCTAAAGTCCAGCCTGCCAGCCAAAGCAGGCTTTCCTAGTCATAACCTAGTCTCTTCCTGGGGCCTTCCTAGGCTACTCAGCGGTGTCTGTCTGTCCACCTGTCTGTCTTCCTTCTCATTTTACCTTCTAAGATGCTCACGTGTCTGGAGGGTGGAGTGGGCTCCTCTCTCTTTCATAACCCCTGCTTTATGGAGTTTATTTTATCAAGCTGGGCAGGGGACTGTGGTGGAGGAGGAGCCTGGGGTCCCTTCCCCTCCAGCATGCTGCTCACCTAGAGCTGTGGTGTGTTGTCAGTGGCTTGGATCCTCACACAGACATTGCTGGGATCACAGGAGAGATGCTGTGCAGTGGTGTCACCGACACTGGTGTCTTGCCACCAGCTGTTCCTTGGATGATTCTTCACTCTCATCAAGGATTGGCTGTTGCTTACTTAGCTTTTTGCCTCACTCATGTCCCCACTGACCTACCCTGCTCCTTCCCAACTCTGTGGGCTTACCAACTAGCGGCTTGAAAGGAGGATAAGGAAGCCTAGGGGCAGAAAGCAGAAGGGCCAGAGCTTCCACAGGAGAAAGCAGACATGCTGACAGAGTCTCTCTGCAGAGTTTTTGTAGCATAGTTCATGAAAATCTAAATTCTGCCTTTCAGGTAGCTTGACCCTGATGTGCAGGGTTGGGATGATCCTTCTGCAGTCCCACTGCCTGGCAGTTGGGCTGCTTTAAAAGAGGGATGCAGAGGGGCAGAGCTAGGAAGGGAAACTAAGGACAGATGGAGCAGGATAGCACATGGTTTCCTGTGGGTGCTTTCCTTTCTGTTACATTTTTGTTGTTAAAGGAAGGAGTTAGGGGAAGGAAAGGATGTGTGACAGTAAGGACCTGAATGAGGAAGGTGGCTGGAGGGAAGAAATGGAGAACTAAAGCATATTTTAAAAGAAAAGGTTTGTGTTCACTTTTTGTGTGCCTTCAATGTACGTTTGTGGTCTTGTGTCTTTTCCAAAGCAGGCAAGGAGAAGTGTGAGCAGCAGAGGCAGGAGAAGTTGCTTTGATTCTGGCCCCTACTTTGTCTTGAAAAATGCCAGAAGAAAGCATATGGGATTAGAATTGCTATTTATTATGGGAACAGCTTCTTCTTCCTGTGTCTCAGCTGATGGCCATGCCATACCTTATCTCATTGTCCTTTCTTGCTGGCAGGCAAGTTGCATCTGAGCCTCCATCCTTTCCTTTTCTGAGCTGGCACTCTTAAGAGATTCTGGGAAACAGCTAATTGAAAGGATCTCCACTCTGGACTTCTCACCAGGTTAGGAGAATGCTGCAGGAGAGCATGAGTAGGCTTTGGTGTCTCAGCAAATGCCTATGCACATTCACAGTGCCTGGACCTCACCCCATCCCATTTCTGTCTTTGACAGGAGGGAGCCACACAGTGGGGTACAACTCATGAAACTCGGGTCCATTAGGGCCTGTCCAAGTGCAGTTAGAAAAACCAACCCATTACTCTAATTGCTAGCTTTAAAGAAGTCTGTTAGCTCTAGGAAACAATGAGAGAGCTCAAGGTGCTGTCCTTCAGGGCTGCTTCCCAAGTGCTGGAGTGGCAGAGCAGTCCTTGCAAACCCTGAAGTAGCAGCTATGAGATGCAACCTCTTGCAGTGAGAGGTCTAAAGGCTCAGATTGTGCATTTAAAAATTCTGCCAGTGTTGGTCAGATGCTTGTCCTGAGTGGGTGGATGCAAACTAAATGGTTGTTATCAAAGTGCATTCTCTTGGGCTCAGCTGTCCTGTGTGCTGGAGGAAGATGAATTGCGTGGGAGTGGTTGGTGCAAGGAGAGTCCTGCTGCCCAGGCTGTGCTGCAGCTCAGGCTGCTGCTCAGTGGGGAGGGTCCCAGCCTTGCCCTCCTCACGGGTCTAGGGTAACCTGGGCCCTAGCAGTGAGAAGTGCAACCACAGTCCAGATGGTCACTTCTGGCCATTAATCATAGAATCATAGCATCAGTGAGAGTTGGAAGGAACCACAAGGAGCATCTAGTTCCAACCCCTTTGCCATGGGCAGGGACACCTCACACTAGAGCAGGCTGTCTGGAGTCTCATCCAGCCTGGCCTTAAACACCTGCAGGGATGAGGCTTCAACCACCTCCCCGGGCAACCCCTTCCAGGCTCTCACCACCCTCACGGTGAAGAACATTCCTGACATCCATTCTGAATCTACCCATTTCTAGCTTGGTTCCATCCCCCCAAGTCCTAACACTACCTGACAGCCTAAAAACTCCTACCCAGCTTTCTTGTAGGCCCTCTTAAGATTCTGAAAGGTCACAAGAAGGTCACCTCAGAGCCTTCTCCTCTCCAGACTGAACAGTCCCAACTCCCTCAGTCTATCCTCATAGCAGAGATGCTCCAGCCCTCTGATCATTCTCATGGCCCTTTCTGGACACCTTCCAGCACATCCATATCCCTCTTGCAATAGGGGCTCCAGAACTGGACACAGGAGTAGCATTAGCAGTAGCTAATTGGCATTGCTCATGCAGACACCTTGGTGGAACAGCCAAGGTACCAACTATGAATGTCTCCATGCAGCAGAAATGCTCCATCTCCTATTTGTCTCTGCCTTGTGGTCCCAAGTGCATGGCCTAGCAGATAGCTGCTGCTTGAGGGCTTGGCTACAACAAACTTCTTTTTTTTTTTTTTTTTACTCTGCATCTATGTTAGTTTAGTGTGATTTCCCCGTGTGTCTCTGCTCTTTGCTCCACACAAGCAGCCCTCTTATGTGTTTGACCTTTCATAGAATGTTAGTTTTATTTGTACCAGCCCACAAGGAAGCTGGGTGGCAGCTCAGGGATCAGAGAGGGCTGCAGCACCTCTGCTATGAGGACAGACTGAAAGAGTTGAGGCTGTTCAGTTTGGAAAAGAGGAGGTTCCCAGGTGACCTTCTTGTGGACTTCCAGTATCTGAAGGGTCCTACAAGAAAGCTGGGGAGGGACTTTCTAGGCTATCAGGTAGTGAGAGGACTAGGGGGAATGAAGCAAAGCTGGAGGTGGGGAGATTCAGATTGGATGTGAAGAGGAAGTTGTTCACTATGAGAGTGGTGAGAGCCTGGAATGGGTTGCCCAAGGAGGTGGTTGGGGCCACATCCCTGGAGGTGTTTGCAGCCAGGCTGGATGAGGCTGTGGGAAGCCTGCTCTAGGGTAGGGTGTCCCTGGGCATGGCAGGGGGGTTGGAACTGGCTGATCCTTGTGGTCCCTTCCAACCCTGACTGATTCTATGATTCTGTGATTCTATGATTCCTGTGTCCTGTTCATTGTGGTGTGGAGGCAGCCTCAGGTAGTGTGCTGGTGTCTCATCAGTAGTTCCCATCAGTCACCAGCTGTTTGGATTGAAATGTTTTGGCCTCTGAGGGATTCCTGGGAATCTCAAAGGGTTAAAAAAAATCCTAGTGCTTCTGAGATGCACCTCATGTGAATCTTTCCCTTCTCTTTAACCCTTTCCCCTCATCCAGCAGTCAGGAGAGAGCATTAGCCCGAGATGCTGCAGGTGTACACAACGAGGCTGATTTATGTTAAATGGTTTCTCAGTGCTCCATGTTCTCACCAGTGACTGTTTCGCTGTTCATGACATGGGGATGAGAAACAAACTGCTCTTCTGTCCCATGAGACACTGCCTTTATACCTAAAGATATTAGCAGTGCAGAGCAAACCAGGAGCAGCAGCCTGCGGGGGAAATGAAAAGGACTTAATACCCACAGCTTGTAAAACGAGAGCAGCTCAGGACATTGAGGTCGGGTCCTGGAGCCTCTGAGGTGTCTGTAGGAAATGGGAGCAGGCATGAAAGGGCTGGGATGGAAAGGGGATTACTGTCACAGCCCGAGACGGTTTTCAGAAACCATTCTGCACCTTGGATGGCTCAGAGGAAGTATCAAGAGTCCTACATGTATCTGTTGTGTGTTCTTAATATAACAATTCCCCTAAGTGGGTAGGCAGGTCCTGAACATGCTGAGAAAGGAGAGTAGAAGAAAGTGTCTTCTCTCTCCACAATAGAGCAGCCCTGTGAATTAGATTCGACTCTCTTCTCCAGGGCCCAGGGGTGATAATCAGCTGCACAGCCCTGCTCTGCCCCAGCTGGGAGCATCTGACCCGGTGCTGGTGGTGGTTGATGGAAGTTTGCAGGTCGTTGCCCAAACAGAGGTGTCAGTGAATGCATCTTTGTCTTCCTGTGCTCTGCCCAGGGGCTCCAGGGGGCTGCAAGTGTAAGTAAGGCTGCGAGTAAGGATGCTGCCAGCCACTCCCCACTAGCTGGTGGCCTCTTTGGGCCCTTTTGTGACCCCTAGCAGGTCATGACCCACACTTGGAGAAGCACTGCTTTAGCTCAAGGATGACCAGCGAGTACAGGGCTGATGAAACTCAGCCCAGCAGTGTCCAGCAGGTAGGACTGGGGCTACAGTGTCCAGAGGAGGACCAGGGCTCAGGCATCCCCAGCAAACAGGTTTTGAGGAGGCTTCCCTTTATGTAGGGAAGTCTTATCTAGACTTTACACTGAAAAGGTCCTTGCTTGCTAAATCAGGAGAGATATGTAACTTCGGCTTGTGAACTTCAGGCTTGATTTAAACAAGGGCAGCACTTAAAAAATAAATCCCTCTCTTGCTTCCCTCAGGCACATCCAGGTAGCAAGCACTCAGTGCTGGCTTAAGTGCTCGGGTTTAAAGAGGAAACCCTTGTCCCCAGCCACTCTTCTGTAGGAGCCTATAATTAGCAATTAAAGCATCAACATATATATATATATATTTCTGCCGAGTGACTCCTAAATAAATGCTTGTCACTGCTGATCAGAGTCGGTTTGTTTCCATGTGTGTTTTCCTTCCTTCTTTCTTTCTTCTTCTTCTTTTTTTTTTTTTTTTTTTTTTTTTTTTTTTTTATTTTCACCCCTGTTAATTTCTANTAACTTACAGCCCTGTAAATGCTCAGCAGCTGTTAATATGATTCTGTCGATACGTTTACCATGGTGATTTGGCTATATTTGGCGAGCGTGTGAAGAAATCACTCACTGGCTAGAAGGAGGAAAGACAAGCTGTCGATATCGGGGTGGGGGGAGAAATGCTAATAACCCCGGTGACAAATCATTCCTGGGAATCTCAAAGGGTTAAAAAAAAAAAGAAAGAAAGAAAGAAAATAAGAAAGGAAAAAAAGAAAGAAAGAAAGAAAGAAAGAAAGAAAGAAAGAAAGAAAGAAAGAAAGAAAGAAAGAAAGAAAGAAAGAAAGGAAAAAAAAAGAAAGAAAGAAAGAAAGAAAGAAAGAGAAAGAAAAAAGAAAAAAGAAAAAAAGAAAAAAGAAAAAAAGGAAAATAGAAAAAAAAGAAAGGAAAGAAAGGGGAAAAGGAAAGAAAAAAAGAAAAAAGAAAAGAAATAAAAGAAAGGGAAAAAAGGGGAAAAAATTTTAAAAGAAAAAAGACAAAAAAAGGATAAAAAAAGAAAAAGAAAAGAAAATAAGGGGGAAAAAGGAAAGAAAAAAAGGAAAGTAAATAGGAAATAAAAGAAAGGAAAAATAAAATAAAAAATAAAAAGAAAGCAAA
>VWZI01006514.1:73860-85322 GCA_013396835.1 Psilopogon haemacephalus
AAAACAAAAACAAAACCAACAAGTTAAGACTAAGGAAAAAAAAAAGAAATTAGAAGGCTTGCCAATTTTATTCATAAATTCTTTATAGTCCCCCAGGGCTGTTCACTTTATTTCTTCTTGTTGATGCCCATTCCAGCTACAGCCTAGCTAAGACAAAGATGGTGAGAGTGGGTGGATTGTTCTCTGTTAGGGGGGTGGAAAAGAATATCCACCCTCCTTTGAGGACGATGTGTTGGGTGGGCATTGCAGATTGAGTAGGACAAAGACATGCCAACTACAGGTAATGCAAGAAGCCCAGAGCTTAAACTAAAGCCTTTCTCTCAGATGCTGTTTTCTATCATGGGGGTGACAAAGCAGTGCAATAGGCTGTCTGGTGAGTGGGGAAACACTGCTAGGTTTCAGGAGCAAATTGGAATCATACAATGAGCCAGGTTGGAAGAGACCTGCAAGATCATCCAGTCCAACCTATCACCCAGCCCTGGCCAGTGGCACTAAGTGCCCCATCCAGTCTTTTCTGGAACATCTCCAGGGATGGCAGCTTCACCACCACCCTGGGCAGCCCATTCCAATGCCAATCACTTTCTCTATGAAGAACTTCCTCCTAACATCCAGCCTATACCTCCCCAGCACAACTTGAGACTGTCCCACCTTGTTCTGTTGCTGGCTGCCTGGGAGAAGAGACCAACCCCCACCTGGCTGCAACCTCCCTTTAGGTTAAGCAGAATTATTGCATGAATGTGCTAAATGTAGCTGTTTCTGCTTTTGGACAGGAAGAAGTAGATAAACTCTCATTCACCCTTCCACTTAGACATCATTCTGTGATTCTCCTTCCCACTGTTGTGCAGACACAAGATGTGGAGCATTGGGTTCCCACCAGGAAATGCAGTCAGGTTCTGGGAGGAGATCAATGCTGAGGTAACCTGTTGGGTGGGAAGATGTTTTAGTGAACAAGAGGGACAGCAGATTAAAGCACAGGGTCAGTAGTTGGCAGCAAAAATGGTCCCACGTAAGTTTATCATCACATGACGAATGGAGAAAGCAGTTCCTGCCCTCCCCACAGAAGGAAAAAAAAGAAGATCTAAAGGAGAAAGATATGAAGAAAATTACACAGAGATTGGAAGCAGGGAGTGCAGCTAGAGAGATGGCCTCTGAATTTTTCAAATCTGGAAGCTGCAGGAGTATGGTGACCAAAGCCACTTAGTGGGGTCACATGTGCAGAGGACTCCCCCTTTACTCTGCTCTCGTCAGACCCCACCTGGAATACTGTGTGCAGTTCTGGAGCCCCCAGAACAGGAAGGACATGGAACTGTTGGAGAGGGTCCAGAGGAGGGCCACAAAGATGATCAGAGGGCTGCAGCAGCTCTGCTATGAGGACAGGCTGAGAGAGTTGGGGCTGTTCAGCCTGGAGAAGAGAAGGCTTTGAGGAGACAGAAAGATTTAGGTTGGAAGAGACCTCAAAGATCATCCAGTTCCAACCCCACTGTGCCATAGGCAGGGACACCTCCTGCTAGAACAGGTTGCTCAAGGCCCCATTTCAGCCTGGCCTTGAACACCTCCAGGGAGGGAGCAGCCACAACCTCTCTGGGCAACCTGTGCCAGTGAGTTGCCACCCTCACTGTGAAGAATTTCCTCCTAACATCCCATTTAAATCTCCCCTCTGCCAGTTTAAACCCATTACCCCTGATCCTGTCATTACAAGACAAGGTCTTCTTCCAGCATGTCCACTTCCCTCTTGTACTAGGGGCTCCAGATCTGGATGCAGTACTCCAGGTGGGGTCTCACCAAAGTGGAGTAGAGGGGGAGAATCACCTCCCTCAACCACTGAACCTTTGACAGCAGCAGTTGCAAATTTGGTCCTTTTCTACTCTTTGAATGAATGAAGGATTCTTTGCTGCCACAGGCAGTTGCCATAAGCAGTGGGTGTAAGTGATCTTGCCAAGGAGGATGTTATCCCCACGTGTCAGGGATGCTGCTGTCATACTTCCACTGGCTCCTTTGCTGTCTTTATTGATGTTAATCTTCCTCCATTTTAGTGTTTTAGCACTTCTGGCAATAAACAGCACCGTACCAGTGCCCCATGGCCACTGTACTACAAGGTGCCACTCTGCACTGCAGAGCATCTCCAGGTGGCAGCTGGTTGAAGGGCTTGCAATTGCACCTCAGCATATGGCACCTCCAGAGGTCATCGTCCAAGGAGGCAAGGTGGGCAGCAGGCACGAAATTCTGCCTCTCATCTCTCACTCTTATCCACAGAGTGCCGGAGAGCACAAATTCTGTTGAGATTAAGTTATAATTTAAGGCAGTGAACATGTGCTCTGCTGGCAGCTATAAAGATTCAAATCATAAAGTTTTACAGTGGAACAGTTTCTGTAAAAGCATCGTTAGAAAAGGGGGAATCATGTCTTTAATTCTTACGACTTTTGGGGCTGCCTGGTTTGGTTTTGGCTTCAGTGGTGTGCGGTGTGCCTACCTTTCCAGTTAAAGTCAGGCCTTTCTTCCCCAGGGCCCTGCTGTTCCAGTGCTTTGAGAAGGGCTGGAGATGGTGCCGAGTTTTCTGTGTTCGCCTCGTCTACAGGCAAGTTTTGTGACCCCCCCTGATGCGTGCAGAGCTTTTGGCCTGTTGGGCTAGCAGGAGGAAAGATGATCTGGCGTGTTGCTGCACAGTCGTGGTGTGAGCTCTGGGGAAATCCAGGCTGAGCTACAAGCCTGTTGAGCACGTTGTGAATGCCTTAGCCAAGTCGCCCATGTAGGGCTGGGGTTGGGTTACTCAGCTCAAAGCCTGTGAGGCTGCTGAACATCTTTCCAAAGGATCTGTTAGCTTCCTCCTTCTTTCAGCCTTTGAAACCAAGCGAGCCTTAGTCCTGTCCCATAACAATGTTTGGTGTCCTAAAGGAGGCACTTACCACACATTGCTTCGAGTTGTGGTGTCCTCCATATGTATTGTCTTTGCTCTGGTAGTGTTGGAGTGCAGACCCAACTGCCTTCTGCAGGAGAAGGCTCCCAGACCTGAGCTTCAGAAGTGATCTGATGCAGATGGTGAAGTCTGTAGCTGCTGTGTGAAAGGCAAAGGAATTAAAATGAAGATGATCAGAGGGCTGGAGCACCTCTGCTATGAGGACAGGCTGAGAGAGTTGGGGCTTTTCAGCCTGGAGAAGAGAAGGCTTCCAGGAAACCTTAGAGTAGCCTTCCAGGATCTGAAGGGGTCCTAGAGGAAGGCTGGGGAGGGACTGTTCACAAGGTCTTGTAATGACAGGATGAAGGGGAATGGGTTTAAACTGGCAGAGGGGAGATTTAAATGGGATGTTAGGAAGAAGTTCTTTTCAGTGAGGATGGTGAGACACTGGCACAGGTTGCCCAGGGAGGTTGTGGCTGCTCCCTGGCTGGAGGTGTTCAAGGCCAGGTTGGATGAGGCCTTGAGCGACCTGTTCTAGTGGGAGGTGTCCCTGCCTATGGCACAGTGGGGTTGGAACTGGCTGATCTTTGAGGTCCCTTTCTACCTCAGCCATTCTACGATTCTAAAATATCATATGAATAATACAGTCAATACAGAGGCCATGAGTTGTTTATTTTTATGTTAAATTCAATGCATTTTTGTCACTCTCATATTTTGAGTGATCAATAGGCCAAAGATTTTCATATTAACAATACTCAGCTGCATTGTAGAAGCAGGGGGGAGCGCAGGATTTTGGCAGCTGGATAGATGCTTAAGGGTTTTGTCACCTCTTTGGGACAATGTGGAGGGCAGTTTGAGATTATGAATAAGCATCATGGACGCATGTATTTTGCTAGAAGATCAGCATTGACGTCGTTAAGAGTATTCCCATTGCGATAGTTACCTCCAGATCCCAGAATTAGCACCCCACTGGGGTGAGTTGACTACAGCAGACCTCACCACTCTGGTGAGACCCCATCTGGAGTACTGCATTCTGGAGCCCCTATTACAAGAGGGATGTAGTCATGCTGGAGTGTGTCCAGAGAAGGGCCACGAGGATGGTCAGAGGGCTGCAGCAGCAATGCTGTGAGGACAGACTAAAAGAGTTGGGGCTGTTCAGTTTGGAGGAGGCTCCCAGGTGACCTTCTTGTGTCCTTCCATTATCTGAAGGCAGCCTACAAGAAAGCTGGGGAGGGGCTTTTTAGGCTATGAGGTAGAGACAGGACTAGGGGGAACAGAGCAAAGCTGGAGGTGGGGAGATTCAGATTGTATGTGAGGAGGAAGTTCTTCAGCATGAGAGTGATGAGAGCCTAGAGTGGGTTGCCTGGGGAGGTGTTTGGGGCCCCATCCCTGGAGGTATTTGCAGCCAGGCTGGATGAGTCTGTGGGCAGCCTGATCTAGGGTAGGGTGTCTCTGGGCATGGCAAGAGGGTTGGAACTAGATGTTGCTTGTGGTCCCTTCCAACCCTGACTGAGTCTGTGGTTCTGTGGTTCTATGGTTCTGTGATTCTGTGATAGCACAACCATTCCAGGGGTAGAAACACACCACCGCTGGGGTTACACTTGCTTCATCTTTCAGCTTTGTTTATAAATGAAAGCACAGGAACTTATGTCAAATTAAAAATTAAAATTGGTGGTGCAGGTGACAGCTGTGCAACGTTTAGGGCTTTGGGCTTAGTTGAAGGGCTGTGTTCCCCAGAGCTTTGCAGCCGAACTTGCCTGGGTCAAAGCTCGAGGGGGATTTAGCTCGGCGGTGATCTGGCTGGGTTTGAACTGGAGGAGTTTTACAGCCATGGGCATTGGGGTTTGATGTGACTCTGGCAAAAAGCTCGAACAGGACACAGAGTACAGGCACTTCCCAGCCTTGGCCCTGTGAAACGGAGGAGCAGAGAGTTAGCTGAGGTGCTGATGGTGTCTTAAAGGGTGGGAAGGAGGCATTTCAACCTGGGCTTCCCAACCGCAGGCGGCAGCTGGCGGCTGGCAGCGTTGCCTTTAAAGCTGAGCGTCGTGGGATTAGATGGGGTCCTTTTGGCATTACGGCCAAGGCTTGTTCTGCTTCGTGACTCCTCCCTTTGCCAAGCCCATAGATCAGCTCTGCTCAGGCTGCGCGGTGGCAGTAACCCAGCATTATTGAACCTGTCCTTCTTGCTCTCCCGGGCGATCACAGGCTCCTCTGCCCAGATTTGCAGGACTCAGCAGTGGCCAGCCCGGGCCCCTCTTCCTCGGAGGAGTAGATCGATAACAGAGGCCGGGTGATAGATGAGGAGAGTTAGGGATGGATAATCTGCTGAATTTACATGACCCGGGGTGGTCCAGGGAAGGCTGCGGCTTTGCTGGGAGACTTTCAATAGGAGACAGAAGTTGCCTTAGTTTCCAGCTGCTGACTGCATTAAAAAAAAAAAACACAAAAAAACAATCCACCAACAAAAAAACACAGCAGGGCCTGTTTGGGTGGGTGGAGAAAGCTGACAATTGTGAGCAGAAAATAAAAAGCAGCATGTTTGCTGCATCTCCCTGGCCTTGCTCGGGTGACAGCCAAGCTGGCGATGTGGGGAGGGGAGTGTGTGGTGCCATCTACCTACCCATGGTGGAGCTTCAGTGAAGAAGGAAATACTGACAGGATGGCTCTAACCCATGATAGAGCTTCAGGGAAGAAGGAAATACTGACAGAATAGCTCTAACCCATGATGGAGCTTCAGGGAAGAAGGAAATACTGAGAGGATGGCTCTAACCCATGATGGAGCTTCAGGGAAGAAGGAAATGCTGACAGGATGGCTCTAACCCATGATGAAGCTTCAGGGAAGAAGGAAATACTGACAGAATAGCTCTAACCCATGATGGAGCTTCAGGGAAGAAGGAAATACTGAGAGGATGGCTCTAACCCATGATGGAGCTTCAGGGAAGAAGGAAATGCTGACAGGAAGGCTCTAACCCATGATGGAGCTTCAGAGAAGAAGGAAATGCTGACAGAAAGGCTCTAACCCATGATGGAGCTTCAGAGAAGAAGGAAATACTGACAGGATGGCTCTAACCCATGATAGAGCTTCAGGGAAGAAGGAAATACTGACAGAATAGCTCTAACCCATGATAGAGCTTCAGGGAAGAAGGAAATACTGACAGGATGGCTCTAACCCATGATGAAGCTTCAGGGAAGAAGGAAATACTGACAGGATAGACAGGATAATTTCGAGATAGGTGTTCAACTGGTTGTGGTAGCTCACTTGTGTAAGAAGCAGAGGGTTTTATTTTGAAAGCTCTGTGTTTCCAGGACCTGGTTAGCAAACACATCATAAAGACAAGCACCAGCAGATAGGAGAAAAAAAAAATAAGAAAAGAAAAAGAAAAAGAAGAAAAATAAAAAAGAAGCAAAAAGCTGTGCTTTTAAATAAGAACAACAGTAATAATAACAACTATTATTATTATTACTCCAACTTTCCAGTCCCACTGATACTGGAGAGGGGAGACTTAGGGCTTATGCCTAATCCTGTAAGATGCTGCTACGTGCCTCCTTCCATGAGAACAGAGCATATGCCAGTGGCCAGCTTTTGGGGAGGAAACTTCCCTTGAATTGAGCCTGCCCTGTAACTGTTTACAGTGGTGTCTTCCTTTTGTCTTCATTCGTTTGATCTTTCACAGAAGCATCTGCTCTGGCTTTTTGCTAGAGACACCACACTGGGCTGGAAAGGACCACAGGCCACTTCTTCTGCCCACAAGTGACAGCTCGGGTGCCCATAAAACTATAACCTTCCTACAGGCTGGAGTGCACTGCTGACAGGCCAGCAGTTGGTGATTGAAGTGTTTTAGCTTTCTCTGTAACAGGTCTATGTCATTTGGTGTCAGATTTGGCTTTTTTTTTTCCTTGGTAAGAAACGATGTTTACAAAACCTCCAAAGGAAAGCAAACAGTAATTTGAAATAAATATGTACACCAATCCTTTAAAAAAAAAAACCCAACCTTCCTCCTTCCCTTTCATCTTGGAGGTCATCTTGGAGCTCAGGCCTCGCAGCATTCATCTTTTGCACAAAATTCTGAGAGATAAGGTTAAGGCACTGCAGAGGAGCCGGAAGCAAAAGTGAGGATGGGAAAGCTGCTTTCAATATGCAGACTGATAAAAGTGCCCAAATTCCCGATAGTAGAAAACAAAATAGATTTTCATGTTTCTTCCCAGTGCACCAATTGCAAAAGTTTGGAAAAAAAAAATTTAAAAGAGAGGTTTTGGGGTTTTTTTTATGCATTATGATTTTAATCAAAGTGTGTTTCTTTATTAGTTTACTGAATGTGGTGGTTTAGCAGTTACCTGCCCCCACCCCACCTTTTGATATAAACCTCCTCTAGGACTCAGAACACTGGAAGTTGATAAATGAAGCTTTACATTTACAGCTTTGCACAATATGCAAGCAGATATTTACAATGTATAACAGATATTTACAGATATATACAATGAAAAGGAAAACACCACCCCCCTCCCAGAGATCAAAATCCCCAAGAGGGGTAACCAGCTACCCCTACCACCTTTCCCCCCTTCCCCAATCTTATCTCACCACCTGTTGATGGTGCAGATAAGCGGAGGTAGATCGACCAGGGGGTTAGTAGTAGGGAAGAAGTTAGTAGTATTACTGAGAATTAGCTACCAAGGCAGAGACAAAGGAGACCATGCAAGAGAAGCAGCCACAGCCCAGCAAGGTCTGAAGCCATCTGTCCTATCTATATTTTGGTTACAATACTTAAAACCAGGGTTTTTTTTTCTTTCTCAGTAAAGCTCTGGGTGAAGTGACATCCTGTGTTTTCCTCTCTCAGCCAATAGTCTAATTTCTCACTCAAATTCTCCAGTTAGTTCAAACCAGCACACTGACTTAAACCCTGACCCTACAGTTAGATCTATTTTAGATTCTGCCAATTGAGAATCATCTTAGTCCTCCCTGATTCCTGGAGGCTTTTACTCTCTGTAAAGTCTTTTGTTTTGTACGTCTAGCTGCAGAGCTGTCTTGGGATGAAATGGTCCTCTGCTGCCTGAAGATAGGTAGGGAAAGCATTGTGGTGTCTGGGACACTGCTGGGGAGAGCAGTGGTGGAAGAAAAGCAGGACACTGAGAGTTTCCTTGTGCTGGAGTGCATGGAGCTGATGCAGGCATAAAGTCATTCATTCCTCAGCTTTCTCTGTGTTTGCTGGGTATGGTAAGTGATAGTCCATGGTTCTGGAGGGGTGGTTTTCATGCCAAAGATTGCTCGCTGCCAGCAAGGGCATGGAAGAGTCTTTACCCAGCAAATATTGCTGTTCTAAAGCGAAAAGACCTTAAAGAGACTTGTTTTAAGGGCTCTTCCCTTTCCTTCCTCCCTCACCTCTCTATGTGCTAGTGAATATGTGTAAATGACTTGAGGTCTGGCCCTAAGGCAGGATGTCCTCCTGGGATGGGACATAGAATCATAGAATTGTAGAATGGTTTAGGTTGGAAGAGACCTCAAAGATCATCCAGTTCCAACCCCCCTGTGCCATAGGCAGGGACACCTCCCACTAGATCAGGATGCTCAAGACCTCATCCAGCCTGGCCTTGAACACATCCAGGGAGGGAGTAGCCACAACCTCCCTGGGCAACCTGTGCCAGTGTTTCACCACCCTCACTGTGAAGAACTTCCTCCTAACATCCTGTCTGCCAATTTGAACCCATTCCACCTTGTCCTGTCATTACAAGACCTTGTGAATAGTCCCTCCCTAGGCTTCCTGTAGGTCCCCTTCAGACATGCCAGAGCAGCGATGGCCTCAGGCAGGACACAGACTGCTGCTGCACACTGCAGTGTTGTATGTGTGCTAACAGGCTGCAGGGATGGGAGGCTCTTGTCTGGAGGTGCCCTGCAGCTCTGTAAGACATCTCTTTGGGTAGTTGTGCTGGGCACTGCAGCATCCCTGATGAGGCCATGGTTCAGTGGTTGAAAGCAGCATCCTAGAGGGGCAAAACAAGCTGTGCACATGTAAGGGATTTCATGGGAGATCACTGGTGCCCAGGTCTTGGTAAAACATGTACCCTCCAAAAAAAAGAAGTTGTATTGCTACCAAGGCTTTCTGTAGGCAAGGTCTACATTAGAATTCTCTTCAGCCCCTTTGGTTGCCTCTGCCCTCCCAAAAAGAAGAAGAAGCCATGGTAGGAGCCCAGTGTGGATGTGTGAGTCCATTCAGTGAGCATGGGTGCAGGGAGCATGTGTTGCATTGGTGCTTGGCACAGCTTCAAGGAAGAAGGAGCTGCTCTGCTGGACAAGTCGTATTTAAAGCAGAGATGTTTTTAAAAGGCAAACAGTTCTGTGAAGCACTGAGAAGAGACACTTGCACATCTCCTCTGTAGACATTCAAGGCCTGTCTGGATGTGTTCCTCTGTGATCTGTGCTAGATTGTCTGGTCTTGCTCTGGCAGGAGGGTTGGATTCAATGATCTCCTTGGGTCCTTTCCAACCCCTAATATCCTGAGTGATGGTTTGAACCAATTGGAGGATTTTAATAAGAAATTAGACTATAGGCTGAGAAAGCAAAATGTTCCAGTGTCTCCTTCACTCATTTGTTTACTGGAATGGTATAAATGTTACAACCAAAACAAAGATAACTCAGACTGCTTTGAGCCATGCTGGCTAATGCATGTCTCTCTCCCTGCCTTCTTAGCTGGATCTGAGTAACTTCACTAACTGCTTTCCTGCTGCTAACTCCCCTGGCTGATTTACCTTTGCTTATCTGGCACGTAACACAGATAGTGAGATAAGATTGGGAAATGATGGGGAAGGTGGTAGGGTGGTTAGAAACCCCCCCTTAGGGATTTTTGATCTCTGGGAAGGGTGTGGTGTTTCTGTATTACCTTCTCGCTGTATATATCTGCAAGTATCTGTTATACATTGTAAATATCTGCTTGTATATTGTACAAAGCTGTAAATACAAAGCTTCATTTATCAAACTTCCAGAAGGCTGAGTTCTAACCTGGGCAATTTCACAGTGTGGGGAGGGCGGGGAACTCCCAAAACATTACATCCTGAGAGCTACCTCTTCTCTCTGCACGTAATGCACAGACACACATCACCATCTGGGCGTACAAGCACAGCACACATGTTTGCCCTGAAATCACAGACGTGCACATATCTAGACACACGTACACACACCTGGGCTGGGGCCTTTTGCACGTCTGTGTTTATCCAATGAGCTTTAAAGAGGGCAAAGTTCCCTTTGCCTTCTACTTCCTGATGTTTCCGGAAGAAAAATGTCCTGCTGTAGCCTCAGTTGAATAACCAAGCGAATGGAGCCACCAGGATGAGCAGAGAGCTGCAGCACCTCTGCTATGAGGACAGGCTGAGAGAGTTGGGGCTGTTCAGTCTGGAGAAGAGGAGGCTCCCAGGTGACCTTCTGGTGGCCTTCCAGGATCTGAAGGAGGCCTACAAAAAAAGCTGGGGAGGGACTTTTTAGGCTCTCAGGGAATGACAGGACTAAGGGGAGTGGAGCAAAGCTGGAGGTGGGGAGATTCAGACTGGACGTGAGGAGGAAGTTGTTGAGCATGAGAGTGGTGAGACCCTAGAATGAGTTGCCCAGGGAGGTGGTTGAGGCAACTTCCCTGGAGGTGTTTGCAGCCAGGCTGGATGAGGCTCTAGACAGCCTGATCTAGTGTGAGGTGTCCCTGCCCATGGCAGAGGGATTGGAACTAGATGGTCCTTGTGGTCCCTTCCAACCCTGACTGATTCTAGGATTCTATGAGTTAACTTCAAGGGGGAGGGGAAAACAACAACCCAGGATTGCTCCAGTTAAGGAATTAACCTGCCTCCCCTGGGCAGTAAAGCTCCTCTCCCTCTCTCCCTGTCACTCCCGTGGCACCCTCCCCGCTCGGCGTTTTAATTCCAAGCCTCTAATCTCAGCCGCTCCTGTGATAAATTAATTGTAATGATAGAGGCTCCAGTTACGAGGTCTGCACCGTTTGCTTGTAATCTGAGCGACAGGTTTAGGGCCTGCTTTATTTAAGATGCGAGGGTAATTACATGGGAGTTAGCATATGCAGGCAGGGAGATATGATTCATTCTCCCAGCCACGGCCATGACACAGCTGTTTGTCGGATAAAATAGAGGAACCGTGTTGTTACAAAATGTTCCCCTTATTATACCTCATTAAAAACAAGGCTGCGATAAGTCAGACCTGGCAATGAATAAAATGTATTGCCCCCTGTAAAAGCAGATAGGAGAGAAAAGAGAGGGTCTTCCAGGCAGCCTCAGGTCATTTATTTGGGTTTTGGTTTGGGTTTTTTTTTTTGTTCCCTTTCATGTTCCCTCTTCTTTCTTTCCCTCCGGGTTTATTTTTGCACCTTGCATTGGCTGCTGGTGAAAAAGGAAAAAAAAATGTTTTTCTTTCTCTCTTTCTTTCCTTTCTTTCTTTCTTTCCTTCTTTCTTTCTTTCTTTCTTTCTTTCTTTCTTTCTTTCTTTCTTTCTTTCTTTCTTTCTTTCTTTCTTTCTTTCTTTCTTTCTTTCTTTCTTTCTTTCTTTCTTTCTTCCTTCCTTCCTTCCTTCCTTCCTTCCTTT
>VWZI01006514.1:98095-111872 GCA_013396835.1 Psilopogon haemacephalus
TTTTTGGGCCACTGCCTGCTGTGGGTTTGGGTTGGTTTGGTTGTTTTATTTTTTTTTTTCCTTCCCTCCCCCTCCCTTCTGCACTATGGGGAGAGAGAGGCTGGGACGGACAGTGATACAGACAGAGACTGTCTTGATGAACCATCTGTGCCACAGTGTAATCCAGTGGAGCTGAAAAATTAAACAGCATTTTCAATTAACTTTTCTCTCCTCTGGCTCTTCTTTCTTCTTGGGGTAGAAGTTTCATTTTAACCCCTTGAAAGCCGTGGAGATGGGGAAGATGTACAATAAGAGTGACAGCAAGGGCAGGGTAAATGTTAAAACACACACCTGGAATCAGGGTGATGTCCATGAAGCTCAGTGACCCATCTGGGGCAGGATGTGTTGGCTGAGTTAGGGAATGGTTCAGGAAGACCTGTGAAGCTGAAAAATTAAACAGCATCTTCAATAAACTTTCTCTCCTCTGGCTCCTCTTTCTTCTTCTTGGGGTAGAAGTTTCATTTTAACCCCTTGAAAGCTGTGGAGATGGGGAAGATGTAAGATAACAGGGACAGCAAGGGCAAGGCAAATGTTAAAACACACACCTGGAATCAGGGCAATGTCCAGGGAGCTCAGTAACCCATCTGGGGCAGGATATGTTGGCTGAATTAGGGAATGGTTCAGGAAGACCTGTGAAGCTGAAAAATTAAACAGCATTTTCAATAAACTTTATCTCCTCTGGCTCCTCTTTCTTCTTGGGGTAGAAGTTTCATTTTAACCCCTTGAAAGCCGTGGAGATGGGGAAGATGTAAGATAACAGGGACAGCAAGGGCAAGGCAAATGTTAAAACACACACCTGGAATCAGGGCAATGTCCAGGGAGCTCAGTAACCCATCTGGGGCAGGATATGTTGGCTGAATTAGGGAATGGTTCAGGAAGACCTGTGAAGCTGAAAAATTAAACAGCATCTTCAATAAACTTTCTCTCCTCTGGCTCTTCTTTCTTCTTCTTCTTAAGGTAGAAGTTTCATTTTAACCCCTTGAAAGCCACCAGGAGTGGGGGGAACATATAAGATAAGGGGAAAGCAAGGGCAGGGCACACGTTGAAACACACACTTGGAATCAAGGTGATGTCCAGGAAGCTCAGTGACCCATCTGGGCCAGGATGTGTTGGCTGAATCAGGGAATGGTTCAGGAAGACCTGTGAAACTGAAAAACTAAACAGCATTTTCAATAAACTTTCTCTCCTCTGGCTCTTCTTTCTTCTTCTTCTTAGGGTAGAAGTTTTATTTTAACCCTTTGAAAGCCGTGGAGATGGGGAAGATGTAAGATAACAGGGACAGCAAGGGCAGGGCAAATGTTAAAACACACACCTGGAATCAGGGCAATGTCCAGAAAGCTCAGTGACCCATCTGGGCCAGGATGTGTTGGCTGAATTAGGGAATGGTTCAGGAAGACCTGTGATTTTGGAATAAATGGGCCACAGGGGAAGTTGGTCACAGTCAGCTGAAGGAGTATGGATGTACTCCTTTAAAAAATGACAATGGCATTTTCTTTTACTCTCGTTGATCCAACCTAAGATGTTTTCATCATCCTGTTTGAGTGGGTTTTTTTTTTCCCCTCTCTTTGTAGTCTCAGAGCTATCTTGTGACAAGGACTCACAGAATCACAGAATGTCAGGGGCTGGAAGGGACCTCAAAAAATCATCTAGTCCAGCCCTCCTCCCAGAGCAGGATCCCTTTTTTTTTTTTTTTAAGTTCAGTTTTATATATATTTTTTTAATCCCATTTCTCCTCCATCTCTCTCCTTTCCTCTCCATCTATTTTCCCCCATCTTCCTCCCTTTTTCCCCAGCTCCTTCCTTTCCTCTTCCTCTTTCCACCCATCTCTCTCTTTTCCTCTCCATCTACCTCCTCCTATCTTCCTCCTTTTTCCCCCCAGCTCCTTCCTTTCATCTTCCTCTTTCCACCCATCTCCCTCCTTTCCTCTCCATCTATTTTCCCTCATCTTCCTCCTTTTTTCCCCATCTCCTTCTTTTCCTCTTTCTCTTTCCACCCATCTCCCTCCTTTCCTCTCTGTTTTCCCCATCTTCCTCCTTTTTTCCCCATCTCCCTCCTTTCCTCTTTCCACCCATCTCCCTCTTTTCCTCTCCATCTCCTTCATTTTCCCCATCTTCCTCTTTTCCTCTCCATCTCCATCTCCCTCCTTTCAGCACCACCTCCCTTTTCCCACCCCACATTTTCCCCTTTTATTCCCCAAACTCACAGCACCTGGGTGCTGTTGGAGTCTCCTCCCACCCCAGGTGTGACCGCTTTGCCCTTCCTGCCCACTCCCCTTTATAATCAGCCCCAGGAAAGGCAGAAGCCCTGAGTTTGCCCAACTGGGCAGAGGGATCCTCCTCTTGTTACCACTGGTGAGTGCCTATGGTGCACACTGGGTGAATGAGAGTGAGATCTTAAGGCAGGACTAGGCTTGATGGTCACTCTAACATTGCCCATGGATGCTGGCTGGGCCTCCTTACTTAAGCTGAGCTCCTCTACATTTAGCTGCTTTTTTCTGCATATTTATGATGAGCTTAAGTACTTGACTGAACTGGAAGCTCATGGAGGAGTGTTATTGTGTTGTTATGGAATTGTTCTGGCTGAAAAAGCCTTCCAAGATCATCAAGCCTCAGCCTTCAACCCAGCACCACCATGGTCATCAAACCATGGCCATGCATTGCCTGAACACCTCCAAGGATGGTAGCTCCACCACCTCCTCAGGCAGCCTGCCCTAATCCCTGACCTCCCCTGCAGCAAAGAAATTGTTCCCCATGTCTGACCCAAACATCTCCTCGCACAATTCCAGGCCATTTTTTCTTCACCCTATCACTCAATACTAGGGAGAAGAGACCAACTCCCACCCTGCTGCAACTTCCTTTCAGGGAGTTGTAGAGAGCAATGAGGTCTCCCCTCAGCCTTCTCCACACTAAACAGGTCTATGTCCTTCAGCCACTCCTCACCAGTCCAGTTCTCCAGACCCTTTACCAGGTTCAGTGCCTGGACACACTCCAGCCACTCAACATCCTTCTTGGTACAAGGGCCCCAAAACTGAACCCAGGATTTGATGTGTGGCTTCACCAGGTGCCCAGCACAGGGGCAACGTTCCTTCCCTGCTCCTGCTGCCCACACCACTGCTGATCTAGGCCAGGATCATAGGATGTTAGTGACTGGGAGGGACCTCCATAGATTGAGTCTATCATCACACACATCTTGAGGCTCTTCAGAGCCGCAGACTCAACCTGCCTCCATCATTTTAGAACTGACCCCTTCTGTCCCTCCTCAGCTCTGACATTAATGCCTCTTCAGCTCAGCCAGGGGTTAACCCTGTAGTGTTGCTTTCTTTAGCAATTGTAAGGGATTTTTGCCATTCATCTTCACTTCTTCACTTAATTTCCTTCTTCCTTTACCCAAGGAAAGGCAGAGAAGGTGTCATTTTATTAAAACTAATCCTGTTCCACCCTCTGCTTTGTGTATGTCCTCTGTGACCACTTTTATTTGTCCTCTACAAAACACAGTATTTTCCTTCTATTGGGGATAAAGGTTGCTCACGACCTCACACAGTGGTTGTGATTCAAGTAAGGGCTCCTGTTTGCAGCAGAGGTGTGGGAACTGGCATGGGATGCAGCATCCCTCCTGCTGGCTGCTGATGCACACATGTGATGAAGCCCTCAGGAAGGCTGGGGAGGGACTATTCACAAGGTCTTGTAATGACAGGACGAGGGCTAATGGGTTTAAACTGGCAGAGGGGAGATTTAAAGGGGATGTTAGGTGGAAGTTCTTCACAGTGAGGGTGGTGAGGCACTGGAACGGGTTGCCCAGGAAGGTTGTGACTGCTCCCTCCCTGGAGGTGTTCAAGGCCAGGCTGGATGAGGTCTTGAGCGTCCTGATCTAGTGGGAGGTGTCCCTGCCTATGGCACAGGGGAGTTGGAACTGGCTGATCTTTGAGGTCTCTTCCAACCTAAACCATTCTATGATTCTATGTGTCTCCCAGGTCATGGTTACTGTAGCTTTAGTAGGGAGAACCAGGCCTTTTTCTTGTCCTAGGTGCTGACTTGTGAGCCTCTTCTAAGGGCATTTAAAAAGGAAAAAAAAAAAGCATTTGCCAGCCAGTCACTGAGCTGAGGCACTCAGATGACTTCCATGCAGAACAGAGTATCTGCCTTTGCAGGAGGCTCCCTGCGTTGGCTGTCTCAAATCCTGGCCACCTGAACATTTGGAACTGTTTCCAGCGAGTTGGCTGATACTGAACCAGGACTTTGCTCAGCTGTAATCCTCCTGACCATCCTACAACCTCTTTGAGAAACACTACCAAGGTTCTGCTCTCCATGGGGTCACAGGATGTTAGGGATTGGAAGGGACCCAAGGAGATCATCGAGTCCAACCTCCCTGACAGAGCAGGACCAGACAATCTAGCACAGATCATACAGCAACACATCCAGACAGGCCTTGAAAGTCTCCAGAGGAGACTCCACAACCTCTCTGGGGAGCCTGTTCCAGTGCTCTGTGACCCTTACAGTAAAGAAGTTCCTCCTTGTGTTGAGGTGGAACCTCTCCAGTCCTTGGCTTGGCAGTTGCAATAATACTCACAGTCTTTTTCTCTTAGTTGCTCCTTTTACAGCTGTAGGATGCCCAGTTTCACAAGGAGGACAAAACTCATTAGTGCTTTATTTTGAAGGAGAAATTAAGGCTGAGAAATCCAAGAATCTCACCAAAGCTATCACCAGGTGACCACCATCATGGCTGTGTCTGGTCCTTCAGCTGGAATTCCAGGATGCTGCTTGTTTCTAGTGGAAATGTCCAGTCCTGTCATTCCCACTCTCCCTCACTTGTGTCTCCCCTGGACCTGATAACTTGAGTTCTCTTAACCCACGTGTGCTGTGCACACATACAGGCAGAAGCACCAAACTCTGACACCTCCAGCTAATCTCCTTCCTGCTCAAGCAATTCAGCAACCTTCCTGAACCCTCTCAGCTCCACACTGCGCTCCTCCTCCTCAGCCTTTCTCTTCAGTAAGTTACCTTCTCTCACACTTGCAGCACAACAGTAACAACCTCAGGGAAAGATCCAGAAGGATGTCCCCATGCCTGCTTCCCCTCCTAGTGCTTGTAGAGAAGATATAGAGATGGCTGAGGGGTGGGTGCAAAGCCTGGACCCTGTCTTTGTCCTCGGGTGTTGAACACTCAGGATCTCCATCCATAGCCATATTGGTTGGAGGCCAGGAAGGGAGGACCTTTGCTTTCTATCAGAGCAAATCCAGACTATCCCTGTATCCAGGCTGCTTTGTACTCTGCAAAAGCTGGGAAAAGGAGGCCAGGAGCAATAGCAAAGCCACAGCTTCACTGCAGCCTTTGCACCTCTGCTTCAGCCCTGTTTCTTGTAGCTGAGTAAGACCAGGCAAAGCAAAGGGCCCCCTGAGCCAGCGTTTCCAACCCACTGACCTCTGTAGCCAGGAGTAGTGGTGGGGGGGAGTCCCTCCAAGCCTTTCACTGCACCTCAAGGTTTTCACTTTTCAGGCAAGCAGAGAAGCAGGGAGAGATGATGCCATGTGCAGCAGCGCTCGGGTGCCCACTTGCACCATGATTGCCATGTCCCCCTCCCCAGCCCACAGCTCCCCGAGCAGAGCAGCCTCTGGGCTTCCTCCTCCGCACCAGCAGCCTCCCAGTTACCAGGGACGGCTGCTGGCATGGCCGGGGAGAAAAAAAAAATACTCAGCAAATTGCTTTGCTGCACATCTTCAAGCCACCCTCGATTTGATTTAAACAAAAACAAAAGGGGGGGGCTTGGTGGAAAGCAGGGCGATTGGCAGGCACAGGCCCTCTTCTCTGTCTTGCACACACAGAGGCTCGCATAAGTGACAGCTCAGTGGGCTGCTGGTGAGCGCTTTCATTGCGCCAGTTCAGCCTTTCGCTGGGGAGAGCCAAAGTGTCTGTCACTGTGTGTCCCTCCCCGGCCTCCCCACGCCTTTTCTTTTGCTGTTCCCTTTCTTTCCCTCCCTCTCTCTGCAAGAGGAATGGGTGAGGCCTTTGCATTCAAAGGGAGGATGGCTCTGTGAGGTCTCACTGAGGGGTGGAAATTGCTTCAGCGGAGATGATGTTTCTTTGTTCAGGGGCAAATTGTGCCCCTTCTCTGCAGCCCCCCGAGTTACCAGATGCTGTCATCTGCAGGGGGTCCCCAGAGAGGGGTGCAAGAATCATGAGGAGAAAAAGAGGAAGGACTGGGTGGAGAGATGCTGGTTTTAGCACTTTTCAGTGGGAGACAGAGAGATACAAGGGAGAACAGAGAGAGATTTGGAAGATGTATATTTTTACGCCTGGAGAACTGCGTGTGAGCAGGGCACAGGGAAGAAGTGCAGCTGGGTGGAAAGGATGTGTGCTCCTTCCTCACATTTTGAGGCTGTGAGCTACATGCTGTAGCTGAGCAGTGGCTCTCCCTGGATGCTTTGATCTGAGTTTCTACTGTTATTTGACATCGCATCAGATTCCCATGCTGCTTCCACCTCCAGTCTTGACTGACATGGAGCCCTAGGACTGAATTAACTGGCCCCAAGGAAGGCGGACTGGGTATTGCACTTCACTGTCTCTATTAATTTTACTGGAGTGGTTCTGACCACATCCAGCTCCCATCGAAAGCTGGGGTAGATCTGTCCTTCAGCTTCTACGTGAACCTTGCACAAAAGGCAGGATAGTGGGTTCAAGAAAAAAGGTTTAACAGCATGAAGGAAGACAGAAAGTGCTCGGACATGTGGCAGTGGGTGCAATGGGGCACAGCCCTTTTCTGCTCTCCCTGGAAGCAGAACTCACTCAGGCACTTTGTGCCTGAGCACTGAGCATACTGTAGACAACTACAGGCACAGCACACAAGCATCCCAGAGAGGACTTGAAAGCACCAGCAGGACTTTTGAGGACATGACTAGAAGCCCCCTTCTGACACCAAACCTCATGGTCTTAGACAGCTGTGGGCAAGGGTGAATGTGTGAGCCTCTGGGTCAGTGCTACTCTTACCTTGACAAGCAAGCAGTCCCCTCAAGCGCCTGTGATCCTTTGTGTCTGACACCTTTGAGATCCACTCCCAGATGTATTCATTGGTGGGTCTTGTGAGCTCTTGCTGCTCACAGGTCTCAGAATATGGTCATCTCAGCCTTCTGCAGCTAGTTGTTCTTGCTGGGCATGATCCTGTAGTCTCTGCCTCAATGGCAGCAGATATGTCAGGTCCAGTCTTGTCCAGGGATGCTCTCTGATCACTTCTAGGCTCAGTGCCAGTACCTCGAGTGAAGAGGCTGGTCCTAGCAGTTATTCTCTGTTTCTCTATTCCCAGTCAGGCTTACCGCAGGTCTGCTTTGGCAGAAGGGAAGCAAATATATTCCCAGTGGGGGACAGGGAGACCAACTCGTTTGGGTGATCCTATAGAGCTCTCCTGCCAGCCCTGGTTTCACACGCCTCAGCTGTGCTGAACAATTTCTCTCAGTCCTTTTTGGCAACCTCACAGTTAAAAACTTTACCAGTTTCTTTCTCTCTCTTTTTCCCTTCCTTCCTTTTCAGAGTTGACAGGGGCAAAATAAAGGCTTTATTTTTTTTTAAACAATTTTGTTCCTTCTGGGAGTGATGGAGCGAGAGTGAGTGAAGATTATAGCTCTGTGTGCCGAAGACCTTCATAATGGGGGGAGAAGCAGTGACATAATGGGAACCTAATGGCAGTAATTGGCCCTGGTTTTGACAGGGCCTATATCACGGCTCAGGAAAAAAAGAGATGTTTAAAGTAAAAATTTACACAAAATTATACGGTTTAGGGGGTGAAAACGGCTGTTTGGTTTTTATCTCTCTCTTTTTTCCCGTTCCTCTGGGGACATTGCCTTGCACTGTGTTTGTGTCTGTGTGTGTTTTCGTGTCCATCACTTAATCAAAGTCAGAATGCGGGTCCCTGAACAAGAGAGCCCTCTGCACGGCACCCAGGTTGTTAAAGCTCTGGGTCAGATGCTGAAAGCAGGCGCTGCTGAAGTCTCCTTCAGGGAGAAGTGCGATGTGGGGACCCCACTGAGATTTCTCTGAGGCTCAGCTGTGCCAAGGATGGTAGCATAGGAAAGCAAGGAGCATGGCAAGACTCAGAAGCTGGAGCAGCAGAGGAGGCCTATGGGCAAGGGATATGTTTCTTCTTGCTGTCCACACCGAGTGAGAGCCCTTCCACCTTTCCCCATCTCCCCTTTTAGGAGCCCACCCCTGCAGAGAGTGAAAGAGATGTTCAGAGAGCTTAGGAAAGAGCAGCACTCTGCCTGCAGGCTGAACTGCCATCCCTTTAGCCCTCTGCACACTCTTTCCTTTAACATTTGGTGTTCAGAGAACACAGGTCCTCATCATCAGACCTTATCAACTTCCTTCCTTCCAGCTCCCCCAGCCTTAGTCAGCTCCTTGACCATCACCCAGCACATCTTGCTGCTGTGCTCCAGTTCATCTCTGCCTCTCCTCAGCACTGTTGTCCAAGGGGACAATGCTCTCTCTTGAACGTGGTGATGTCAGCACCAGCCAGACTAAGATGTTGGTCCAAGCCCTGATTCCTTTGCAGGCCTGGACTGCATTGCATGGTTTTTATGAGGACAGACTAAAAGAGTTGGGGCTATTCAGTTTGGAGAAGAGGAGGCTCTCAGGTGACCTTACTGTGGCCTTCCAGTATCTGAAGGGGGCCTACAGAAAAGCCGAGGAGAGACTTTTTAGGCTGTCAGGTAGTGACAGGACTAGGGGGAATGGAGCAAAGCTGGAGGTGGAAAGATTCAAATTGGATGTGAGGAGGAAGTTGTTCAGCATGAGAGTGGTGAGAGCCCGGAATGGGTAGCCCAGGGGGGTGCTTGGGGCCACTTCCCTGGAGGTGTTTAAGGCCAGGCTGGATGAGGCAGTGGGCAGCCTGATCTAGGGTGTCCCTGGGCATGGCAGGGGGGTTGGAACTAGATGATCCTTGTGGTCCCTTCCAACCCTGACTGATTCTATGATTCTATTTCCATATTGCAGTGCAAGCTGAGGTCCAGATTGTGTCTCCCTACCATCACCTAGGTCTTCCCTGCTGCTGCAGTTTCCCTTGTGCATTTTCCTGCCTAATTCATATCAGTCAGCTTGTTTTCTCTTGGAACAGCAGTGTGTGCTAATGGAAGCCTGTATACTGTAGCACTCTTCTCCAAAGGCCTTTATCCAGAAAGAAGGCTCAGGCTTGGAGGGGCGACTGCAAAGAGAAGGTTGGAAGTACAGAACCAGGAGCATTTGTGTGTGTGTGTTATTTTTATCTACACTGCCTGGGACAGCATGACCATGCAGAAGCCATGCAGAAACTGTGTGCATGTTGGAGTGTGAGCTTATCACAGGCGTGGTTGTGACAGCTCAGTGACAACTATGTCACTGCAGTCTGGATGACAAAGCTATTCCAGAAGACATTTGAATACATCTGTGAATGCAGTGAGTTAAAAATTCCTGTCTCCAAGTTGGATTTAACACAAAGGGCCATTGGCCTTATGGACAAAATGGTATTGAGTTGAGATATATCTACATGTTGGGTTGTTGGTTGGAAAGGTCTCGATTCCTTCAGTCTCCTGACACTAGGACCTTTAAGTGTGTCTAGCAAATAAGCTCAAGGCTGTCTAGTAAATGAGCTCAAGGATGTGTCCATCACTGATCCAAGCCAGTGAAGGGTCTGGTTAACAAGTCTCATGAGAAACTGGGATTGTGTACTCTGGAGAAGAGGAGGCTGAGGGGAGTACTTAGTCCTCTCTACAGCTCCCTGAAAGGAGGTTGTAGTGAAGTGGTTGTTGGTTTCTTCTTCACAGTATCAAGTGACAAGACAAGAGGAAATGGGCTCAAGTTTGCACCAGGGGAGGTTTAGATTGGTTATTAGAAAAAAAAAAATGTTTACTGAAAGAGTGGTCAGGCATTGGAATAGGCTGCTCAGGGATGTGGTGGAGTCATTGTCCCTGAGGGTGTTCAAAAACTATGTAGATGTGGCACTTTGGGATGCGGTTTAGTGGCCATGGTGGTGGTAGGGTCAATAGTTGGACTCAATGATCTTAGAGGTCTTTTTCAACCTATATAATACTGTGATTCTGTGATCACCCAGTAGAAGTTGGGCAATGTCATTTAAGGACTGGAGGTCAGCTTAGATACACAGCATGTCCATTTACTTCATTTACAACTACCTAAAGGGAGGTTGTAGCCAGGTGGGGTTGGTCTCTTCTCCCAGGCACCCAGCAACAGAAGGAGGGGACACAGTCTCAGGTTGTGCCAGAGGAGGCATAGGCTGGATATTAGGAAGAAGTTTTTCACAGAGAGAGTGATTTGGCATTGGAATGGTCTGCCCAGGGAGGTTGTGGAGTCACCATCCCTGGAGGTGTTCAAAAAAAGCCTGGATGGAGCACTTAGTGCCATTGGATGGGGCTGGGTGATAGGTTTGACTGGTTGATCTTGGAAGTCCCTTCCAACCTGGCTTATTCTATTCTATTCTATTCTATTCTATTCTATTCTATTCTATTCTATTCTATTCTATTCTATTCTATTCTATTCTATTCTATTCTATTCTATTCTATTCTATTCTATTCTATTCTATTCTATTCTATTCTATTCATGGGAATAGCCAAAGAGGGCTTGTACAGATGTCCTGCACCCATTCTGTCCAAAATGAAGCTAGCAGATTTGCAGCAGTACAGGTTGAAAGAGACAAAGAGCTTAAAGCAGGATCTCTCAGTGAAAAAGCCTGAGGGCTGTTGTTACACCTCTGTGTTAAGGGATCAATAGTCATTTGGACCAGATTGAGCAGAGAAATGACTAATCTCAGCAAACACCATTCCCTGTGTAGCTGGGTTGGAAGTGGTGTGCTGTGGTCCAGAAGGGTAATATGGGCTCACTGGGGGCTTGGTGAATTTGCAGACCCCAGGTGTCCTGCTCCAGTGTGATGGCTTAGCAATAAATAAGGGCATCTCTCCTCTAATCCACAAGCAGTTGTGTTCTTCAACCTATGCAGCTGAGAGCTGACACAGAAGTTCAGTGCTTGTCCACCAAGACCACATGGGTCACATACTGCTGTGGTCTACCTGGAGAGGGCCTTTCCTTGGCCTGGCTTCTGCTGCCATCTCAGCCCCCAACATCTGCCAGAGGGAAGGGAAGGATAGGATAGGATAGGATAGGATAGGATAGGATAGGATAGGATAGGATAGGATAGGATAGGATAGGATAGGATAGGATAGGATAGGATAGGATAGGATAGGATAGGATAGGATAGGATAGGATAGGATAGGATAGGATAGGATAGGATAGGATCAGCCAGGTTGGAAGAAACCCCCAATATCATCCAGTCCAACCTATCACCCAGCCCTATATGCTCAGCTGTGCCGCTGGCTTCGGGGAAGTCCTTTTGAACACTGAAGGCTGAGCATGGCCATAACTCTTCCCTGCATTTGCTTCCCTTCACTCTGGGGTCCCTCTTTGTCCACCCCACCCCACTCTCGAGGTGGTGTGTGTGCATGTGAATGCATCTGCTTGTGCGCATGCACCTGACTGACCTTAAACCAGTGTGCAAAACTCGTTTGCCTTCCCCAGCTCAAAGGCAGCGGAGCTGCTGGGGACCTTGGGGGTAGGGAAAAGGCAACATCTGTTCAAAACCAAACATAGTGCCTCCTGCTAAATGGCCTAGAAAGCTCCTGTGAGTGGGGTCCTGGGTGGAGACTCCAACACTGGGAATGTTTTGTCTGGAGGAGCTGGGATCGGAGGTGGGTGTCCATGGGGGCTTCCACATCCTGAGAATGAGCCACATCTGGGGAAGTCGTTTGGCTGGTGTTGATGATTCCCCAAGCACTCTTGGCTTTAATGACTCGTGATGCCGCAAGAAGTGGCCCTGTAATGGCCATTCCATGCTTGGCCAAGGGGCACGTGCTCTGCCCCCACACTGCTGTGTTTTCTTGTTCCCACTGGGGACCAGCACCTTCCGCTCTCCGACTGCTCCAGGCAGGGCCACCTGGAGACCCCAGCACCTTTGAGAAGGGTCTGGGGGATTTGCAGGTTGCAGTAAGGTGTGCTTCTGATGTCCATGCAGGTGTTTGTTCTGCCATTGCTCTACCCAACACCAGGACTGGAAGAGTGTGAATTCTCCCTGTCTGAGGTGGGTTCAGAGATGCAGACTAAAGAGCATTAAGTAAGAGCACTGACTGCATGTAGTGGGACAGGAAAAGGAGGCACCCTGGAATAACAGTCCTGGCTGTTTCACTGCCTGGGGGACAGGTTCTCAGTAATGATGCTGTGTTGAATTGCCTATAGAAGGGATGGCCAAGCCCCAGGACATTAGCACCAGATTTTCCCGCTGGAAAATCATGTGGGACCAAGCACCCTCAAGCTTGAGAAAGTTGCCTCCTTGGTGGTATCCAGTGGCCATGGTTCTCAGTAATGATGCTGTGTTGAATTGCCTATAGGAGGGATGGCCAAGCCCCAAGACATTAGCACCAGATTTTCCCGCTGGAAAATCATGTGGGACCAAGCACCCTCAAGCTTGAGAAAGTTGCCTCCTCCTGACTTGGTGGTATCCAGTAGCCATGGTTCTCATGTGGCTTTTCTACTGTCCAAATACCATTATTAATTCTCTACAGAAGGGTTTGAAGGCCCTTAACCCAGTTTCTGGTGGCATGTGCTCATAGTGTCAAGGACTCCGCTCCTCCCTGCCATCAATCTTGGCACAGAGGCTGAAGCCTGAGAGAGGCCAAGGACAATTAATGTGGTGCCATGCAAAGTGTGTATCCCAGCTGCCCTGCAGCCTCTCAGGCTGCTGCTGACCCTGCTTTGGTGTCTCTTAAATCTAGACAGCAGAGTACCGCTGCTGAGCATCCAGAAGTCATTTTGTGTGCAGGCACAACGTTCTCCAGGCTTTAGCTGTGGTGAAGGGTTCAGAGACAGGGTCACCGCCTGGTGCCTCTTCTAGTGCCTCTGTGGACTTTCTCTCTGGTTGTGCCGGTCCAAGGATCTCCTGCAGTCTGTTCCCACCCTTGCAGTCTTGTCCATATCTGACTGTCTCTGGAAGACAAATCTGACACCGTTGACTGCTTCCCTCTTCCTCCCCTCCTGCTCCTGCCTCGAGTCAGCTTCCTTGGGCGGGTTCTCTTGCTGCTTTCCTGCTTCCCATCCAGACCCTGGATTAGTTTTCACACCAAATCAAACGCAAAGCCCACGGCAGCAACAGCAGTGAGATTCACCTAGGGATTCAGGCGGCTCGCAGGGTCCGGTTCCTGCTCGGCTCTGGGTCGCAGCATCCGGTACCTCATCCTGGCAGGATCCTGTCCGCCACGCCGGTGGGGAGCAAGGGAATTCCCTCCCCCTGGCCGCCTTGCGCAGCAAGCCCTCATAAAGCCGCAGGTGTGGGATGTTTGTTATTTAGTCTACAGCTTGGTATGTGACAGTTTCTTTTCTACTCGGAGTGGTTTCAGATAATTAGTACATTATGATTCCCCCACCTTGAGTGGGGGAGAGAGGAGGGGGGCAGCCCACCCTCAGACTACTTGTAATTTCACATCCTGTGTTTTATGGACCCAAACTGTTCGGGGCGGGGAGTTGGATGGGGAGGGGTGCGGATCAGAGAGCAAACAGCGAGTCCTTCCCCTTGCCTTTGCCATCGGCCAAACCCCGGGGTCGTTAGGGTGGCCAAATGTTATTCTGCAGAGTTGCCACCGACTTAATTCAGAGATGTTTGTTCGCGCTTCGTCGTCCCCCCCCCTCCCCCTCCTTGGTTTGTTTTTTTTTTTCCCCCCTTT
>VWZI01006514.1:118851-130097 GCA_013396835.1 Psilopogon haemacephalus
TTTCCACTGCGGCCGATCCCAGCAGCTCGGTGTGAGGGGGGAGGGATGGGGGGAGAGCAGCTGAAGGAGGGCAGGGAGGGAGAAATCAGCCCGGTGAGGGTCCCGTTGGCTGGCGGAGGGGCTTTGTCCAGGGCCAGCCGTCTCCCTCCCCGGCAAGTCAGGTGCCCCAAAACGAGCAGAAAACATGTTGTGTGTGTGTGGATTATCCTCCCAGAAGGGAATCTCCACCACCAAAAGCACTTGCATTAAGCCGGAGCACCTGATTTCCACCAGCAGGTCCCCCACAGCCAAGCCCCCCGAGTGTCTGCCTCCTCCCGGCACAGCTCCGCTCCAAAAACCCCGAAGCGGTGCGGTGCCTTTTAACGTCCAATAAAACTGGGAATTCTCCAACAGGAAAAGCCGGGAAAATTAATCAGATTGTGGGATCTGCTGTGAATTACATGCTCACCTCCCATCTGCCCGTTCAGCTGGCTCACCTTCCTCTCCCTTCGCCTGCAGCCCCTTCGGGCTTGCTGCGGGAGGGAGCCTTTATGGCTGTGCCTGGAGCCGTTGCCATTTGTCGTGGGCTTAATAGAAAATGTGTTAAACATACAGGAAATGGCCCAAATGTTACCAATGGGTCTAGTTTGCTTGATTTGTTTCTCCTTTTTTTTTTTTTTTTCTGGTGGGGGGTGGCAGGGGGTGTAGCTGGTTCCATTTGGAAACTGTGGGTTGTAACGGCAGCCAGCCTTGTCCCAGTCCTTCGTGCCAGCCTCTGTTCGCAGCGTACCCCTGGCACAGCACCATACTGGTGGCACTGGTGCTGGTCACAGTGAATGCCTGGCACTTTTGTGAACCTGGGGCAGAGGTGGGGGGTGTTGAGGTTTCTCCCCAGACCTTTTCACCGGACTCTTGCCTCCCTACACTCCAAATGGCATGCCTTGTGTTGGGATCCATGGACTTGTCTGTGCTTTGCTGTCTGCTGTGGGGTACCCTGAGCCTGGCCTGCCTCCATGGTTTGTATTCCCAGCCTCATGCCTCCCCTCCCAGGACTTAAAAGGCCTTGGTGCTTCCAGGAGGGACTGCTGCAGCTCTTTGGAGGGCCTACACGTGCAAGCACCATGCCATCTGGGATTGCTCTGCAGCCCTTGCTATGGAGTCACTCTTTGCAGCACGTTGACTTGCTGAAGGCTTTGTGAGGGCTGGAGCCTGCTCTGTGCAGCCTGATGCCGTAAAGAGACACAGTGTCAATGAGATTCAGTTTGCACTGAGCTCCCATCACCATACAGATGCGGCTGGGGAGGAACTGCTTGTCCTCTCCCATCTCAGATGATGTGCCTAGGACTAAAAGAAGGTCCTCTAAAGCAGCAAGCGTGACTCATGGCTAGCCAGCAGATGTAGCCAGGCTGTTTTATACCGTGTGGTGGACACCAGTGGAGCCATCACCATGACTGCAATGTGGACAGGCCCAAGGGAGCTGGAGCCATAGTGGGTGGTCAAGAGGGAGACTCTATAAACCCCATCAATCTCCTCCTCTGGCTCCCATACATCTGCTTGCAAAGGGAGGGGGAGGCAATAACCTGGCTATCCGCTCACCATTGGCGCTTTGGGAGGTGGAAGGGGGAGGAAGGGGGGAAACGCCAGCCCTGATCCCTTGGCAACTGTGGGGCTGAAATATTAACTGGAAGAATGCGCCCAAGACTTGTCCCCCCACACTGGCCTGCTCCAGCACGGCCTTTTTTTTTGGGGGGGGAGCACAGGGATGGGGCAGCCTGTTTGCTCAGCCCAGTGTCAACTAATTAATAGGAGTTTATAGGAACATTTCCAGGGCAGCTGGCTCAGGAGCTGCGTGGGGAAGCACCTCACGTTTCCTGAATCCCAGCCATGATCTTTTCCATATTTTGGAGGGACAGTAGCTGCTTTGATTTGATATGGGGTCTGTGCACCCAAAGCAGCCTCAGCTGGTCACTGCAATGCTTCTGCCTGTGCCACCACTATGTAACAGGGTGCCCACAGCTTGTTCTGGAGGTATGATCTTACTCCAGGGCTTCAAAATGCCTGTTAAATGAACTTGACAATGTGCATCCTACAGCAGCTCTCCAAGAGCCCATACTAGACTGAAAGGCAGCAAGTTTCACCGTCCTTCAAGATGCAGGTGTGGATGAGTCCATTCCAGCCCATAATTTCATGTTTTCTCAAATAACAGGGAAGATTCTTCCTGGGAAGTGAATACACTCCCAGCAGTGTGTCTGCTGGCTGGTCCCCTTGGAGAGCATGTGCTGCTTCCTCTCGCATTGCTATCAGACTGTGTAGACATGAGTGAGAGGTCTTGCTTGTGCACCTCTCCTGGTCATGTTTCTTGGGGGCAGACTTGCTCCTCTGCTTTGTCTGGTCACAGTGGAGGGATCTTACTGAGGCAGCCAGCGTGGAGCTGTCCTGGGCTAGAGAAGGGCATAACCTGGGAGAGCACCCTGGGGCGCAGGGCGGCCTCATGGACACCAGCACAGAGAGTGAGGCTGGAAAGCCCTGCTCTGAGCACTCCTGAATTTAGGGCCTGCCTGGCTGTGTTCTTTGAACAAACCAATAAATGAAGTGTAATAACCAAAACAGTGATTGTTTTCCTTGCGGTAGCTGTGGAAATCTCTCCCAGGGGAGAGCAGAGCTGCCAGCCTCAGGTTTTAGATCACAATCCCACTAACCTTCCTGTCCCCTGGGCAATAGTTTACCGCTGCTGCCCTCAGAGCTAGGCTCTATTTATTATATATACTTGCCTCTGTGCGTGGTGGTGTGTTTGTAAGGCCTGATTGAGCTGTAAGCAAAAGTGCACTCGAGGGGAAGGAAGAAGACAAATGCCTGATTTGGCCTGCCCTATCTATGGGCTCTGTGGGTGCTGCTAGAGGGTTCAATGTGGTTATCCAGATGCAGCTCCAGCCACACAAAGCTGTTCCCTGATAGCCATATTCCTCAGGGGACCTTGTAACCATCCCTGAGAGGCCTAAAAGGCTGCAGGAGCACAGCAGGACCTGAGCAGCTTTCTTTGAGATAGTGGCTTACCCTTTGCACGGATCTGTAAAGTCCAGTGTGGACAAATCAAGACTCTCGAGCATGCAGGTGAAGCTTGGAGCAGCTAGCAGATGGGACTTCAGCAAGAATGGTGAGTCCAGAGCCTGCAAGGTGTTTGTATCCATCAAATGCTAATGAAGCAGTCTGGGTTTGTTTGAAGTTATATTTACATGGAGCTCACAGCAAAATAATCTGTAGGTGGTCACTTTCAGCTGACTGATGGTCAGCCAGGCCAGTGTGGGGAGGACAGAGCTCTGATCTTTTGCTAGTGCAAGTCTTTGGCAGTGAGCCTGAAAAAACCCTTGCCAGGGTAGCAGAGATTAGCAGGCACCCTTGTCCCATGCTGTCCAACACTGCTTTCAGCAGCTGGAGACACTTACAGCTGCTGTGCTGTCAGAGGCAGATACACACAGGGTTGTACCTGGACAAAAGTTTGGTCAAAGCAGGTAGAGAGGTTTCTGCTGGTGTGCTGTACTGGCTTGTCTGAGTGTGCCTCTGCACAAGTGTGCACAGACTTGAGCAGCAGTGCTCAGCCGTGTGTCACAAGTCCTGCATTGCTCAAGTCTGGGAGCAAATCCTCTGTACCAGAGCCAGCAACCATCTTGTGTGCATGATTGTGGGTCACAGCACTGCTGCTGCTGCTCAGTGTAGTAAGTGGCCATGGGGCCCAGCAGAGGTCATTCCATTTCACTTTGTCCAGGTTAGGTGGTCTGATTAGAAGTGTAGACTGAAAGTGTGACAGAAGAAAAGATAAACAGGTCCCTGTCATGTTCTAGAGGATGGTGTAGCCCAGGAAAGCCTCAAAGGACAAGCAAAACACTGTTCTCCACTCCCAAACCCCACCAAGAGTTGAGCATTGGCTGTAAATACCTCTAAGCTCTGGAAGCTTTTACTTCTTGGGGTTTCAAACCCATCTTCAGACCTTCTTGTTGAAAGTCACCCTCCTGGCATGGCTGGCAGCAGGGATGTGCTCCAGCAACAATCATTACCCTGCCAGTCTTGCCATGTTTTTCACTGCGATGCCTGTGCAAGGTGAGAGCCCAATACAGGCTGATGCAGGCGCTGGCATACTGGGAATGGCAAGGCTGCCTTAGCCACTCAAGAAGGGGCATGGTTGTACAGCACAGAGTTGTTCATCTCTGGGGTAACAGAGAGCTACAAGACCTTTCATTTTCCAGGAATCTGCCCCCTCCCCCCTACTTTTTAGCTTTCCTATATAATATTCCATGCTGTAGCCTATAAATGCTGCTCTGAGCCCACAGCCTGATTGAATTTGGAAGCCTTTGTTTACAGATGTCTGGCTGTACAGGGGTATTTATTGAATTTTCCATGAAATGTTGCTCCTCTAATGCTGTAAAGCAGAAGCTGCCCACATCAGAGGAGCTGCGTGTTAACGGATCGGGTTACGCAAAGATGCATTGCTCTCCCTCAACACCCCTTCCCCTGGCCAGGGGAGGAAGGTAGGCTCTGCAGTCCATGCACAGAAGGGCTTTTCAGGAGCTTCTCACCCTCCAGGAAGACCGACTGCCCTGCACTCTGGGGATGGAAGGTGTGTTTGGCCCTGTAAGGCACCAACCCCAGCCATATGTGACAGAGCACAGGTAGCGCTGGGTGCCAAGCAGCTTGCAGGAGGTGAGCAGCAGCTGGAGGTGGGTCTGACTTTGGGCTGGTACAATTACTGCACTGGCTATCGGTGCACTGACTATTACTGCACTGGCTATCGGTGGCTCTGCAGAGACCTCAAGGGCAGGGGGATGTCCTCAGGGCTTTTTTACACCTTCCTTTGAGGTTTGTAATCATAGAATCACAGAATGGTTTAGGTGAAAGAGACCTCAAAGATCATCCAGTTCCAACCCCCCTGTGCCATAGACAGAGACACCTCCCACTAGAACAGGTCATTCAAGGCCTCATCCAGCCTGGCGTTGAACACATCCAGGGAGGGAGCAGACACAACCTCCCTGGGCAACCTGTGCCAGGGTCTCACCACCCTCACTGTGAAGAACTTCTTCCTAATACCCCATTTAAATCTCCCCTTTGCCAGTTTAAACCCATTCCCCCTCGTCCTGTCATTACAAGACTTCGTGAATAGTCCCTCCCCAGCCTTCCTGTAGGCCCCCTTCAGATACTGGAAGGCTACTATAAGGTCTTCCCGAAGCCTTCTCTTCTCCAGGCTGAACAGCCCCAACTCTCTCAGCCTGTCCTCATAGCAGAGGTGCTCCAGCCTTCTGATCATCTTCGTGGCCCTCCTCTGGACTCTCTCCATCAGTTCCACGTCCTTCTTGTGTTGGGAGCTCCAGAACTGCACATAGTAATGTTGGGGTACAGTCAAAATAGTGGATAGTTGGTTAAGATGCCCCTTCAGTGGCTTGTGTAAACAGGGCCCATCTTTCCTTGCTCACCTGATCTACTGCTGCCCCACAAGCAGAAGACTGCTGCCGGCAAGAGAAACAGGATTTTCTTCCTGGGAGATCTTTATGGAACTCCTTGGAGCATCCTCTGACCTCAGTGTGTCATTTCTAACCTCTGTCTTCAGAGGGAAACGAGGTTAAGCCTGATCTGTGAAGGACACATCCGGGACCTGCCTTTTGTGCAGTGGTAGCTGGAGGAATGTGTCTTCCTTCTTCATGGAGGAAAGTACAAAACCATCTTGCAAAACTCTGGGTCAAGAGCCCCAGGATCTCTGATGTAAAATAAATGATTCTCGGGAGAGAGCATGTGTTCACCATGTTAGAAAAACAAGCCCCCTGCAAACAGCACATACCAAACTCTGCCTGGAGGAAGGGACTTCAAGGGTGGACGGAGGGAGCAGTCCGAGCATCAGAGCACAGCCTGCCCCCCTCTCCCACGCTGGATCCTCACACTGGTCCGAGAAGGAGGTAGGAGGGTTGGGGGCTTGTTTTCTCAGATTTGATTGGTTTATTTATCCTTGGTCCAGTCTCCCATCTGGTCCAACTTCAAACACAGGCTGCCATGAAGTGTGGAAGCCACCAAGAGAGATTCTGCAAACAACAGTTGTGCAAAGTATATAAATATTTCTGGACATAAAAATGGCTGTGTCTGAGGAGGGATCAATTTGGACTGGGATGGAGGGTTCCCCGTCCTGCTTGAGATAAGTCCTGGAGGTTGGCTGAAGTAAGGAGAAATATGTGCTTATCTACAGTTTATGTGTGCATGTGCAAGGGCAGAACTGGGCCTGCTGCGTGCTGCTACCACCAAAGGCTTTAAGGCAAGGAGAGGACAATGGGAAAGTCTGTCTGTCTGCTCTTGATTTAATAGTCAGCATCCAAAAATGTCCACTGGTTTGGAATTTGTAACTCATTGGTAAATCCAGCATGGCCTGTCTCAACCCCCAGAACATGGCAGCTGCATTTGAAAAATCTGGGGCAGCTGCAGGACGTGAAATGATAACTGAAGGTACAAAATAAAACGCAGCTCTGTTGGAGATAGCCTTTTGTGCTGTTTGAGGAGCAATGAGTGCCTGGGCCAGGGTCCTTGTGTGTCCCAGAGTGATGTGGCTGATGGATTGTAAACCAGATGAGCTCACAGATTATGGTTTGGATGGCACCCTTCAACTGAAACAGCAGTGGCTCACCTTATGAGCCAATGTCTGGTTTGATGATGCTGAAGAGGATGTGAAGTCCATGTGGAGGTATTCATAGATGATGCTATAATGGAGGGACCTGCAAACTGAAGGCAAATAGAGTTGGGGTAGAGAGAACAGTGCATGCTAGGTGAGGGATGCTCAGGTGTAGCAACAGCATGTGGCATTCCCAGATGTGCTCCTCAGGATTCACATGACAGTCCTTCCTTGTGCAAAGCAATGTGTGTTTCTGGCTGGGATGAGGAGAGGGCCAAGGAGAACACAGCCACCTCTATGGGCTCATTGCTACCATTGGAAACATATGAGGGTCCAAGGTCTTGTGGGGTTCACCAGGAGTGTGCAAGCCCCAGACAAACATGCTCCACATTATGTCCACCATGAGGACAGGTTATGAGAGTTGGGGCTCTTCAGCCTGGAGAAGAGAAGGCTTCCAGGAGATCTTGGAGTGGCCTTCCAGGATCTGAAGGGGGCTCCAGGAGGTGTGGGGAGGGACTATTGACAAGGTCTTGTAATGACAGGATGAGGGGTAATGGGTTTAAACTGGCAGAAGGGAGATTTAAATACAATGTTAGGAGGAAGTTCTTTACAGTGAGGGTGGTGAGACACTGGCACAGATTGCCCAGGGATGTTGTGGCTGCTCCTTGCCTGGAGGTGTTCAAGGCCGGGGGTTGGATGAGGCCTTGAGCAACCTGTTCAAGTGGGAGGTGTCCCTGCCTATGGCACAGGGGAGGTTGGAACTAGATGATCTTTGAGGTCCCTTCCAACCTAAACCATTCTATGATTCTATGATTACAGATTCCCCAGGGCTCAGCTGCCTGTTGATCCCTAGTCAGAGGGGCTGGACACAAACCACACAGGAGAAATCCCACCAGGCTAGCTCTCAGATTAGACAAGGAAGAACCCAGAATAAGATATTTCTTGACTTGAGTCCTGGTCAGGGGGGAACATGGCAGTTCCAGATCCATGGATTTAAATCTCAGATGTTTACATTTCCAGGATTCAGAGATTAAAACATCCAACTTTGAGGTATCTCAGATGTGCTGTAGGCAGCAGCATGCACTTAGCCTCCTTCAGAGAGAGACAGATAGGCTCAGCAGTGTGTGGCAGGACCTGGCTAGTGACCACAAACAGAAATGACCTTGTGTCTGAGTGGCAGAGTGGTTGAGTGCTGATCTTTCCCTTGCTGTTAAGCTGCCGAGTTTGATTCCTCCGTCTTGCATCAAGAGGAAGAGGGCAGCTGGAGCCTGGTGGCACAGAATCAGCCAAGGTGTGGCCGTTTGAGCTAGATTTCTAGCTCAGACGTAGGAAAAAGTAGTGGAGAGGTGAACATTCTAGGGATAGGCTATACAACAGCAGCAATGGATAAGTTAATGTAATTTCATTGGAGCATCAAGAGCCTTATGTCTGGAAGTACAGCTTGCTCTGCCCCTTTTTGCTGCTTTCTGCTGTGCCTGCTGCTATTTCTCCCCACCACTGTTTTGGCTGCTGCTGCTGCTTCGCCGCTGCTTGACCCCTTCCCCATCCTCCTTAAGGTTATTTTTTTTTTTCCTTGTAGTAGTATATTATTTTTATACTGTTTTATTTAGTTTAAACTATAAGAAAAGACAATTTCATTTTTCCTGACTTTCCAAAAGAATCTGTGTTGTAGTGAGTTTATTCTACAGGGGGCAGGGGGCGGATCTACTCTAACCTGGTACACAGGAGAAGAAAAGCAATTCTGCCCAGGCTTGGGTTTTATCACAAATTGCATCAGGCAACAGAGAAAGCAGCAAGGCAAAGCTAGAAAACCCCTTAGGAGCAGAGTGGGATGCTAAGAGTCCTTCTTTGCCTCTTCTGCTCTTAGGAAGACGCTGGAGTACTGCATCCAGTTCTGGAGCCCCTAGTACAAAAGGGATGTGGACATGCTGGAGTGTGTCCAGAGAAGGGCCACAAGGATGATCAGAGGGCTGCAGCACCTCTGCTATGAGGACAGACTGAAAGAGTTGGGGCTGTTCAGTCTGGAGAAGAGGAGGCTCCCAGGTGACCTTCTTGTGGCCTTCCAGTATCTGAAGGGAGCCTACAGAAAAGCTGGGGAGGGACTTTTTAGGCTATCAGGGAGTGAGAGGACTAGGGGGAATGGAGCAAGCTGGAGGTGGGGAGATTCAGACTGGATGTGAGGAGGAAGTTGTTGAGCATGAGAGTGGTGAGAGGCTGGAATGGGTTGCCCAGGGGGTTGGTTGGGGCCACATCCCTGGAGGTGTTCAAGGCCAGGCTGGATGAGTCTGTGGGCAACTTGATCTAGGGTAGGGTGTCCCTGGGCATGGCAGGGGGGTTGGGAGTAGATGACCCTTGTGGTCCCTTCCCACCCTGACTGATTCTATGATTCAATGTGAGCTCTGCTGTCCTGTGGCACAGGGCTGCCCCTCTGGGAGCCTGGACAGCACTGCCAGCTCCTCCAGACTGGGTGCCGGCCTGGAGGGCAGGGGTGAAGACCTGGGGAAATCTGCTGGAAAGATGTGGGCGCTGACCTGGGGAAATCTGCTGGAAAGATGTTGGGCGCTGACCTTGGCTGTCTGGGATGGAAACCAAGTCCTGCCCGCACGTAGCCCAGCCCGAGCCCCGTCCCGGCCTCCAGCAGCCGCTCTGCACAGCGGCCCTCACTCACTTAAAACCTGATCCCTCCCTTTAAGGGGGCTGCCTGGCACTTAGTGGAGGCCGTAAATAGCAATTTATAAACGATCTTCACGCCGATTCCACTGCCGCTGCTCAGACATCAAAGCCTATAATTCACGCCCTCCCGCGTCCCCAGCCTCGCAAAAGCAGAGCCTTTGAAGTGAGGCTCCCTCCCTCCCCCGGCTACCTGCGCGGGGGCCGGGCCCGGCTGGGCTGCCAGCATGTGCGCGGCTTGCCGCAAGGCGCCAGGCCCGCTCGGCGAGGCCTTTTACAAGGTGTCTGCTGTCACTCGCCCTGCTCCGCGGCCTGCCAGCCCCTCCGCTGGGGACACGTGGGGCGGCTGCGGAACAACGGCAGTGGACCCGGGGGAGACTGCTGGGGGCAGTGTCCAGAAGGCACCTGGCCTCTCCTGACTCCCCCCTTCCCTCCCCTTCCCCCCAGCACCTGCAAATTAATGGAAACTTCTCTTTCCAATAGCGCTGCCTGTGCTGTTTAACAAGTCCGGCTACGTGCTAGAAACAAGCCTCGCTTCTCGGGGCGGAGATGGCTCTCACCGATCCTTGCACCAGCCCTGCTGCTCTTAGGGCAGGGGCAAATCTTCCCCTGTGCTTGGCCCAACGATCCTTGCACCAGCCCTGCTGCTCTTAGGGCAGGGGCAAATCTTCCCCTGTGCTTGGCCCAACGATCCTTGCACCAGCCCTGCTGCTCTTAGGGCAGGGGCAAATCTTCCCCTGTGCTTGGCCCAACGATTCTTGCACCAGCCCTGCTGCTCTTAGGGCAGGGGCAAATCTTCCCCTGTGCTTGGCCCAACGATTCTTGCACCAGCCCTGCTGCTCTTAGGGCAGGGGCAAATCTTCCCCTGTGCTTGGCCCAACGATTCTTGCACCAGCCCTGCTGCTCTTAGGGCAGGGGCAAATCTTCCCCTGTGCTTGGCCCAACGATTCTTGCACCAGCCCTGCTGCTCTTAGGGCAGGGGCAAATCTTCCCCTGTGCTTGGCCCAACGATTCTTGCACCAGCCCTGCTGCTCTTAGGGCAGGGGCAAATCTTCCCCTGTGCTTGGCCCAACGATTCTTGCACCAGCCCTGCTGCTCTTAGGGCAGGGGCAAATCTTCCCCTGTGCTTGGCCCAACGATTCTTGCACCAGCCCTGCTGCTCTTAGGGCAGGGGCAAATCTTCCCCTGTGCTTGGCCCAACGATTCTTGCACCAGCCCTGCTGCTCTTAGGGCAGGGGCAAATCTTCCCCTGTGCTTGGCCCAACGATTCTTGCACCAGCCCTGCTGCTCTTAGGGCAGGGGCAAATCTTCCCCTGTGCTTGGCCCAACGATCCTTGCACCAGTCCTGCTGCTCTTAGGGCAGGGGAAAATCTTCCCCTGTGCTTGGCCACATCTTGAAGAGGAAACCTGCAATGTGGGGAGGAAAGACAGGTCAGGAGCTGGCTACTTGAGAGCAGAGCAGGAATGCTTCTGCAGCTGAGTGGGAAACAGCAGCTTTCTGCAGACAGGTCCCCTCGATTCAAGAAAGATGTTGAGGTGCTGGAACGTGTCCAGAGAAGGGCAATGAAGCTGGTGAGGGGTCTGGAGCACAGCCCTGTGAGGAGAGGCTGAGGGAGCTGGGGGTGTGCAGCCTGGAGAAGAAGAGGCTCAGGGGTGACCTCATTGCTGTCTACAACTACCTAAAGGGAGGTTGTAGCCAGGTGGGGTTGGTCTCTTCTGCCAGGCAACCAGCAACAGAATGAGGGGACACAGTCTCAAGTTGTGCCAGGGGAGGTACAGGCTGGATATTAAGAAGAAGTTCTTCCCAGAGAGAGTGATTGGCGTTGGAATGGGCTGCTCAAGGAGGTGGTGGAGTCACCATCCCTGGAGGTGTTCAAGAAAAGGCTGGATGGAGCACTTAGTGCCATTGGATAGGTTGGACTGAATGATCTTGGAGGGGTCTTCCAACCTGGCTTAT
>VWZI01006514.1:147447-158875 GCA_013396835.1 Psilopogon haemacephalus
TAGAGTATCACAGAATAGAAAAGAATAGAGTAGAACAGAATCTAATAGAGTAGAATAGAATAGAGTAGAACAGAATAGAGTAGCGTGGAATAGAATAGAGTAGAATAGAGTACAATAGAATAGAATAGAATAGAACAGAATAGAATAGAATAAAATACAATAGAATAGAATAAAATACAATAGAATAGAGTAACGTATAATAGAATAGAGTAGAATAGAATAGAGTAGCATAGAATAGAATAGAATCAGCCAGGTTGGAAGAGACTTCTGAATTGGCAGACTCACAGCATTGGTGCTCTCATGCTCCCCTTGCTTAATGCAAGGCTTCACTCACCTGCAGAGCAGAGAAGGTGCAAGGAAATTGCCTTCACCTGAGGCCTGAACCTGGCAATGCAGCCGCAGTGCAGAGCCAGGCAGGAGGGATGCCCAGCACGTGGATATAAAATACAGCGCCCTGCCATAAAACATGCACTGCTAGTCTATATATTTTGCAATCCCTTTAAAGACCTTTTTATTATTTTTTTTTCCCTTCTCCTTCTTCTTCTTCTTCTTTAAACCCCTCACCCCGGCTCCCTCCCAACCNTATTGCCATTAGTACGTCTTTCCCAGTGAAAGGAGAAAATCGCCTCATTCATAATTTATACCCTCAATTACTATTAATAAAGAAATATTTCAGCAGAAAATCGCCTGGGAAAATTACACGTAACATTGCATTAACATTCTATTTGAACATTTTCATCACATTTGTTATAGAGTTAATAAGAGGGATATGCTCCCCTGACTTCTTCATGAAATTATGGGCTGCCTATGATAGTTTAATCTTTTAGACTTTATATAATATATTCACTTTACTAATTGAGCTATCCGAGGAGCAGTTAGGGATGTTCTTAAACGTGGAAGACAAAGTAATCAGGGCCGTGACTTCCTGAGGAGGAGATCTCCTTCCGGAGATGAAGGAGCCGCGCGTGTGAGGAGCGCACACGTAGGTGTTTGTGGCGCAGATGTGCCTCTCCCTTAGCCCTTCCCTTTCATGGCCTGCCTGGCCTTGGAAGCGGACGTGAATGAAGGCTGGAGGTGGCTTGCAGTCTGCTGAAGGATCCCCCAAAAGCTGTTTTTATTTCAGAGTGAAGGGGAGGTCTGAGTGAGCTTAGATAAGGTTCTCCTTTTGGAATAAGGAATGCTCAGCACGGTGGGGATTTCTCAGGGTGGAGAGAAATCTTTGTGCTCAAATTCGCCCCTGCCCACAGTCATACACAGATCACCTCAAAAACTCTGGACAAGGAGCTATGCTGGGGGAGACAACCCTTCTTCTGCTCTCCTTGGAGATTCTGCTTCACCAGATAATGTGATCCGGAGCATGCCCAAGGTACAAAGAAACCCAAACAGGGTAGAAGTGAGAAGCAAACTAGATGTGAGCACTAATAGACACTGCACCATGACAGTTCCACCATGGCATTGCTCTGGACAGTCTGTTTGTCTCCAAAAACACTTGGGCAGCAGGAAAGCCTTGGTAACTCTTCTGCTCATGCACCTCCAGCCAGGGACCTACCACAGTAAATGGAGCCTTGGTCGACTTAGCTGCTCTTGGACCCTTCCTTGCACAGAGGGAGGCACCATTGCCTCTGTAGAAGAGAGTATAGGGTAGAAGAGAGAAGCAAAGTAGCTGTGAGCACTGAAAGAAAATACACACTGCTCTAGTGCACCATGACACTTCCACCATGGCATTGCTCTGGACAGTCTATTTGTCTCCAAAAACACTTAGGCAACAGGAAAGCCTTGGTAACTCTTCTGCTCATGCACCTCCAGCCAGGGACCTACCACAGTAACTGGAGCCTTGGTCCAGACTTAGCTGATCTTGGACCCTTTCTTGCACAGAGGAAGCATTGCACACCTAGATTTGAGTCGCGCATCCAGTTTGGGAGCTAAATGCAGAGCAGGGTCTCTCTGTGAGATCCTCCTTTCTCTTCCACATGCACATGAGATGTCATTTACCACAGGGTGTGATCCAGAGCTCTTGTTTTCAAGCAGGAATCTTCCCAGTGCAACAGCAGGCAGTGGTCTGGACCTGCACCATGTGGAACAGGGCATATGCAGAGACATGCAGCTCCATTAATGCTTTCATGGCAGAATGTGGTTGTCCCCAGCCAGTTTCTTGTGGGATGCACTGCACCCTCATAGCTGAGCTTTCAGTCTTTTTCCTAGGTAAGGGGTTTGTGCCAGCCAGCAGGTGTCTGTATCCACCTGGGCTGCTACTGAGCCATGCTGGGCAAGAATCATAGAATCAGTCAGGGTTGGAAGGGACCACAAGGATCAGCCAGTTCCAACCCCCCTGCCATGCCCAGGGACACCCTGCACTAGATCAGGCTGGACAGAGCCTCAGCCATCCTGACCTTAAACACCTACAGGGATGTGGCCCCAACTACCCCCATGGGCAGCCAATTCCAGGCTCTCATCACTCTCATGCTGAAGAACTTCCTTCTCAAGTCCAGTCTGAACCTCCCCACCTCCAGCTTGCTCCATTCCCCCTAGTCCTGTCACTACCTGATAGCCTAAGAAGTCCCTCTCCAGCTTTTCTGTAGGCCCCTTTCAGATCCTGGAAGTCCACCATAAGGTCACCTGGGAGCCTCCTCTTCTCCAAACTCAACAGCCCCAACTCTTTCAGTCTGTCCTCATAGCAGAGGTGCTGCAGCCCTCTGAGCATCCTTGTGGCCCTTTTCTGGACACGCTCCAGCATGTCCACATCCCTCTTGTACTAGGGGCTCCAGAACTGGATGCAGTGCTCCAGGTGAGGTCTCACCAGAGCAGAGTAGAGGGGGAGAATCACCTCCCTTGACCTGCTGGCCTCAGCCCATAAAAGCCCACATCTCCCCAGCACCTTCCAGATGGGCCACAAGCTGCCCTGTGTGCAGACACATGGGAGTGTGGGCTGTTGGGCATCCTTCCAGAGACCACACAGGCAGCCTGTGCATGGCAGAGGCTGAGAAAGGTGAGACACAGATTGTCCACCCCAGGGATGGCCACTGCCTGGTCCTGGGCAGGATGGACCATACTGTAAACAGGACAAGGCTTGTAAACAGGGCTCCAGCTGGGATAAATTTAGCCCATTGGGCTGCAGCCCTGGCGCGGCAGGACACGGTGTCAGAGCATTGTGGAGAGGAGAGAGGGAGAAAGAGGCTGAATAAACAAACACAGCCTGTCCCTTGGGGGTTTTGTCCCTGCCTTGTTATTTCAGCCGGACAATTGCCCTGCAGATCGAGGGAACAGGCTGGAGTTCAAGTGAATTTGGCTTCCATCACCCCCTCCCCCCGCTTTTTACATTGTGTTTTCTCATGGGAATGTATCCTGGCGTGTGTAGGGGGTGTCTGTACCCATGTGTGGGGGTAACTCCATGGATGCTCCATGCACATTGCAGGGCTGGCACACAGAGTTGTGGGATGTCATAAAGCCCGGGTGAGGCCAAGTAACTTGATGTTGGCTGTCGTGTAGGACTTTGCTTTGTCTGTGTACACAGCCCAGACTAACACCCATGGGTGTCCAGGAGCAAACATGCAAGGCACAATCCAAAGCACAACTCCAGGCTGGGTGATGAATGGCTGAGAGCAGCCCTGAGGAAAAGGACCTGGGGGTCTGGGGTGATGAAAAGTTCAACATGAGCCTGCAGTGTGAGGGCAGCCCAGACAGCAACTATGTGCTGGGCTGCAGCAAGAGCAGTTGGGGGCAGCAGGGCAAGGGTGAGGATTCTGCCCCTTTAACTCTGCTCTCCTCAGACCCCACCTGGAGTACTGTGTGCAGTTCTGGAGGACATGGAACTGTTGGAGCCATGAAGATGCTCAGAGGGCTGCAGCACCTCTGCTATGAGGACAGGCTGAGAGAGTTGGGGCTCTGCAGCCTGGAGAAGAGAAGGCTTCCAGGAGACCTTATAGTAGACTTCCAAAATCTGAAAGGGGCCAACGGGAGGGCTGTGGCAAGGCTATTGACAAGGTCTTGTAATGACAGGATAAGAGGTAATGGGTTTAAACTGGCAGAGGGGAGATTTAAATGGGGTGTTAGGAGGAAGTTCTTGACACTGAGGGTGGTAAGACACTGGGATGGGTTGCCCAGGGAGGTTGTGGCTGCTCCTTCCCTGGAGGTGTTGAAGGCCATGTTGGATGAGGCCTTGAGCGACCTGTTCTAGTGGGAGGTGTCCCTGCCTGTGGCACAGGGAGGTTGGAACTGGATGAGCTTTGAGGTCCCTTCCAACCTAAACCATTCTATGATTCTATGATTCTATGACTATGATCCGTGCTCCACATACATCTGTACCTGCCTCTGTGGGCAGTCACAGCTCTGGAGGTGCCCCTCCACAGCAGAGAGGACAGTGTAGAGGTGAAAGCCTTTGCAGGACTTTAGAAATAGAGGTCAGGACTCCTGAGTTTTTTTGTTGGTTTTTTTTTTCCCTAGCTCTGTCATGGGGTTTGGACAAGTCACCTTCTCTTGACAAAACCATCCATGATCTCAGGAGCAAAGGGCATGGACCTTCTCCATCAGTCCTGCTCTGTGAGGACCTAAGAGTTTTTTTTCTAAAGACTATGTTTAGAGGCAGCCTAATTTTCATGTCTTAATTTTATTTTTCTCACATCTCTCTCTGACACACACACACACACACATACACATGCACACTTCTATTGGAAAAACGATTTTAATACCCATGGCACATTGTCCTGGTGTGATATAAAATCCAATGACATGTGGCATTTGGAAAAGGTCACTTCTCCCATCAGGATTCATTATCCTACCTCAGCCCGGGAAGCCATGGGGTTGCCCCCGCCTTCATGGACCCCTTGCCCCCTCCCTGGCTGTGGCAGGTGAGCAAGGAGAGAGGATGAGGTGGCCACACTGGGGACTTTGGCAGTGTCAGGGCAGTCCCTGCAGTGAGGGGGTCTCATTTCTCATGTTGATGTCCCTGCCCTTCCTTGTGCATTCATTTTCCCACCTGCCACAGGGCAAGAGGAGTTACAGGGATGAGGCTGCCTGGAGGTCTGGTGCTGCCTCTTCTGGGTGCGCTGAGTTTGCCTCACCTTTTGTCTTCCATCCCCTGCTGGCTGCTCCCTCTCTGTTGCCTATCAAGCAGGAGCCGTTGCGGTGCCCTCACTCTGCACAGCTGCAGAAGGGGAAGGGCTCCATCTCCTCTTCCCTCTTTCACTTGTTCAAATTTCGTTGCCTGGCTTGGTTGGGAAATGCTTTCCACCACCTAGGCAGAACTGAAAAGAGAAAGTGGAGGGGACATGGAAAACCCAGCTCCTTGCCAGCTTCTCCAACAAGCAGAGCTGCCCTACTCTGTGTGTGGTAGCACTTGGAGAGCTCTGCCCTGTCTCTTGGTGATTGCCCAGCAAGCAGGTTAGAAAGGCATCTCCTGGTGCCAGTGAGGGATAGCATGTGAAGAGTGGAGGATGCTCTCAGCACCATAGGTGTGACTGTCCTGAGGAGCCTGCATGGTTTGGTCTTTCCCTGGACTCGTTTCTGCTCAGACTTCCCCATCTTTGTTCAAGCTATTCCTTGGAAAGACAGAAGGGAGCAGGAGGACCAAACCTGGTGTGGAGGCTGCCTGGTGTGGAGGCTGCATCAGGTGATGCAGTCCCATGCAGGACAAGGCATGGGCTGCTCCTCAGTGAGCCATCCCATGGGCAGGGGGCCTGGGAGTGAGGACTTCTCTCCCCTTGATCACAAATTACTTTGGGGGACACCTCAGGCAAGTCTTTCACCTCTGTAGCCTCATTTCCCACCAGGGGAAGGGAGAGGTGAGTGTGCAGTGGGCCCAGGGCTGCAGGAAGGGCAGGAAGCAGGGAGCAGGAGCAGTTGTTCCCGAGGAGAGGAGGATTGTTTTTTTGCAGCGGGGGAGTGGGATTTGATGCCTGCTGAAGATGACTTCTCAGAGTGCTGAGGGTGATGGTGAGTGTAGCCCCTTCCTACTGTATAAACGCCGATGAGTTATGGGTACCCCAGCCTCTAATTATGCAGTCAGCCCCAAATAGGCTGTGTCTAACGAGGCTGACAGACTAATATCTCAAGAGCCCTTAATGCGTTATCATCTCTTGCTGTATGACCTCATATTTATAACTGCTCTGGTGGGAGGTTGAGAAATGTCCTTCTCTTTTCCCCCAGCCCCCTCCCCAACTTTCCCCACCCCGGAGCAGCAGCTCTTCAGCCTCATCTGTTAGGTTCAGGAGGAGAGAGGTGACTTCTCTCCATCCATCACGAGCAGAGTTCGCGCTATTAGATGATTAAAGACATTTTTTATAATATTTGGAAGAGGCTTTGAAACGTCTCTCAAACGATGTGATTAACGCCTGCTTTAACCCTCTCCTGGCCAGGGTGGGGATGGGGGGAAGTGGGCACACCCTGGGGCATCTTGGTTGTCGCCTGGCCGTGGGGGACCCCCTGACGAGGTTTGATTTGTGAGCACAAGGGAGCCTGCAGGAAGCTCCAGGCAGTTCCTAACGCACAGGGGACTTGGTGGTTTCTGAGGCTGCAACGGCTGGGGCGGGAGGAAGCAGCTCCTGCCCCCTCCCCACTGCTTGCACAAGAGGCCCCAGAGCTGTGCCCGTCCGGGTCCGAAAGTCAGAGCATCTCACACCGGCGCTGTGGGTTTCATGGGTGGGCAGGGAGAGGGGGTGAGTAGCCTGTGCCTGTTCCCGGTGGCCCCAAGCCGCTGAGGTGTTTGCTTTTCTCGTTTCCCCTTTCCGTTCTCCCTCCGCCTCTCCAGATGGCTCGCTCTCAGAGGCAAGTCTCTCAAGCAGAATCGATGGGCATCTAGATGCTCCAGCAGGATCCACCTTTAGGATGTTGCATCCTAGCCCAGAGTTTGGGACCGGTGGCCATGGTCTAGCTAAAACTCGCCTGGGCATTGCCCGATACCTGCCAAAGGCCAAATCGCTGCCATGCACTGACGTTGGTTCCTGTGGGGGAGTGGAGGTTTGGCCTCAGATGGGGGAAGGATGCCTGTCTCCTTTGGTCAACAGGCACAATGTTTCATAATCTCAATTTCTTGTCAATTGATTGCCAGATAGAAGCGACAACCAAAGAGGGCCCCAGGCGTCTGCAACTGCCACTCATCGTATGATTTTAACTCTCCCCCTCTGTAAGTTTGCATTATTTTCTTCTTGTTGTCGTTGTTATTTAAAGAAACCTCCCCTCCCTCNGGTATCCATTGTAGAAATAGCTGAGAAGGGTTAATGCATGATTAATAGGTGGTTTATTAAAACAGTTAATCTGTCGTTATAGAGTCCACAAGATCGATAGATTTCATATAATCATGGCTTAAAATTGTTCTTTAGCACCACTGCTTACGGGCTTAAGACCCAGGGCAAAATGCTTAGAGGACCTGAGAGGCTCTTGTTGACTCCTTCTGACCCCTTCTGCCTTCTGAAGTATGGCCCAAGGTCTCCCACAGATGGAGAAAAGCTAGCACAGGGCTACACATACTGTGGTGGTAACCATCCACCTTATTATTTATGGGTATTAAAATTGTCACACCTGAGGGACAGAGAGGGGAAATGTGAAGAGGGAGAAACTGGAAATGCAGCTGGATGTCATGACCATTAGCAGCAGCTGAGTGGATCAAGGCTGGGGCATGGCTGGGCTATCTCTGATCCATTGCTGGGCTTGGCTGAGCTGTCTCTGATCCATTGCTGTGCTGTCTGTGATTCATTGCTGGGCATGGCTGGACTGTCTGATCCTTTGCTGGGCATGACTGGGCTGTCTCTGATCCATTGCTGGGCATGGCTGGGTTGTCCATGATCCATTGGTGGGGCATGGCTGGGCTGTCTCTGATCCATTGCTGGGCATAGCTGGGTTGTCTGTGATCCATTATTGGGCATGGCTGGACTGTCTCGGGCTGTCTGTGATCCCTTGCTTTGCTGTTGCAAAGCAGCAAGTGTTGGCCAAGCAGCACCCACTGCAGTCCTGCTTCTTCACTAACAAGAGCTGCTTGGCAGGCTGGGGTGAGGCAGGATGCTTGCAGCCCTGCACAGAGGGGAAGCCATATGCCTGCTGTGAGGCAGGGACTCAGGTGACCGGGGATGATCAGCCCATGTCACACAAGTCCTGTCCCTGTTAGCAGCCCAAAGGCTTCTTTCCCAGCAGCTGAATGATGATGAGTCTGGTTAAGAGAGCAATTTGGGATGCCTGGTCCAAGCTTCTTTTCGATAACTCTGGCATGACAAATCCCAGAGATGCTGAGCTGCCGACCCCCAGTGCAAGGTCTCTGCAGGAGGAGGTGCTGTTTAGACAGGCTGACATGGGAGTGACTGAGCCAGCACAGGCAGGGAGAGCGCAGCCCCCTCTCTGCCCCCTAACCACCCTGCAGCATCCTTGCCTGCACAGCAGAGAAGAGATCCTGAGGTCATGCAGTGGATGTGTGAGGGAGCCTGGATGGCAATGTGGAACACGGCAAGAGCACCATGCTCTGGGTGTGAGGCAGAGCAGCTGGCATGGGTGAGTGGTGTCTCAGCAATTTTAGGAAGCTTTGGCTGTGGGTGTTGCTGTGGCACTCATGTGATGGAGACCCAAACCTCTGCCTAGTGAGAAGAGCAGATGTTGGTGTGCTGAGACCAGTCCTGGTGGCCTGAAACCCCTTCCTGTGTCTTCATTTCTCTCTCTGAGATGTATAGACACAGGATGGACAGAACTTGTTCAGCCCCTCACACCACAAGACCACTCAAGATTTCCAACCCTTCCCCAGAGGCTGTTAGACGCTGATGTGACCATACAGAGTGTGTCTGCTACAGCCTCATATTCCTCACCTCCTCACCCTGCATGGGGTCTCAGCTCTGCTACCCACTACACTCTGCTCAGTGCCCAACCCCAGAGCCCATGCTGGTCTCAACCCATAGTCCAGGTAAACTGATGACAAGCTTATATTGTTACCATCCCCATCTCTTCCCTGCCTGCCCTATGCTTATCCTGCCTTGGGCTGGTTTGAGTAACTCCTGCCTGAAAAGATGTCCCAGGTTTGCCCCATCCAGCCATGGGATATGTGCCTGGTGCCCAAGTCCCAGCCTGCCTCCACCTCCAACCCCCACTGGTGCTCATGTGGAGCTGGGTGGAGATTTTCCAGACCCTCTGGGTCCAGTCCTCTCCATCCCTGACTCATTGCTTATTTCTGGGCCATTATGTTCGACAGGCAGAATTTGTTTCTGTCCAGAGCAGATCCCCAGACAGCCTCAGACCTCTGAGGATTCATCATCCTGAGCTTTTGTTTGTGGGTCACCAGGACCCTCTGCCCCACAGCCAAGCCCAGATGCTGCTGTCTCTTTCACAGAGCCTGCTGCCCCCCAGGAGAACTGACCCTTCTCCTGCCCCATGGCTTCCTGCATCCTGGTCACACACATGCCTGAAAAAGCCACTGCTGCATCACAGTGGCAAAGGACATGTCCTGCCTGCTGAGAAAGTGATGGCTGTGGCTCCTTCAGTCTTTGCTCCCCAGGGCTGTTGAAAAAGCTGGTCCAGGGCAGGCCACACTGGGCATCCTGAGCCCAGAAATCCCCTGGGATCATTAGGTCACACTCAGCTTTCTCTGAGACTGGTGTCAGAGATGTCTTGATTTGCCCCCTTGCAGCCCCCAAATTGCAGCCCTGCTTGCAGCCCAGCTCCATGGCAGCTGAATGGCTGGGAGGGCTGAGCACAAGTGAGATGCTTGTCTCAAGGGTCAGTACTGATGTCCCCTCACATCTAGTATGGCTGAAACCACAGCAGCCACCTGTGCTGAGTGACAGTAGGGTGACAGCAGGGGTGGTGCAGGTGGCAGTACTGCTGTCACTTTCCATTTTGGTAGGTGTTTGGATGCCCTGTGGTCATGGTGGTGAAAACCTGTGGTCACTCTCAACAGGTCCATGTCTATCAGGACAGAGTTACCAGCTGGCATGGGAAGCAACCAGGCTTGATTTTCCAAATAGCCACCACTACTGTGCTAGATGGGGACCCCAAATGCCACCAGCCCCATGTTCACTCCTTGTTTCAGAGCCTACCATGCCAATGACAGAAGGCTGGTCTGGAGGCTGGTGGAGTGTGACAGAGAATCATAGAATCATAGAATCAGTCAGGGTTGGAAGGGACCACAAGGATCATCTAGTTCCAATCCCCCTGCCATGCCCAGGGACACCCTACCCTAGATCATACTGCCCACAGCCTCAGACAGCCTTGCCTTAAACACCTCCAGGGAAGTGGCCTCAACCACCTCCCTGGGCAACCCATTCCAGGGCCTCACTGCTCTCATAGTGAAGAACTTCCTCCTCACATCCAATCTGAATCTCACCACTTCCAGCTTTGCTCCATTCCCCCTAGTCCTCTCACTCCCTGATAGCCTCAAATGTCCCTCCCCAGCTTTTCTGTAGGCCTCCTTCAGATCCTGGAAGGCCACAAGAAGGTCACCTGGGAGCCTCCTCTTCTCCAAACTCAACAGCCCCAACTCCCTCAGTCTGTCCTCATAGCAGAGGTGCTGCAGCCCTCTGATCATCCTCGTGGCCCTTCTCTGGACACAATCCAGCATGTCCACATCCCTCCTGTAATAGTGGCTCCAGAACTGATACAGTATCCCAGGTGAGGTCTCAGCAGAGCAGAGTAGAGGGGGAGAATCACCTCCCTCGACCTGCTGGCCACACTTCTTCTGATGCAGCCCAGGATGGAGGGAAAGAGCTAAAGCTGTGCCAAGATAAAGGAATTTTGAGTGTATCACTTTCTGAGCAGGCTTGTGGCTGACAGAGCATTCGCTTGTCGCACATATTTGCCTGCTTTGAATAATTCACTGCTAGAGTAATGGGAGCCTCCTCTTCTCCAAACTGAACAGCCCCAACTCTTTCAGTCTGTCCTCACAGGAGAGGTGCTGCAGCCCTCTGACCATCCTCGTGGCCCTTCTCTGGACACACTCCAGCAAGGCAAAAGGTGCTGGGCTGGTCCACCGAAGTGCCTCCTGCAAGCCCTGTCCCCTCCCCATCTGCCTGCATTCCTCTGCGGCAGGGCCAGGAAAGGTGGTGGTGGGGTGTGTGTGTGTGTGGAATCAACCTTTGGCATGTTTATTGACACTCCCTGAGTTCATACTGCGACTCTACAATCTTTCCCTGAGATTATTAAGAATTAATTGATCACTTTTATATCCCCCCTGATACCCGGCGCTGCCTCACGGCAGGCAGCAGGAGGAGGGGAGGGAGAGGGGAAGGAGGGTGGGGTGGGTGTAAAAAAAAAAAAAACACAAACCACACTGATAAATGTTAATTACTCTTTTACAGCCCTTGTCAAATTCCAAAGCAAGTCATAAATTCATTAAACTCTAACGGATTAAGCACATGCAGCTTATTTAGTTGCCATAAACAAGATCATTTGGATGTTGATTTTCCCCTTTTTTATTGCTTCAGCAGGGAAAAAAAAAAAAAAAAGAGGGGGGGGGAAAAAAAAA
>VWZI01006514.1:158895-176980 GCA_013396835.1 Psilopogon haemacephalus
CAGGGGGGGGGGGAAAAAATCAGATGAGAGAAGCATTTGGTGGTTACCAGGGAGTCAGAAAAGTTTTAATTTATTTCATATCTCGTTTTCTTGCTCTATGGCAACTCCTCTCTGTGGCACGTTGGTCCTTGAGTTATGCCTGGGCAGCACAGGGAGCGTGGCTTTCCCAGGAGCCAGGTCTGTTCCCCAGGCAGCTGAGCCTGCAGGGCATACTACACATCCTCTCCATGCCCCAGGGCTCTTAAAGACCCAGGCAAGGTCTGGATAAGCAGAATTAAGAACTGCTGGAGAGAGGCCCTGGAATGTGTTGCCCAGGGGGATGGTTGGGTCCACATCCCTGGGGGTGTTTAAGGCCAGGCTGGATGAGGCTGTGGCCAGGCAGAATAAGAACTGCTGGAGAGAGTCCAGAGGAGGACCACGAAGATGATCAGAGGGCTGGAGCAGCTCTGCTACAAGGACAGGCTGAGAGAGTCAGGACTTTCCAGCCTGGAGAAGAGAAGGCTTTGAGGAGACCTTATAGCAACCTTCCAGTATCTGAAGGGGGCCTACAGGGTGGCTGGGGAGGGACTATTCACAAGGTCTTGTAATGACAGGACGAGGGGGAATGAGTTTAAACTGGCAGAGGGGAGATTTAAATGAGATGTTAGGAGGAAATTCTTCACAGTGAGGGTGGTGAGACACTGGAACAGGTTGCCCAGGGAGGTTGTGGCTGCTCCCTGGCTGGAGGGGTTCAAGGCCAGGCTGGATGAGGTCTTGAGCGACCTGATCTAGTGGGAGGTGTCCCTGCCTGTGGCACAGGGGAGTTGGAACTGGATGATCTTTAAGGTCTCTTCCAAGCTAAACCATTCTATGATTCTGTGAATTGGGATGCCCAAAGGCCTTTCAGTGGTGGTTTTGGGCTGGTTTGTCTGCTCTGCACTCCATCATGCTGGTAGTTCTCCAGGGCTAGGTTGTCTCCAGTGAGGTTTAGCCCAGCACCTGGGATGCAGATATTTGTCCTCAGCCACTCCACAAGGGATTGTGCAGGCAGAGTTAGCATAAAAGCAGCTCTGCTCATTCTGGAATGTTTCAGCTCACTTAAGTGCTATTCCCAGGGTACTGACTCTGCCCAAGTGAGTGAGATATGTGCCCGGTCCAGCCCAGCCATGAGACAGAGGAGGAGGCAGGGGAGGGATGCCAGGCTGGAGAGGAAGGGTAGGGCACTTTCAGCTGCTCTGAACACGAGGACATGGTGCAGGGACTGTCGACCCTCTCAGTGAGCTTGCCATCCTGTACTTGCATGTGTTAATAATCCAGGCTGACCTCCTGAGCTGTGGAAGCGGAGGAAGGAGAATGAGAGGAGGGTCATGGAGATTAATTAGTACTCAGGGCTCTAATTATGAGTTTCTTCAACACTGAGCTTCTAATGAGGAACAGGCACTGAGGCAGCCCTGAGTCCTACTGCTCCCCAGCTGGCCCTGCTAAGACATCTCCTGTCAACTTGCAGGGATGGTTTTGCTGGGAGTGGGATAGGAAGAAGCCCCCAGCCATCAGTACCTCTCACCACGCCTCTGGGGCTCCAGGCTGTCTGGTCAAGAAGTTGCCATGCTGCTGTGTAACACTCTCTGCACCTTGGGCTGAGCACCAGAGATCTGCTGCCATCCCCAGCACAACCAGCATGTCCAGCTGCCTGCCTTAGTCCAGTACCCAGGCATAAGACAAGGGCAGGAGGTGATTTTGGGGTATCAGAGGGTCTTGATGGGTGTCACAGTCTGTCCCTGCACAGTGGAATGCTCTCCCCAGGACAGGTGCTGGCAGGAGCCCTGGCCACTGCCTTTGATGCTACTGGTTAGCTATTTCCAGCCCACAGCCAGTGATGCTGGCCCCGGGGAATAGCTGTGCTTCTCCAGCATCTCCCTGCCTCTGGCATGCCTCTGCTCCTTAGAAGATGCAAGCAGGCATGCCCTGCAGGCAGCAGAGGGAACTCCAAACACCTCACCAGAACTACCTGGCTACTGCCAGAAAAACTTAAGGCTTCAGAGTCCTCAGCAACACTTGGGCACTAGAGGGATGACTGCCTTCCTCCAGACCCATCTGGGGAGTTGGGGTTGTCTAGCCTGGAGAAGAGGAGGCTCAGGAGTGACCTCATTGCTGTCTACAACTACCTAAAGAGAGGTTGTAGCCAGGTGGGGTTGGTCTCTTCTGCCAGGCAACCAGCAACAGAACAAGGGGACACAGTCTCAAGTTGTGTCAGGGAAGGTATGGGTGGGATATTAGGAGGAAGTTCTTCATAAAGAGAATGATTGGCATTGGAATGGTCTGCCCAGGGAGGTGGTGGAGTCATTGTCCCTTTGGCCACAACAACCCCAGGCAGTGCTACAGGTTGGGGACAGAGTGGCTGGAGAGCAGCCAGGCAGAGCACCTGGGGGTGCTGGTAGATACAAGCTGAACATGAGCCAGCAGTGTGCCCAGGTGGGCAGCAGAGCCAATGGCATCCTGGTCTGGATCAGGAACAGTGTGGCCAGCAGGACAAGGGAGGTTATCCTTCCCCTGTACTTGGCACTGGTCAGGCCACATCTTGAGTACTTCGTCCAGTTCTGGGCCCCTCAATTCAAGAGAGATGTTGAGGTACTGGAACATGTCCAGAGAAGGGCGTTGAAACTGGTGAGGGGCCTGGAGCACAGCCCTGTGAGGAGAGGCTGAGGGAGCTGGGGGCATCTAGCCTGGTGGTGAAGTCCCCGTCCCTGGAGGTGTTCAAGAAAAGCCTGGATGGAGCACTTGGTGCCATTGGCTAGGGCTGGGTGATGGTTGGACTGAATGATCTTGGGGGTCTCTTCCAACCTGGCTGACTCTATTCTATTCTGTTCCCTGCAGCACAGAGGTGTCCTGGAGATCTCCTCAGGCTTCTGAGCATAGACAGGGCATCCAGGGGTTAAAGGCAGGAGAGTGTCCCATGCTAAGCAGTAGCTAACAGCCACTAGCTAATAACTTTATGGCTTCAAAGCAGGGCATTTATCATGCTGAAGTTTGTTTATGCACTAGTTATATGGTGCATTATACCAGCACGGTGTTTGGCTGATAAATTCTCCTTGACAAGTGAGGCTACCAATGGGGACTCAGAGAGTCCAAAAGACCAGTAGCTTTTTCCTGAACTCTGCTTTCCAAGATAAGGATGTTTTTTTTCCCCTCTTTTGTCTTGTAAAGGTGTGGGGGGAGGAGAGGGGGGAAAGACAACTTGTAAACAAACAAACAAACAGATAAAAAAAGAGTGAATGTTTTTTGTTCCTGGGAAGTTCCCTGATGAGAGCAAAGGAGAAGGTCCTGGTCCAGATGAGAACCAGGCAAGCTGTGTGTGAGGACCTCAGTGCTGGCAAGTGGTGCGTGTGGACCCCTGCCAGGAGATTTGTGGATGTGCTGAGCGGTCACTGAAAGTTGGCGAGGGCTCTGGTAGTCTCCAGGAACAGCCCACCTCCATTCCCTCTGCCTTGAGGGAGGGTGTTTATTGGGTGGAAGTGTTAGAGGGCACTCTGGGAACCTTCTAGTTCCGTTCAGTGCCATTAACCACAGCATTCCTCACCGTTTTGAAGCTGAGTTGTGTTGCTGAGAACGGCGCAGCTCCTGCGTTCAGCTCCTGCGTTCAGCTGTACCCCCTCACTCTGGGTTAAATTGCTTTAATCCTGCTAATAATAATGACCTTCACATTTCTGGCTCACTCTGGCACGGGAGCCAAGCCCACTTTGCAAACATTGACAGGCTTGGCCTTCTGACTCCGTGCAAACATGATGGGTCAGGATTATTTTTCCTGCTGCGGCAGTAGGGAAACTGAGGCATAAAGCAAGGAGCTGGTTAGTCTAAGCCTACCCAGAGAAGTACCCTTTGCTTTAAGCAGTAAGCCTCACCCTGTTCAATTTTCACCAGTGTAGGCTTTCATAGATCTCACCAGTAGAAAAAGACTTGGAGCTGACTGGCCAGTGGCATTGCAGCAGGACTGACCTTGATGCCAGGACCTGACGTCAAGGAGGTTCTTGTGTCAGCAGCAGCCTTTGCTCCTGCTGGGAAGCGGGACCTATGCTGCAAGATGCTGACAAGGCTGAGGTGTGCCAGCTCAGCCTGGCCTCTCCCCTGTGGTGCCATGCCCACAGCCACAGTGCTTGTCCTTCTGTGGCAAATGGAAGCCCTGCCGGAGTCCAGTGTTTGGGGACAAATGGCCAGCCAGCAGGCACGGGGATGCACACCTCTCTACACACAAACGTGCTTCTTAGGTGCATCTGCCTGCTGCTCCCCTGTGTGCTGGTGTGGGTGCACATACACACGAATTCACAGCATCACAAGAACACAGGATGTTAGGGGTTGGAAGGGACCCAAAGAGATCATCCAGTCCAACCTCCCTGCCAGAGCAGGACCAGACAATCTAGCACAGATCACACAGCAACACATCCAGACAGGCCTTGAAAGTCTCCAGAGAAGGAGACTCCACAACCTCTCTGGGGAGCCTGTTCCAGTGCTCTGGGACCCTTACATTAAAGAAGTTCCCCCTTGTGTTGAGGTGGAACCTCCTGTGCTGCAAATCCTTAGTGCACTGCTCATGTCTCCATCTCCATGTGCTGTGCTGGGACCTGTCCGTGGCTGCTCACCCACATGGGATTCCCTGGCCGTGTGGCCATGCCAGCCCCGCACATCTCTGCCTGCCTACCTGTTGCATCCCTGCCTGCCTACCTGCATGCCAGCCCCACACATCTCTGCCTGCCTTCCTGTTGCATCCCTGCCTGCCTACCTGCATGCCAGCCCTGCACATCTCTGCCTGCCTACCTGTTGCATCCCTGCCTGCCTGCCTACCTATGCCGGCCTGCCCAGCCTGGCTGCAGCTCCGCATCGGCCCCTGCAGGCTGTAAATACTGCTGGTGTGGCAGGGAGGTTGAGCGGTTTATGGCTCAAGGTCAGGCCCATGAATCATAAAAAGGTGTCGGAAGGAGCATTAACTCCTAGCCTTCACTTGGTCTCTGTGTGGTTTCAGGCGGGGCCCCGGAGGCAGTGATTAAAGGGTGCACCTTCCCCTTTCAGTTTTACGGTAAAAGGAAAGCAGTAAATTAAAAGCCCACAGGCTGGGGCAGGCCAGGTCCCACCAGTGCAACGGCTCAGCGAGCACCAGACGGGCACCCCAAGAACCCATTGCCAGCTCTGCTGCCCCCACTGGCACAGCCCCTGTGCAGCCCCTTACCATGGCAGCATCCAGCCGTGTGCCAGGCAGGCAACTGGACTCCTGCTGGGTACATGTCTGTCCTTCTTCACCTGGCCAATGCCTCAGGATAGCTGTGGGTGCTCAGTCCCACTCATCCCACAGGGCAGCAGCACCTCTTGCTCTGCAGCTTTTTAAGACTCTACCTATAATTAACTGGAGCAATTTTTTTTCTGTAACCCAAGCAGATATACTTAGTATGTAATGCCCCTGATTTCTTGTGAATTGTCAGAACTGTTAAGTGCTGTGTACTGGTTGAAGAACTGGAGCAGATGACCAAGGTGGGATTGCTAAGGCAGCGACAGATAGCTCTGATAACATCCTTAGAACAGGTTGGGCTGGGGAGAGCTGGGGCAGCATCTGGCACTGCAGGTCTGACCCTGGCCCCTGGAGGCAGGGAGGAGGAGGTGAAGGCTGCTCACAAGATTCTGCTTTTTCCTGCTGCCGGAGATGAGTCTCCAGCATTGCAGCCTCAAGGCATGGGACATGGCTGGAAGTTTCACCCCACCAGCAAGTACACCACCATCTATTGGAGGAGGGCTTTCAGGGACAGAAGTGTGAGTGCACCCTGCCCTATCTTTATTCCAGTAGCAATGTTGTTATCCTGAGCCTGACACAGTTGGCCGCTGCCCTGGCATCCCTGCCTTGTCCCCACTGCCACCTTTGGGGATGACAAATGGGACATGGGACATATGCAGTAACGCTGCTGTTGCTACAGCCAGCCCAAATAAGACGTTGTGCAAACGACTGGGTGGGTTTAGCCACTGCCAGGATGATTTGCCCCAGGTCCTGCCAGCTTGGTATGGCTGCTCACACCCTGGACCTGCCTTCAGGGCCTGCGGGCTGCAGGTCAGGCTGCCACCGCCTGCCTGGTACCTGCAATAGCAAGGGTCCAGGGGCAGGTAGGGCACTGGAGCACATCTGCCCTGAGGACATTACACATCTGCCCGGGAACGCTGCACATCTTCCCAGGGACTTTGAGGGTACTGCAGGCCTTCTGGCCCCTGGCAGGCGGCAGGGAGGCTGGGATGAATGAAAAGCCCAGGCACATACAGTGCCCCTGCCCCTGGGCTCTGCTGAGCATTAGATACCCCTGAGGAGGGAAGGAATGAAGTCTAGCAGCTTGTCAGGAGGGAAAATACTTCTCCTTTCCCTAAAAGAAAAAAAAAAAAAAAGAAAGAAAGAAAAAGGGGAGAAAAAAAGTGCTTTTTCCCCTGAGGAATGGCATTGTGGAGCCCTGGAATTGACGGGGCTGCCAGAGCTGATGGATGGCGCCGGTGGAGGGAGCAAAGCGGGTCAGCAGAGCAGAAACCAGCGGGCACAAAGAAAGAACATCCACACTAACCAAGGCAGGCAGTGACACTCTGTGCCGGGGCTGGGCTCACAACAGCTCAGGCTCTGTTGGGCTGGAGCCTTGGCACAGCTGGGGTACCTGGGGTGCCACCCCGCGATGCCTGCGAGCTCCCCCGCCAACAAGAAGAGCCTTTCTTCATCGGCACAAGCCCCCATTGTCCCGGAGCTTCCCTGCCTCTGCCTCGTGCTTCTGCTCTTCCCAGAGATGGAGAGGGAGGACTTGCAACGTCTGCATGGCCACAGCTAAAGGGCCTTCAAGGTTTCTAAAGGGGCCAAAGCTTCTCGGGCAGCTCCGTAACAGCAGGTCTTGCTCCTCTCAGCAGCTCTGCTTTGTGGCTGTGTGTGGCTATGTGAGACATCTCCGCTTCTCCGCTAGTGGCTGAAGCCTTGCTCTGCCTTTCTGGGTGTACTGCAAAGAGTGGCTGTGTGCATCTGAGCCAAGGAATCCCCAAGAACTGGGGAGTTGCAGGTCCATCTGCCCAAGGCTGTCTCAGTGGAGGTAGCTGTGCTGCCATGTCCTCTGCCTTCCTTCCTGGGTGCACAACATTCCGTTGTCCATTCTGAAGCTGAGAAGGCAGAAATTGTAAAGGTGGAAGCCTGTGCTGGTGTGAATCCCTGAGTGCTGCTCCAAGCACGGACCTGGACACGTTTTGAGGCTGGTAGGAGGAACTGAGTTCTGTAAATGGTGCAGGTGGTGCGGGGGGAAACTGTGCTAAATCAACCCTAACCTCACGGAAAGCTGAGTGCAGTCTCTGCTTCCTCATGAAGACACCCAGAGCAGCCACCTGGCAGGAGAGGATACAGCTGCTCCCAGTGACACCAGGGAAAAGCTGACTGATCTGTTGTGCCTAGGGCCCTCAGCTCTGCCAAGGGGAAGTATCCCCTTCCCAACTACTGGCTCCATCAGTACTCACCCCTATCTGCAGGAAGGCAGGACTGGCCCCCATCAAGCATGAGTGGGTGAGCAGCATGAGTGGGGAAGGAGGTCGAAGTGGAAGAAGGCTACACTGAGCTGTAGGAAGTAAAACAAGAGTGCAGTGAACCCTGGGCTTTGAATGCAGGACTGCAGGCTGCTCCTCATCTCTCCTGTGAGCTCAGGGGGACCTTCTGCTTTCATGCCCTGATCACGAGCAGGAGAACAATCTCCTGTCTCAGCTGGGAGGCCGTAGCCCTTTGCCCGGGTGCCCCTGGATGGACCCTTGCAGTGCACTCCAGGGATGAAGAGCTGCATTTCCCCTCCTGCAGCCTCCACATCTCCAAGCAGATGTGGATGAGTGACAGAAAAGGAGCCCAAGCAGCCTGGTTCCCATCCCATGGCATGTCTGCAGCAAGAGCATAGATATGCCTGAAGCTACTAAGCAGGAGAAGTGTACCTCCAGAGGGGTCTGAACCCCAAACTGTCACCTTTGATTTCCAACAAACTCTGCTGCTGAGTTCTGTCTGCAGTGTCAACTGCTGCTCCAGCAGCCACGAGGAGGAGTGCGGGGAAGGAGCTCAGCTTCAAATCGATGCTGAGCACTGTGATAGGAATCTCTTATCACCCTTGTCACTGTAATGGCTGGGTCTGGAGGGCTGGCCCCAGCAGAGGCCAGATTTCTACATGACTGGAAGTGAGGAACGGTGACAGGGCACAACAGGGAGGCAGTGGTGGCTCTGGGATGAGGACTCAGCGCTGTGAGCACCTGCTTGCTTTCCCCAGTGATGAACTGGCTCTCCCTTTCTTTCCCAGCCCTTATGGCTCCTCCATCTTCCCCAGAGTTCAAAGGGCTGCACATTGCCAAGAGAAACCAGGAAGAACTGGGAAGATCCTGCTCTGTAGCTACCTTCATAGAATCATAAAATCATAGAATGGTTTAGGTTGGAAGGGACCTCAAAGATCAGCCAGTCCCCACCACACATCCCACATCCCCCCCTTGCCAGGCAGGGACTGGGGGACACCTCCCACTAGAACACGCAGGGACACCTCCCACTAGAACAGGTCACTCAAGGCCTCATCCAACCTGGCCTTGAACACCTCCAGCCAGGGAGCAGCCACAACCTCCCTGGGCAACCCGTCCCAGTGTCTCACCACCCTCACTGTAAAGAACTTTCTCCTAACATCCTGTTTAAATCTCCCCTCTGCCAGTTTAAACCCATTATCCCTCCTCCTGTCATTACAAGACCTTGTGAATAGTTCCTCCCCAGCCTTACTGTAGGCCCCCTTCAGATATTGGAAGGCTACTATAAGTTCTCCTGGAAGCCTTCTCTTCTCCAGGCTGAACAGCCCCAACTCTCATAGCCTGTCCTCATAGCAGAACTTCTCCAGCCCTCTGAGCATCTTCGTGGCCCTCCTTTGGACTCACAGCAACAGTTCCATGTCCTTCTCTTCCCACCTCCCCCAGGACTGGAGTCAGCCTCAGCTCTTAAGGGGGTGCAGCACAAGAATGAGACAGGCACACAGGAGTCAGTGGAGCAGATGGGGATCTGGGTGGGGTTTCCATGTCTTTGGGAACTCCTTCTGTTTCCATTACTGTCCAAAAGCAGCTTTTCTAATGGCTAAGAAAAAGGGAGCCAGTAAGCTTTCCTGCTCTAGGCAGCATTAGAGCAGACAGTGGCAGCACAGCATGCCCTCAGCTGGAACTGGCTCCTCCAGAGCCCTGCGGCACACTCTGCCTTTAATGCCTCGTCCTTGTCCCCTGTGTCTTATTAACAGCTGTTGATCAGGATCCCAAGGTCATCTGCTTGTGCAGAGGCACCGATAAAATCTAAGGCTGCTGCAGTCCCCTGCTTCTCTGGACCCACCAATCTCTCTATCTGCATCTCTCCACACACTAAGCTTTCCTCTAGTGGGCAAGCCCAGGAAGGCTAAACAGGGTCCTGCAGCAAGGCCACTGCTCTGTCCTCCTCTGATAACCATGTGGCTGGGGGATGTGTTAGTTTTCCGCCCTCTGCCTTCATTCCCCTCTGCCACAGCTGTGCAGGATGTCCTGCTGTCAGGTGAGGATGGCCAGGCCATGGACCATGGTGCTGAGGAGGGCAGCACTGCTCCAAAAGGCTTGCCGACGGTCTGCAGCTGCCTGGGAGATTTTCCTGCTGGATCCTTGGAAAAAAACAAAGCAAGACTGAGAGACTCTATGAGAACTTGCCCATGGGTTCCCTGCCATGGGGGGAGGCCCTTGGGTGTACTGCAGAGATAGGGTCGTGGACAGCTGAAACTCTAATGCAGCTGAGAGTTGTTCTGCTAGAGAGGACAACTCTGAAGCTGAGAAGCTTCCTATCACAAACCAGACCCAAGCTTCAAGACTGCTCCCAGCTTGGTGACCAGGGAGCCAAAGGATAGGGGTGCTGGTGTGATGCTGCACTGCACCAGGGAGGCACCTCGGGATTTGCCTGTTTAATCCCAGGAGGAGCAGTGTCAGGTTGAGTGAAATTGGCCCCACCAGAGGATTTATTAATTTCTCCTTCCCTCTGCCTCCTGCCAGGGGCTGCGTTAAGATCCTGCACTGCAGTCATCTCGCTAAAGCCGAGGGGAGCTTAACGTTTAAATGGTTTTCCTGCCGCCGTGGAGTGTGGTGCTTGTCAACAAGTCAAACAGGGCAACGAGGAGACAAGGCAGGCAGGCACCAGTGCTGGGAAAAGGGGGAGCACATGAACCAGATCTCCAAACCACCCTACACACGTGCAATCGTTGCATATCCAGCTCCACACGTTCCTCTGAGCAGAGAGATCATTTTGGCTGTCCCATGCTGCAGCAAGATGCGTATTTAGTCCAGCTCTAAGTTTAAACCTCACGGAAACACCTCCATTAAGTCTTACTAACGTGCAAGAGCAGAGCTAGCCCATGGGGTTTAAGCCCTTGCTTTTGTAGGGTCTTGCAGAGATGGATGTATGCATACAAATACATTTTGTGCTCTGTATTCATCGGGCTGCTGGGGTGAGCCCGAAGCCGGCGGGCTGAATGCTGTTGCAGTAACGTGCTGGCTCTGCAGATGGGGATAGCAGAGCTCACAAAACAAACCCAGCTCCAGCTGCCACTTAAAATCCTTGCCTAGCCTGGCCAGGCAGGGGAAAGCACCCTCCCCTCCTCCAGCACCTCAGCCTACCCCCACCGGGAGAAGAACACCTTAAACTCATCTCCTTCAGGAGGTGGACTTGCCAGGGATGAATTTGCTTCAGCACAAGCTAGTTCCATCCAAGCTCTGGGACAGGTGCCATGCAGAGCTGAGAGTCTCATGGCATGGGTGAGCTGGCATTGCTGAGCTCTGGAGGGAGGCCACTTGTCCTGTGGTCTCCTGGGAAGCCACTCCACACCTTGGTGGCAGTGCAGGGAACAAGGAGGTAGGCATGGTGAGAGAGGCTGCCCCCATCCTGGGCATGTTGCAGTAATAGCAGCCTGCTCCTAGGGGATATAGTGCTGCTAGTGGGTCACCCAAGTCAAACGTTTGAGCAGGATTCAGAGGAGAGCTGGGTGGTTTTATGGGCAGTAATTGTATTTACAGCCCTTTTTGCAGAGGCACTGATTCAGGGGGATGGGAGCCCCCTCCTCAGTGAAAAAAAAAAAGTGATTGCAACACTATCCCACCTCCAGACTTCCCAAGGGCAGGATTGTCCCCATCCTTTTTAGGAATTCTCTTGGATTGATCCGTGCCCTGTGAACCCATGGGTTGGTCCCATGTGGCATTCCTATGCTGATGTGGTCCTCACCTGGTGTAAAGTCACACTTCTCCATGCACGAATCCCTTCCTTTTCACAGGAAGTGACAAAGGTTTTCTTTCTTCACTCCTATCCTTGGCTTTGTCCTGCCATCCATGGCAACTGCCTTCCTCAGCAGCCTTGCTGCCCAGCAGGCAGGGATGGCAGACAGCCCTGCCCACACCCCACATTGTTTTGCCATCACCTGCCACAGGCTTCGTATGTTTTCATTTAGTCATTTAGGGGAAAGCTGTAAAACACATCTTCTGCCCAAGGACAGAGGAAAAAAATTACTCCAACAGCTTGGTCCAGTTAACAGGTTGGGCTTTTGGCTCCACGTTTTGGCTTTGCTGGGACATCGCTTCATGCTTTGCATTAGCTGGCCCTCTTCTCTGTCTGGACCAAGGTGTCTTGACTAGGAAGGATATTTGGGGGCAAGGAAGGTGTCTTGACTAGGAAGGATATTTGGGGGCAAGGAAGGTGTCTTGACTTGGAAGGATATTTGGGGGCAAGGAAGGTGTTTTGACTAGGAAGGATATTTGGGGGCAAGGAAGGTATCTTGACTAGGAGGATATTTGGGGGCAAGGATGCCCCCAGCAGGTCCAGGAGTGTAACGGGGCTGTGTTGCCCCCACCTTGAGAATGGGCAGGCAGGAGCACTTTTCCACTCCCCCCTCTCTGGGCTCCTCCCAGCACAGCTCCCCATCCATCCCATACATTTACCTAACGCTAATGAGACGTATTGATTGGAATGATGGGATTTGTAAAGGTCGTAGGGTTAAAGTACATAAAACCAGCCTTTCTGGAGCTGCAATATCAGGGCCGATGGGTCTGGTGGGAGAGATTAAAGGCCTCGTGCTGCAAGAATGGAGAAAGCTGACAGCAATTACATTTCAGATGTGTGAATAGTTATAACCCCCCCACACCACCATCACCACCTCCACAAGGCTGGCAGCCATGTCCCCACCACCGCAGAGCAGGTCTCCAATCCGCCCCCCCTGTCATCTCCCTTTCAAAAGCAGGATTTCAACAGAGCAAATCAGGGAATGAAAGAAAGAGAAAAGGAGGGAAAGGAGAAACAAAGCCTGGAGATACTTCGGAGAGGTGATACCCAGCCCCATCCCTGCAGCAGAGCTGTTTGGGGTTGCCACATTTACAGCATCGCTGAGCTAAAATCACATTGGCGGAATGTGAACTGTGAAAACGTTGCAGTCCCTTTTGTTAGGGCAGGACTCCCACTACTGGTAATGAACTGGCAGGTCATTAGAGCTCTATCTGTTCACACTTGTGGGTTGGAGGAGTCCAGATCCCCAGAACCACAAATACAGTTGTCTGGAGGCTTGTACCAGGTCAGGGGTAACAGGTCTTGCCGCAGGAGGCAAATGGGTCTGGACACCACTTTTTCTAGAGGTGTTTCTCAGCCACATTTGGAGATGTCTGGGAGCTCAGTCCCTCATGCTGAGCTCTGGGCTGTGCCCAGGAAATGTTTCTCCTGGAGTCGCGGGACCAATCCAGCTCTGGTAGAGTCATCTCACTCCATTGCCCTTGCAGGCTCCTCTCTGCACCGAATGTTTCTTTCTTGGGCCAAAACTGAGAAGAAATGGCACAGCCAGGACAGTTGCACCACCAGAAGGTTGTGTGTTTTTAACGTTGTGGACTTCTTGCACTTGTTCTGATGTTCAGGAGAATCAACACATGCCTGAGTGGCTCTCCTGGGTCTCCAGAGAGAACAAGTAGAGAGAGACACAAGCTAAGCTGAAGCATATGCTCATGTTAGGGATCTATTGGTAGTATTGCCTTGTACAGAAACAGCTAAATTAGCTCCATGACCAAGCTTCGTTAGCTCAGGCTTAAAGCTCAGCTCCAGACAGGAGGAAGGCCAGCTCAAAGGCCTTTCAGCCCCAGCTCAAGGGCTTTTCAGCCCCAGCTCATCTTGACTTCACGTCACCCACTGTGCTGCTCACAGCATGATTAACATCAGGGGCACCTGAGGCTCAGGAACCTTGGCTCCATCTGGCACCACACCAAGCCAAGAACATGAGCAGGGGCTGCACTTCCCCAGGGGTGAATCCTGGGATGAAACCCAGCAGGGAAAGTGAGTCGTTTGCCATGCAAGGAAAGAGGCAGGTTGCTCTCCTCTAAACTGTAGCTATCTCAGCCTTAAGAGACCTTCCCTAGTGGCACAGCAGGGCTTGACACATGGCATGAAGCACCAGCAGTCTTAGAAACCTCTGCAGTGCAGTCGTGCACAGTGGCTTTCTCTGCTGCCCATCCACACGTGCTGGAGCCTTAAATCCTTCCCTAGAGCCCTGCCAAAAGGGCTGCATCAGAAATCAAGAGCAACCCCCCCCCCCAGCACTCCACCACTGCTCCCAGACACCCACTGCCCGTGGAGCTTGCTCTTTATTTATCCCTCCTGTGCACTCCCTTTCCTTCTCTCAGATGGTAATGAGAGGTTTGCACTGGGAACTAAATGAAGTTGATTGCCCACTGGTGTCTGCCATTAGTGGTAATTAGTTAAAACATCAGAGTATAAACAGTAAATTGGCTCTAATAATTAATACTAGCACTCAAGCATATGAGAGACACAGAGACTGGGAGAGAAGCAGCGGCAAGCTTGTAAAATCAGCTGGGGCTGCTTTAATTAAAAAAGAAGGAATGTAAGTAACACAGTATTGGAAAAAGGACAAAAGCCATCAGGATCTTGCTCATTAGGAGCACGGTTGTGTCTCCTCCGGAGCACAGCAGGGCTGAGGTCTTGCCTCAAGCCTCGGACACCTGTCACTGCACCATGCAGAGCCCCACTGTGTGGGGGCTGCTGCATCCCTGAGGTGTGTGATGAGTTTTAGCCTTGGAGCCAGTCTCTGAAGGCAATAAGGAAGACGTGTGGATCTGTCCCTGCACATGTGAGGTGAGCTGAGCAGACATGGAACAATCCCATGTGATTTTTCAGGGGAGGTCTGCTTGGATTGGAGGGTTCTAGCTCCTTCAACTGCTCCCTGCTTCATAAAGGCACCATCCTCTTCTCCAGTGACAGATTTACTCTAAGGTGTCTTTTGGGAAGGAGGAGTCAGCAAAGAATGGATGAGGCCTGTCAGGTTTGCTCTTAGAACAACATTTTTTTCTCCTCAGGTTTTGTCAGCCTGCACCCTTCTCCTTCTACCAGCATATTTCTTCCCCGTGTGCACCTTCGTCCTCTCCCTGCCAGTTTCTAGAGGGGGTTCCCATAGCCCTGCCTTGGCAGGAAGCCTTCTGCCCCCTCAGTGCTTTCAACACTTCACCTTAATAATAGTAAGAGTAGAATGCAGTGTAAAGCAGCAATACTGCTCATGCTGGGGTGATGCTGAGCAGCAGGGGTTCACAGGGAGGGAGTGCTCCTGCATGTGTGAGGTGAGATGAGGAGACATATGGAATAATCCCATGTGATTTTTTGGGGGAGATCTGCTTAGATGAGAGGGTTCTAGCTCCTTCAACTGCTCCCTGCTTCATAAAGGCACCATCCTCTTCTCCAGTGACAGGTTTACTCTAAGGTGTCTTTTGGGAAGGAGGAGTCAGCGAAGAATGGATGAGTCCTGTCAGGTTTGCTCTTAGAACAACATTTTTTTCTCCTCAGGTTTTGTCAGCCCGCACCCTTCCCCTTCTCCCAGCATATTTCTTCCCCGTGTGCACCTTCGTCCTCTCCCTGCCAGTTTCTAGAGGGGGTTCCCATAGCCCTGCCTTGGCAGGAAGCCTTCTGCCCCCTCAGTGCTTTCAACACTTCACCTTAATAATAGTAAGAGTAGAATGCAGTGTAAAGCAGCAATACTGCTCATGCTGGGGTGATGCTGAGCACCCGGGTTTGACAGGGAGGGGTTGCAGCGTGGCTGTCCCCAGGAAGGCAGGCATGCTGGCTGCACCCCTCCCAGCCCCCGGCTCGGGCAGAGGTGGCAGAGTCGTGGCACTGGGGAGGAGGGGGAAGCCTCGTAGTGTGTATGACTATTAATCATCCCCGTGTACGTTAACCATGCTAATGTCGTAAGTGACAATAGCCCATCTCAGCCCGTGATTTAGGGTCTGTGAACGGAAGCCGGGCTCCTGGGAGTAAATGCGTGAATCCTCCGCTGGTACTAAACCTTCTAATAAATCTAACGCACACCAAAAAGCCCTGGGCACTAAATCCCAGAATCCGGTAATTGAAACCCTTACAGCTCTCAGAGAAAAAAAAAAAAAAAAAAAAAAAAAAAAAAAAAAAAAAAAGAAAGAAAGAAAAAGAGAAAAGAAAGAAAGGTAAGCGGTGAGTGGGAGCCTGTGTGTGTTTTTACAGAGCGCACACACCCTATCTGCACCTGATCACCTCAGCAGAGACAAAGGAACCTGCCGCCTCCTCCGGAAGCACCTTGCTATTCCAACAGTGCCTTTCAAAATAAGAACCCAGCGGCATCCTGCTGTGGAGGCTGATGTTGTACTCTCTGCACCTCACGGGGCAAGCTCCTCGCTGTGTCCAGCTGCTGTCCCAGCTGTTGGCGATTCGTGTGAGCCGCCCCAGGCTGTGTCGCCTTGGTGTCGTGGGGCTTGGTGGGCTGACACACTTAGGGACAGTCACCAACCTAGCCTGTCTCATGCATGCCTTTGCAGCAGGCTGTGGTGCCAGCAGAAGAGCGGCCCTGATCTGTTTCTGCTGTACAAGTCATAGGGGCAGAGGAGGGGTAGGACAGTCCTACAGGGCTCAGCATCCTGGCCAAGGTGGGGTGGTGCAGGGCAGCTGCCCAGGGCAGAGTGGGGGAAGGTGTTCAGTGCAGGGAGCAGCTGGGTAAGCAGAAGCATGTGTGTTAGGCTGATCCCCACCTCTGACAGTAAGTGCAGGACAGCTGCCCAGGGCAGAGTGGGTGAAGGTGTTCAGCACAGGGAGCATCTGGATAAGCAGAAGCATGTTCACAAGGTCTTGTAATGACAGGACGAGGGGGAATGGGTTCAAATTGGCAGAGGGGAGATTTGAACGGGATGTAAGGAAGAAATTCTTCACAGTGAGGGTGGTGAGGCACTGGCACAGGTTGCCCGGGGAGGTTGTGTCTGCTCCCTCCCTGGATGTGTTCAAGGCCAGGCTGGATGAGGTCTTGAGGGACCTGATCTAGTGGGAGGTGTCCCTGCCCGTGGCAGGGGGTTGGAACTGGATGATCTTTGAGGTCTCTTCCAACCTAAACCATTCTATGATTCTATGATTCTATGTGTGTTGGGCTGATCCCCACCTCTGACAGTAAGTGCAGGGCAGAGTGGGGGAAGGTGTTCAGCGCAGGGAGCAGCTGGGTAAGCAGAAGCATGTGTGTTGGGCTGATCCCCACCTCTGACAGTAAGGTGTTTGCAGGCACAAGTTAAGCTCACGTTGTGGCAGCAGTGAATTTGGCATCCTTCCCACTGCTTGTGTTTCTGGAAGCCAGTGCTGAGGCTGTTTATTGGTTTTTTTCCCTTGGAAAAAAAAAAAAAAAGATCGTGTTGGTGTCTTATTCTGCTTTTAATCTCTGTTACAGACCACTCTGTAATGCCTTGGCAGGGGACTTAATAAATATAGTCATTTGGATAATGAATGGTGATGATACAAGCAAGCTCGGTGGAGGATGCAGGGGAGAGATGCTGCGCAGTGCACCTGGCTGCACTGGGAGGCAGGAGGACTGTATTCTTCCAGGGATCAGCCCTCCACCAGCTCCCGCAGCCCTGGCTGGTGGCCAGGACACAGGGGTTGCTCAGCTCTTTCCCGGTTCAACATCCTTCGTTGTGCCAAAAGGACTGGAACACCCCGTGTCCTGCCTGGTGGTAACCCACCAGGACTGGAGGGTGCCCTGCACCCTGGGGACCTAGGAGCCATCCCGTGCACACTGCAGCACCGTTTCATGCAGCACTTTTGTATTCTGGCTTCCTGCAGTGGATTCCTTAGAAACAAGAGAGAATTGGAGGGGTTTACTCCCCCTCTCCCCACCTTTCCCTTTTCTGCTGTTTCCTGTCCCTCTACATCCTTGCGGATCATCCTCACTGCTCCTCTTGCCATTTCTCACCTGCTAGAACCCTGCATCCCTCCTGCTGTGCTGCCTGCATGCCGACACAACAGCTTAGCCATTTGCGGGGGAAACCAGTGATGGGCTTCAGGCAAGCTGTGATGGACACCCAAGCGTGGCTGCCCACTCACATCTCCCATCTCATCCCAGCGTGCTGGGACCGTCCCCTTGAGGATGCCCACTGGCTTTCCATTGCCTCTCTCTGCCAAACCTGGGGAGAGAGTTCTGAGCACCCTCATTTCTCAGGTCACCGCTTGGCTAATGGTCTATTAATTTGTTCAATTGTCCCCTGCGAGGCAAACTCAATTTCTGCCCGAGATCCCCTCCCTGGCTGTCGACGTGGTGATGGATAGGACGAGCAGCTGTCACCGGCGGGCCCCGGCGCCGGCTCGGCACACCGGGCAGCCGCTCCAGCCCCTCTGCCTGCGCACCGGCGTGGCTCCGGCGGGGCCAAAGCGCCGCCCCTTGCGCCCAAGGATCTGTCTCCGGCAATGAAAAATGACGGAAATATTTAAGGACAAATAAGGTTTACAAACCCAATTTAAAATTATTATGGGAGGCCCCGGCTGCAGATGGGCCCAAGCTGATTCGTGGTGGCAATCAAATCGAATTTCCTTATCGTTGTATTATTTTAGGGCGTTATCTTGGCCCCGTAACGCAGTTATAAATTCAATTTCATCTGCGAGCGTTCATTGTTTACTGTCGCCTGTTTGCCGGGGAAAATGTAAACACTTGGCAGCCCTCGACTGCAAAATTAATTTCTGGCAGAAAAGAGGAAAGGGGAGAAAAAAGTGGAAGGTGCCAAAAAAAAAAAAAAAAAA
>VWZI01006514.1:183618-201740 GCA_013396835.1 Psilopogon haemacephalus
TAGAATAGAATAGAATAGAATAGAATAGAATAGAATAGAATACAATAGAATAGAATAGAATAGAATAGAATAGAATAGAATAGAATAGAATAGAATATATCAGAATAGAATATATCAGAATAGAATATATCAGAATAGAATAGACCAGAATAGAATAGAATAGAAAGGAATGGAACGGAATGGAATATAGTAGAATAGAATAGAATAGAATAGAATAGAATAGAATAGAATAGAATAGAATAGAATAGAATAGAATGGAATATATTAGAATAGAATAGACCAGAATAGAATAGAATAGAAAGGAATGGAACGGAATGGAATACAGTAGAATAGAACAGAACAGANATAGAATAGAATAGAATAGAATAGAACAGAACAGAATAGAATAGAATAGAATGCCATACCATACCATACCATACCATAGAACAGTATGGGTTGGAAGGGACCTCCAGAAATCATTGATTCCATCCCCACTGCCAAAGTGGGATCACCTAGGATGGGTCACACAGGAACACATCCAGATGAGTCTTGAAAGTCTCTAGAGTAGAGTAGAATAGAATAGAATAGAATAGAATAGAATAGAATAGAATAGAATAAAATAGAATAGAGTGGAATATATTATGATAGAATAGAAATAGAAATAGAATATATTAGAANAGAATAGAATAGAATAGAATAATAGAATAAGCCAGGTTGGAAGAGACCTTCAAGATCATCTAGTCCAACCTATCATCCAGCCCTATCCAATGACACTAAGTGCCCCATCCAGTCTTTTCTTGACACACCTTCAGTGGCAGTGACTCCTCCACAACCCTGGGCAGCCCATTCCAATGCCAATCAATTTCTCTGTGAAGAACTTCTTCCTAATATCCAGCCTATACCTCCCCCAGCAAAAGTTGGGTCCCATCGTCTTGAAATCCTTGTCTCAGCCCTTTAAGCTGTAAATCAGCATTATAGTGATCCCCATTTTGCACCTGGCCTTGGATTCCTCCCCAGGAGGAAGTTCTTTACAGTGAGAGTAGTGAGACACTGGAATGGGTTGCCCAGGGAGGCTGTGGCTGCTCCCTCCCTGGAGGTGTTCAAGGCCAGGTTGGATGAGGTCTTGAGCTACCTGTTCTAGTGGGAGGTGTCCCTGCCTATGGCAGGGGGTTGGAACTTGAGGTCCCTTCCAACCTAAACCATTCTATATGATTCTTAGCCAGGGAAAATGTCAGAACCACAACCCATGTCCTCACCAGTGCTGCTGCTGCTTCCTGTGTTTCACTCCTCTTGGAGAGCAATGTTGCTCAACTCCATCTCCCTCTCTATCCTTGTTCTGAGCACACTGTGCAAGGCTTGAGTGAGCGTTACCTGTATACTTAAGTGCATGCACACAGGCATGGGTGTATCCGTGAGATATTCTCAGTGTTTTTCAGGAGGAAATACTCCATTGCTCACAGTTGCACAGGTGAAGGTGATTGTGCCAATAACCCCTCCAGCTTTTGTTTTACTTTACCGAGTGCTTGTAAAATGAAATCATCTCCTTTCAGATCTGTTTGGGTTGGATACTTTTTTAAGGGCTGCTTTGCATTCTTGAAGCCTGATTGACTTTGGCTGGGGTGCAGCAAGGCATTGCACACGTAGTAACATCATCTGTTGGGGTACATAAATATATGAAGGTACTGGCTTGGCTTTCTGCTCCTTCATCTGATTAGTGCCTTCCTCCTGAGCACCTTCTTGATGCAGTGAGTTAAACCTGCTGCTCAGCATACAGCCAGCATGGCAGGATCAGAGAATCATAGAATGGTTTAGGTTGGAAGAGACCTCAAAGATCATCCTGTTCCAACCCCCCACCATAGGCAGGGACACCTCCCACTAGAACAGGTAGCCCAAGGCCTCATTCAGGCTGGCCTTGAACACCTCCAGGGAGGGAGCAGCCACAACCTCCCTGGGCAACCTGTTCCAGTCTCTTGCCACCCTCACTGTGAAGAACTTCCTCCTAACATCCTATTTAAATGAATGTCATTTGAGAGGATGAAGTCACTCTGAGAAGAGCTTTATGCTAATGCTCTTTCCTCATTATTGCCACCCTGGAGAAGGTGCAGTGTTCTGTGATTTTTGGGCCCGGCCTCTTCCAAGCTTGCATTGCCTGCAGAGGGGAGTGACTGGGAGCTAATAGGACACAAATGGTCATTGCCTGAGACGCCAGGGCAGCTCAGAGGAGAGGTGTGGGTTTCAGAAATAACCAACATGCAGCAAAGAGGGAAGGAAGTGTGAGCTCTAGAAACAGTTTAAATTATCAGGGCAGAGTTTCTTTATGTTCAGACCACCGGGACATATACATAGAAGCCTACAGAACTATTATATAGGCCCAAAGAGAGAGAGAGAAACTCTATATGGAAACTATAGAACTGTATGTAACAGTTCTGGAGCCCCCAGCACAAGAAGGACATGGAACTGTTGGAGCCAGTCCAGAGAAGGGCCAAGAAGATGCTCAGAGGGCTGCAGCAGCTCTGCTATGAGGACAGGCTGAGAGAGTTTGGGCTTGTCAGCCTGGAGAAGAGATGGCTTCCAGAAGACCTTATAATAGCCTTCCAGTATCTGAAAGGGGCCTACAGGGAGGCTGGGGAGGGACTATTTACAAGGTCTTGTAATGACAGGAAGAGGGGTAATAGGTTTAAATTGGAAGAGGGGAGATTTAAACTGGATGTTAGGAGGAAGTTCTTTACAGTGAGGGTGATGAGAAACTGGCAGAGGTTGCCCAGGGAGGTTGTGGCTGCTCCCTCCCTGGAGGTGTTCAAGGCCAGGTTGGATGAGGCCTTGAGCGACCTGTTCTAGTGGGAGGTGTCCCTGCCTATGGCACAGGGGGGTTGGAACTGGATGATCTTTGAGGTCCTTTCCAGCCTAAACCATTCTATGATTCTATAAATGTAGAACTATCTACTATATCGAACGATTTCTATGGCTTTTTGATGTGGTTTTCTTGTTTTGTTTCATTTTTTTTTCCCTATCAAAACTGATCAGAAAGCATGAATGGAGGAATTTAGAGAAATAGAACAGCATAAATTGGCAGTATGGTGTTTTACACACACACAGCAGCTACATGGTGTGGGTGCATGCATGGCCAGGACGTCTCTGGTGAGCAGAGATGTGGATGCTCAGGGCTGCCCTGGCATCCTGGGTCCCCCGCCGAGCACTCCTGAGATCCTTTGCTCCCAAGGAGGGTAGCCCAGGATGGAACTACCCTGAGTGATTATCTTCAGTGAGCCTTGCAAAATACATCCTCAGCATCCCCGAAAGTCTAGCGGTGGGGCAGAGATTGACAGGCAGTGGTTCGGTGGGTGGGAGCCAGCCTGCCCCAGGCTCTGTGGTCAGGGCTCCCCTGCTGTCTCTCCGCAGGTTTGCCATTTCAAGAGTGACTTGGCTGATCTGATGGGGAACCACTGACAGCAGTGGCCCCGCTCACCGCCCAGAGGGCGAGTGAGACCTGTCCAGCCCTGGCTTTGAGCACACACAGCAGTGCTGCTGCCCTTGGGCATGACCAGGGCATGGGGGTGGCAGCGAGGTTAGCTTCAGTCCCCAGCTCAGCCACAGATTTCCTCTTGAGCTGTGGGCGACCCGCACCGCACGGAGCTTTCAAATGCGAGTCCCAAAGTGCTTTTAAAAGTCCTTCTTTAACCTCTGGAAGCCGTTTCCTCACATGTGAAACAGAGACAATAAACACCCGAGATGAAAGGGCAGCTTTTCTCTGCTAAGATAAAGGGGGTCGCTTTTGCCCCGGACCTGTCTGCTACAAGTGGCCATGTCTGGAGGCTGAACCAGCGTCGGGAAGACTGCACCAGCCCCGGAAAAGTAGCGAGGTTGTTTTTTCAAGTTGGAGAATCATAGAATCATAGAATGGTTTAGGTTGGAAGAGACCTTAAAGATCATCCAGTTCCAACCCCTGCCATAGGCAGGGACACCTCCCACTAGATCAGGACACTCAAGACCTCATCCAGCCTGACCTTGAACACATCCAGGGAGGGAGCAGCCACAACCTCTCTGGGCAACCTCTGCCAGTTTCTCATCAACCTCACTGTAAAGAACTTCCTCCAAACATCCTGTCTAAATCTCCCCTCCACCAATTTGAACCCATTCCCCCTCGTCCTGTCATTACATGACCTTGTGAATAGACCCTCCCCAGCCTTCCTGTAGGCCCCCTTCAGATACTGGAAGGTTACTGTAAGGTCTCCTCAAAGCCTTCTCTTCTCCAGGCTGAACAGCCCCAACTCCCTCAGCCTGTCCTCATAGCAGAGGTGCTCCAGCCCTCTGATCATCTTTGTGGCCCTCCTCTGGACCCTCTTTAGCAGTTCCATGTTCTTCCTGTGCTGGGGGCTCCAGAACTGCACACAGTACTGCAGGTGGGGTCTGAAGAGAGCAGAGTAAAGGGGCAGAATCCCCTCCCTTGCCCTGCTGGTAATGCTTCTCTTAATGCAGCCCAGCACACAGTTGCTGTCTGGGCTGTGTGTGCACACTTTTGGCTCATGTTGAGCTTCTCATCCACTCAGACCCCCAGGTCCTTTTCCTCAGAGCTGCTCTCCAGCCACTCACCACCCAGCCTGGATTTGTGCTTGGGATTGCAGCGACCCAGGTGCAGGACCTTACACTTGGCAAAAAGCAGCTTAGAGGCAATACAAATCGCACCCAGCGAGCAGGACTTGAAAGCAGGGAGGTCTCCTCAGACGGGGAGCTGGGGAAAATGATGGAGGGAACGTGAGAATGACAAAGCATGTCGTTCCAGTGGAGTGCAAGACGATTTGCTTTAGCTCATTAAATACTGCAATAAAATATTAATAGTTATTGTCCCTCTATTTTTTGTAATTATCCTTGCAAAGAAGGATCTGCTGCAAGTCACTAATGTATTCCCAGCAGCGGGTTGCTTTTTAATACGGCAATGGCAGTCAGGGGTGAGGAGGGGAGGGGCGTGAGGAATGAAAGCATTTATGTGTGGCCAGAAAATAGTTGTATGATCAGGGTCATTAAGGAACTGGTGCTGTCTGCAGAGGGAGGAACACGGGGAAGGGAAGAGGAGGCTGCAGGGAGATGAAGAGGGTGCAGGTCAACTCGGGACCACTCGAGAAGGGATGAGATTTGAGGAGGGTCTGGTGTCCGTGTCCCACCCAACCCCAAGAAAGACATTTGTGCTGCAGCTGCCCAGCCTGGTGCACTCAAGTGTTTGCTGGTGGATGTGGTGATTTCGAGAAGGGATGAGACATGAGGAGGGTCTGGTGTCTGTGTCCCACCCGACCCCAAGAAAGAAATTTGTGCTGCAGCTGCCCAGCTTGGTGCATCCAAGTGTTTGCTGGTGGAAGTGCTGATTTTGAGAAGGGATGAGATTTGAGGAGGGTCAGGTGTCCATGTCCCACCAAACCCCAAGAAAGAATTGTGTGCTGCAGCTGCCCAGCCTGGTGTACCCAATTGTTTGCTGGTGGATATGGTGATTTCCCTCTTTTATCACTCTGGTGTGGCTACAAAGACCTCTGAAAGTGCCAAGGTCCTACTGCAGGTGCTTCTGTGCACTGGTGACAGCCCAGGCACACGGGAGGTAGAGACAGATGAGATGCTGTGCCAGGAACTTTCCCTCCACCACAGCTCTTTGCAAGGCAGTCACAGTGCATTTTAGCTGTGCTGCTACCTTTCTTTGCCTGCCCCACCTGGCTTTGCTGGGGCTCTCCTCACTCTGGCCAGTGCCACCTTTAGCTTCCTCTGTGCAGCCTTTGAAGGTCTGGAAACTCTCCCTTCAGGAATTCTGTTTCTTCTCCTGCTGAGGTGCATCTGGATCCAAAGAGGCTGTCACCCTTCCTCTCCCATTGCTGCTGTAACTCTCTGTCATGATCTCTGGGCTGTAAACATCAGGTGAGGGTCTGTTATCAGTACCCACTGCTGCAGTGCTGGGGCTTATCAAGCTCTGCCCTCTCCCTATAGCTAGGTGGACTGGAGGTGTGATGGGGTGCTACCTCACAGCCTTGTCCTCTCCATATCATGCTCCTGACAACACCTACTGGACTTCAGCATTTCTCTATTGTCCAAGGATCCCTTCCTAGGAACTTTATCTGAGCAAGCACCCTGTGAGACAATCCCCAGGGTGTCCAGAGACCCAGACAATGACTAATGGGCCAGACATCATCTGCCTGGCGAAGAAGTATCTCATGAACCAGACTGGATTCAGAGATTTGTCCCAGAAGATGCTGGGGGAGCAGTAGCACCGTTGGCCCATGCCAGTGACATCTCAGGTTGCTCCTTTCTCCCAGTGCATCCATTGCTCAGGAGCAGAGATGTACCTTCCAGTAACTCTGCATTCCCACCGTGGTGCCAGCCAAGGAGTTTCTAGTGTGTGGCAGAGATGTAGCTCCACAATGGAGCAAGTGGTGGTGACGCTCTGGCCATGGCAGGCTCTACCAGACAGCTTAAAAAAGGGATGTGGGATGCCTTCTGTCAGCAGCAAAAAGTTCCTCTAAGTCTTAAAGCTTCTGCAGCAGCACCAGTATCCCACTCTGCTGTGCTCTGTCCAGGTGAGACCTTGTTCTGCTTCCCTCAGCTCTGGGTTTCCTGCTGCTTGAGCAAAGTGGGATGCAGAGAGACATTTCACTGCACTGAGCAAATCCATTTGATCCCACATGGCAGCAGGAGGGGAGCTGGGGCTTTTCCAGACAGGGGCAACCTGTGGTGCCCAGGGTGACAAGCAAAGGCTGAGCCCCTAGAGAAACACACCTCATGTGTGAGACCAACCTTGTGATCACTGTGATGTGGTTTGGAAAGGCTTAGCTGGAGGAAACCACTCAGCCACCAGAAGAGGAGACAGCAGAGATCCCACTCTGGCTCCTGCTCGCAGTCATGGAAAGAAAGCACAGGAGCATAGATGCCAGCATGGGGCTGCACCGTGAGCCTGCCCTGGGGAGCAAAGCCTGTCCTGGTGATCTGCCTGTCAGTCCAGGTGAGCCAAGTGCATGGCTACCACCACGGCCATGCTGCCTGCAGCGGCAGGGACGCTCCTGCTTCCCATGCCGGAGGAGGGATGGAGGCTCCAGCCCTGCTCAGATCCCATCAGCTGGCCCTCAGAAGAGAAACGGTGCTGACAGGTATCTAAGCGAGGCAGAATTAAGGGAAATGATAATAAATGTAGATGGTCAGGCAGGGGAATGAAATGATCCATCTTTTGCATGTTAGTCAAGAGGTGCTCGCAGGCTCCCCCCCTCCTCACTCCCGTTCAATCAGGGCCTGTCAGACCTCCAGCAGGCTGGCATTTTTGTGAAGAATCTCTCGGCTAAAAATTGTTGTCATTCCTATTTCCTTGTTATCAGTCGGCGGCACCTCGGCGGAGCCCAGAGATTAACGCAGCATCACCGGGCGAGCATCCATTCCCGAGGAGCCCCTATCCATTACGCCGAGCTCGGCGGGGCCCCCNCGCAGGCCTTTCAAATTTATCTCGCTGCGTCCCGGGCAGGCTCTATCCGTCAAACGGTGCGAAAGGGAGCGAGCGGTGCCGCCATCCCCTCTCCTCCGTTCGGCGGGGAGGGAGCGGAGAGCGGGGGGGGGGGAGCAACCTGCCCGTGTGAGGGACTCGGTAAAAGATTGGTCCGAGATACACAATTAATCATGGCTCGCATCAATTTGCTTGATTTACTCCCCAGAGGGAGAAGGGGTGTAAACACGGCGTGTGCAGAGGCAGTGTGGAAACATAATGTGTCTGTCTATAGGAAAAACATTAACACATCATCCCCGTTGTGGGTGATTGATGGGGGATCGGGAGAGGGACAGCCCGGAGCTGGCAGGGTGACAGAGAGCCAGGAGCTTGCCAGAGAGATGGACCCAATGGAGATGAACCTCGGGGGCCACCGGTCAGGGCAGGCAGCACCTGGCGCATCTGACTTAGAGTCATGGAATCATAGAATCAGTCAGGGTTGGAAGGGACCACAAGGATCAGCTAGTTCCAACCCCCCTGCCATGCCCAGGGACACCTTACCCTAGATCAGGCTGCCCACAGCCTCATCCAGCCTGGCCTTAAACACCTCCAGGGATGGGGTCCCAACCACCTCCCTGGGCAACCCATTCAAGGCTCTCACCACTCTCATGCTGAACAAGTTCCTCCTCACATCCAAGCTGAATCTCCCCACCTCCAGCTTTGCTCCATTCCCCCTAGTGCTGTCACTCCCTGGTAGCCTAAAAAGTCCCTCCTCAGCTTTCTTGTAGTCCCCCCTTCAGATCCTGGAAGGCCACAATAAGGTCACCTGGAAGTTTCCTCTTCTCCAGACTGAACAGCCCCAACTCTTTCAGTCTGTCCTCATAGCAGAGGTGCTGCAGTCCTCTGATCATCCTCATGGCCCTTGCTACGCACCTTCCTCCTGGTTCTCTCCCCGAGGTGACAGCCCCGCCTGGGTTCCTTCCCCTGCACCAGGACCCTTTGGGTGGTGAAGAAAGGTGGGAAGGGCAGCTGCCAGCCACACTTTGTGCATGAGGCAGGTACTGCAGTGTAGGAAGGTAGGGAGCATTTCCATCTTCAGGGTGAGGCACAATCCTAAGCGAAACTGCTTTGGCATATAAAAATCTCCAAGACATTATTTCATGTTCAGCACCATGTCCTAAACGGGTGGCAGTGCAGCTCCCTCCGCCTTGCACTGAATTCCTCCTCTAAATAACTATTCCTGCCCGTCCCCGGAAGCGTGTGCAGTTTAGGATGGGATCCAAATGTGTGGAGAGTGCCCCTTTGGCAGCCTTCAGGGCAGGAGAAGGCGTAGCAATGAAAGCTGCTGTTATTATTAGATCCCAAGCACTGGGTTGTGCCATCCCTTGATGGCTCCAGCAGAGAGAAGAGGCTGACTTTTATGGAGAAAGTTACTGCTGTATTTACAATCCAAACCTCCTCGTAACCAGCTGCAGGGTGGAGGAGGAAATGCAGAGAGAGTGTGTGATGATTTAATGTGTCCTTCTAGCGTGCCTTTCAGCTAAGGAGCCTCCTCCCTCCTTCACCAACCCACACTCGGCTGGGGCTCCAGCTCAGTGATCACACCCACACGGCTAAGGAGATCAGGGGAAGAGGTCTAACCAAGGTCAGAATGGGAGGCAAGGAACCTGGAGACTTGTGTCCCAGACCTGCGTCTTCCTTGGTAAAGCCTTTGTGGAAATGCAAATCCAGACTGGGCAGTGACTGGCTGGAGAGCAGCCCTGTGCAGAGGGACTTTGGGGTGCTGGTGGACAAGAATCTCAACATGAGCCAGCAGTGTGCAGCCCAGAAAGACAACCAGAGCCTGGCCTGCATCAGGAGAATCGTGGCCAGCAGGTCAAGGGAGGTGATTCTCCCCCTCTAATCTGCCCTGATGAGACCCCGCCTGGAGTACAGCATCCAGTTCTGGAGCCCCTATAACAAGAGGGATGTGGACATGCTGGAGTGTGTCCAGAGAAGGGCTACAAGGATGCTCAGAGGGCTGCAGCACCTCTGCTATGAGGACAGACTCAAAGAGTTGGGGCTGTTCAGTCTGGAGAAGAGGAGGCTCCCAGGTGACCTCCTTGTGGCCTTCCAGTATCTGAAGTGGGGGGCTACAAAAAAGCTAGGGAGGGACTTTTTAAAGCTATCAGATAGTGAGAGGAGAGCAGGCTCTGAGGAGTCCTTCTTGTAGCCTTCCAGTATCTAAAGGGGACCTACAAGAAAGCTGGGGAGGGACTTTTTAGGCTATCAGGTAGTGACAGGACTAGGGGGATTGGAGCAAAGCTGGAGGTGAGGAGATTCAGATTGGATGTGAGGAGGAAGTTGTTCAGCATGAGAGTGGTGAGAGCCTTGAATGAGTTGCCCAAGAAGGTGGTTGGTGCCACTTCCCTGGAAGTGTTTGCAGCCAGTCTGAATGAGGCTGTGGGCAGCCTGATCTAGGGTAGGGTGTCCCTGGGCATGGCAGGGATGTTGGAACTAGATGATCCTTGTGGTCCCTTCCAACCCTGACTGATTCTATGAAATGAATGGTACTAAAGACCTTGCTGAGCCAGGCACAGGGTTTCTCACTATATTTCAGGGAGGTTATGGTGTTTGGAGGGGCATATGTGGGCTCCTGAGAGCTCACTGATGCCAACAAGTAAATCTGCACCTCATATTTGTAATTGAATAACCTAGCTGGTAGGAATAGTTTGGTGTAAGGGTTGTGCAGGGTGAGCCAGCGCAGCTCAGCAGCTCTTACCACCAAGACAAGCAGGTTTCTCTGCATAGGTGGCAGCCCTCAGACCATTTCTAAACTCAGCACTGTTCCTGCTGGAAGCTGCAAACTCCACCTGAGCTACACTGTCAACTTTGCTTTGCTCCCTGGTTAGGTGGTGATGCTGAATGGGCTCGCTCCTGCCTGCCCATGCGTGGCCCTTGACTGCAACCTTCCCACAGGTGCTCCTGTCATTTCCTGTAGGAAACAGCCTCGAATTGTGCCAGAGGAGATTTAGGTTAGATTTTAGGGAAAAAAATTGTTCACTGGAGAGGTTGTCAAGCACTTGGACAGGCTGCTCAGGGAGGTGGTGGAGTTACCATCCCTTGAGGGACTTTAAAGTTCTGTGAATGTGGTGCTGAGGGACATGGATTAGTGGTGACCTGCTAGTGTTGGGTCAATGGTTGCACTTGATGATCTCAGAAGTCTGTTCCACCCAAAAGAATTGTATGATTCTATGATTTGAGTTCTGAACAGCCAGCGGTTTTCCCCTATATGTTTCTTAACATGCCCAAGGCAGAGTTCAGAATGGTGACTTCCAGCTCTTCCATTGCATCCCTGCATGTGGCTTCCTTGTGCTGTGCCTCAATGTTTCCACCTAGGAGGAAGGGACACTAACACAGGGAGATTTGTCATCTTCAGAGCACCAAACAGTGCTTTGTAAATTAGAAATGCATGAGACAAATGTCATTCTCCTTAAATGAAACTCAGAGAGGTGCAGCCATCATTTGAGACTCGAAATAAACTCTTTGTTAGTTCCCTCCTGTTTTCAGGACCTTGGGGAGAAAAGCCTACCATGCCACATCGTGTCATCCATCCATCCATCCATCCATCCATCCATCCATCCATCCATCCATCCATCTCTCCATCTACCAGCACACTGCTTCAGACTATTCCTATTTCTAATTCACGATGTATGAATTAAACTCTGAGAATTAGAACTTCAGCTAGGGGCTGCTCCCACCCACAGGAAAATTCCCATTCCCTCTCCATGATGTGCAGCATCAGCCTCTGCCCACACCTCTGACACATAGAATCATAGAATCAGTCACGGTTTGAAGGGACCACCAAGGATCATCTAGTTCCAACCCCCCTGCCATGCACAGGGACACCCTACCCTAGATTAGGCTGGACAGAGCCTCATCCAGCCTGGCTGCAAACACCTCTAGGGAAGTGGCCCCAACCACCCCTCTGGACAACCCATTCCAGGACTTCACCACTCTCATGGTGAAGAATTTCCTCCTCACATCCAATCTGAATTTCCCCACCTCCAGTTTTGCTCCATTCCCCCTAGTCCTCTCACTACCTGATAGCCTAAAAAGTCCCTCCCCAGCTTTCCCCAGGCTGAAATCATAGAATCATAGAATCGTTTAGGTTGGAAGAGACCTCAAAGATCATCCAGTTCCAACCCCCCTATGCCATAGGCAGGGACACCTCCCACTAGAACAGGTCACTCAAAGGTCTCATCCAACCTGGCCTTGAACACAGCCAGGGAGGGAGCAGCCACAACCTCCCTGGGCAACCTGTGCCAGTGCCTCACCACCCTCACTGTGAAGAACTTTCTCCTAACATCCCCTTTAAATCTCCCCTCTGCCAGTTTGAACCCATTCCCCCTCATCCTGTCATTACAAGACCTTGTGAATAGTCCCTCCCCAGCCTTCCTGTAGGCCCCTTTCAGATACTGGAAAGTTGCTATAAGGTCTCCTGGAAGCTTTCTCTTCTCCAGGCTGAAAAGCCCCAACTCTCTCAGCCTGTCCTCATAGCAGAGGTGCTCCAGCCCTCTGATCATCTTCGTGGCCCTCCTCTGGACTCTCTCCAACAGTTCCATGTCCTTCTTGTGCTGGGGGCTCCAGAACTGCACACAGTACTCCAGGTGGGGTCTGAGGAGAGCAGAGTAAAGGGGCAGAATCCCCTCCCTTGCCCTGCTGGCAACACTGCTCTTAATGCAGCCCAGCACACAGTTGCTGTCTGGGCTGCATGTACACACTGTCAGCTCATGTTGAGCTTCTTATCTACCCAGACCCTCAGGTCTTTTTCCTGCAACCCTCCACCCTCCCCGGAGCAGATCCTAAGGTACCCAGCCTGAACTTGGGCTGGATCAGTTTCATGGCCAGAATACAGTTCTGGGTTTGCTTGTGAGTTAAATTTATCACTTTAAGTTGGTTTTGTTCTCCTCCGATTTGGTTGCGTCTGAAGAGGAATTCTGTTTCATCTTATCTTGTGGAAATTACTCATGATTCTGTAGTGGCTGTTTTATATATATATATATATATATATATATGTGTGTGTGTGTGTATGTATGTATATGCTGGGTTTTACAGCCCGTTTTTATCACCTTTTTATTATCTCGGGTCAAAAGCTTTAGTGGGTTGCATTCAGAGAATTATGCAAACTAAGAGAAAATACCAGAGCAAAACTATAGATTTTCTCATTAAACTCTGCTTGGACATGTAGTTATTGTAGTAAAACTCTAGTAACTATTACAGGCTCTAATATAAAATTATAGTTTGACACCTCAGCGTGGTTGGCCTTGCACTGTGGCTGAATTAACCCTTTCTCTCCCTCGCCTATTCAGTCTGGAGGCTTTTGCTGGAAGCAGGCAAGCCAGGCTTAGTGGGCAAGCCAGGGTGGCTGCGTGGGGGCTTAGCCTGGAGCTCTGCAGCAGCACACACAACCCCTCTATGGTGTGCAGCTTCAGAGCAGCTTTGTCTGAACTGTCAAAAAGAAACTCCTGTTCAATATCTTTGTTGATGACCTGGACAAGGGGATTGAGTCCATCATCAGTAAGTTTGCAGATGACACCAAGTTAGGAGCAGGTGTGGAGCTGTTGGAGGGTAAGAGGGTCCTGCAGAGGGATCTTGACGGGTGGGTAGAGGCCAATGGGATGAGATTTAGCAAGGCTAAGTGCAGGGTTCTACATTTCAACAACCTCAGGCTGTTCTACAGGCAGGGGACAGAGTGGCTGGAGAGCGGCCAGGCAGAAAGGGACCTGGGGGTGCTGGGAGATAGGAGCTGAACATGAGCCAGCAGTGTGCCCAGGTGGGCAGCAGAGCCAATGGCATCCTGGCCTGGATCAGGAACAGTGTGGCCAGCAGGACAAGGGAGGTTATTCTGCCCCTATACTTGGCACTAGTTAGGCCTCAATTCAAGTGAGATACTGAGGTACTGGAAGGTGTCCAGAGAAGGGCGATGAAGCTGGTGAGGGGCCTGGAGCACAGCCCTGTGAGGAGAGGCTGAGGGAGCTGGGGGTGTGCAGCCTGGAGACGAGGAGGCTCAGGGGTGACCTCATTGCTGTCTACAACTACCTAAAGGGAGGTTGCAGCCAGGTAGGGGTTGGTCTCTTCTGCCAGGCAACCAGAAACAGAAGGAGAGGACATGGTCTCAAGTTGTGCCAGGGGAGGTATAGGCAGAATGTTAGGAAGAAATTCTTCACAGAGAGTGATTGGCATTGGAATGGGCTGCCCAGGGAGGTGGTGGAGTCACCATCCCTGGAGAAGTTCAAGAAAGGACTGGATGGAGCACTTAGTACCATTGGCTAGGGCTGGGGGATAGGGTGGATTGGATGATCTTGGAGGTCTCTTCCAACCTGGCTTATTCTATTCTAGTCTAGTCTAGTCTAGTCTAGTCTAGTCTAGTCTAGTCTAGTCTACTCTACTCTACTCTACTCTACTCTACTCTACTCTACTCTACTCTACTCTACTCTACTCTATTCTATGCTATGCTATGCTATTCAATCATGGTGCTGGTCTCTTCTCACAGGTAATTGGAGACAGAACAAGGGGGCATGACCTCAAGACTGGGGAGGTGTAGATTGGACATTAGGGAAAAGTTTTTCACAGAGTGTTCAGGCACTTGAATGAGCTGCCCAGGGAGGTGGTAGAGTCACCCACCCTAGATGTATTTTAAAGGTCGTTTGTATGTGGAGCTTAGGGATATAGTTTAAGGTGAGTCTTGTAGAGTAGGGTTATAGGTTGGACTTGGTGATCCTGAGGGTCTTCTCCAGTCTGGATGTTTCTTAGAATCATAGAATGTTTTAGGTTGGAAGGGATCTCAAAGCTCATCCATCTCCAACCACACACCATAGGCAGGGAGGAGTTCTGTGATTTCTGGGATTCTGTGATTTAGAGACAGCAATGCTCAAACAAGGGAGGGTCCCGCAGCTCCACATGGATCAAGTCTAGGACGCAGGAGTTTGCTGGAGTTGGCAGTCTCCCCCATCCTTCCAGAAATGGCTTTGTTCCCACCACCCAAGGGCAGTAATTCTCCTTGCTGCATGCACAGTGGAGTTAAGGAGCAATAAGCATATTCAGCGACTCAATTGGAGCAGATTTTCTTCTCAATTACACTCAAGTAAATCTGGCACGATTCCGTTTACGAGTGGATGGTGTTAAGTCCACCCTTGTTGAGAGCAGAACCGGGTAAAAGATGATCCATGAGTTTAGCAGAGCTCCACACCTCTGCTGGAAACGCTGCAGCAATCGCGGGATGCTTTTTTGGGGACCATCTGATGCAGTGAGGTGGAGCTGTGCTTAAAGCAACTGGGATGGTCTAGCGGTGGGGGGGGTGGGGTGGGGACTGTTTTCTCCTGATTGTCTGATTAACATTTTAAAGCCATGCTGATAATAACCTGGGGTAGCCTGACAGTTCAGCAACTTCATTGGAGGGAAACACTTAATCATATTTATTATGTAAACACAGCTTGCCATGCCCCCATTAAATTATTAATAGTGCCATTAACATATTTACATATAAATCTTAGAGCAATTGATGAAAATGGCTTTGAGAACCTTGCATTAGCTCCGTGGGTTTTTGTTTTGTTTTGTTTTTTTGGGTTTTTTGTGAGGTTTTTTTAATAATGGTCCTCTCCTGCAAATACCCATTTATTAAAGAGACCAAAATATTATTTTTTTTTGTTAAATGTCACCTTTGTAGTATAGCAAATTGCTGCTTATGCAAAACCTACTGACTTGCTATTTTCCCTTTTTTTNNNTTTTTTGCATTTCCATTAATAATCAAGTTGATCAGCTGAGAGACACAAACATTGGAGGGGTTGTTCCATCACTTTCACCCCAAAATGGCCCCAGTCCTGCTGCCTGGGCATTAACCTCTAATCAAAGCATACACAGTTGCTATGTATTTGCAAAAGCTATTTGCTGTTACTGGGAGTTCGTTTAGTCTGAGCTGGAGTCATGCCCAGATGTCCCAGTCAGAGCTGCTCACTCTAATGGAATGCCACTTACATATAGAGGATAGCAGGTGGGAAGAAGCTGCTGCAGTCCTGAGGAGTTCCCAGGGCATAGGATAAAGCAAAAGGGATACAGGTTGCATGCATGGTGGTTGGAGGTGCTGGGCACCAGGGGCACAGCAACCCCACTCTTGCTTCTGTCTTTTCCATACAAGGAGGTGAAGTCTCCTTTCAAAACTTGAGTGGAAAAAACTGAGGGAAGTAAGTGGCATAGTGGGATGGGCATGGGGCAAAGAGAAGGAGATCAAGGAGTGCAAAGACAGGATTTACCACACAGGGCAAAGAAAAGCAGATGGGTGGCAGGACAGTCCTTCTTCTTCTGTTTGTCTCCCAAATTCTGCATCATTCCTGCATCACCAGTCCAGCCCTGACTAATAATCTCGAGTAGGCTGCATCATGTAATTCCTTAGTACATTCCAGGCAGCAATATCCCAGGGCAGATTCATTCTCAGGGCTGCAAATTTTCACAAGTTTAGAGTAAGACTCTCAGAACTCTCTTATTTATTTATTTCCCCCCTTTTTATTGAAGTTTCAGCCCCCTGCAATTGAGTGGTGAGGTAAGAATTTTATATGTGTAATTATACACACATATAAAATAATTATATATGCATATATAAAAGTTATATATGCTTTTCCTTTATATGAATAGAGGAGGCATGGTGTGAGCCCAGTGTAGTCAGGGTAGAAAGCTTGAATATGTGCTGTGAGCCTGGTCCTTAAAGCACAGAGAGCAGAAGATGGGAGACTTGGAGAGGCTGGAGGGTTGGGCAGGAAGAAATTTAATGAAATTCAACAAGGGCAAGGGGAGAGTCTTGCACCTAGGAAAGAACAACCCCAGGGATCAGTATAGGTTAGGGACTGACCTGTTGGAAGGCAGTGAAGGGGAAAAGGATTTGGAGGTCCTGGTTGATGGGAGGTTGACATGAGCCAGCAATGAGCTCTCATGGCCAGGAGGGGCAATGCCATTCTGGGGTGTATTTAAAAGGGGTAGGTAGTAGGTCGAGAGAGGTTCTCCTGTCCCTCTACTCTGCCCAAGTGAGGCTATATAGAATCAGTCAGGATTGGAAGGGACCACAAGGATCATCCAGTTCCAACCCTCCTGCCATGTCCAGGGACACCCTACCCTAGATCAGGTTGCCTATAGCCTCATCCAGCCTGGCCTTAAACACTTCAAGGGATGAGGCCCCAACTGCCTCCCTGGGCAACCCATTCCAGGCTCTCACCACTCTCATGCTGAACAACTTCCTCCTCACATCCAATCTGAATCTCCCCACCTCCAGCTTTGCTCCATTCCCCCTAGTCCTGTCACTCCTTGATATCTGAAAAAGTCCCTGCCCAGCTTTTCTGTAGGCCCCTTTCAGATCCTGGAAGGCCACAAGAAGGTCACCTGGGAGCCTCCTCCAGACTGAACAGCCCCAACTCTTTCAGTCTGTCCTCATAGCAGAGGTGCTGCAGCCCTCTGAGCATCCTTGTGGCCCTTCTCTGGACACACTCCAGCATGTCCACATCCCTTCTCCCTTCTCCCTCCCTGAGTATGGGGGCAAGTAAGGCACTTTCCTCTCTGGAAAAGTATTTAAGAATCAGATCTTATTATGGTAATGCAGAAGGCCTGGAAAGACAGAGGAGGCATTACAAGGGATTTTTTTTTTTCCCTTTGTCAATTAAATGAATGTTCTCCAAACCCGTCGTGCCCAGGCCTCATGTGTGCTGTTACAGTTGTCTCTAAAAACTCTGTCTGATTTTTCAAGCAATTTCTCATGGAACAGGCACTTTCAGAAAAATCATAAGAAAGCAATCGTTTCAAATTGGTCATTTGAGACTCAAATTACTAATCTAATACATTTTTTATTGAGGGTTCCTGAAAGGTTCCATAAAACACAGTCTGTGAAGCTGCCCAAACTTGCCAGCCTCCCGGTTTGACAAATCGAACCCAGCAATCCACTTTGCAGCTCAGGTTTAGGGCTCATGAAGCCTCCACTGAAATAGCAGCGTTTATATTTCTCCATCAATAGTGCCTATCTGGTCAGATTTTTTAATTCCCTAGGGTGTTTTGTTGATTTGTTGAGGTGGTTTTGTTTTGCCTATGCTGGATTTTTGTGTCCGTGTCCAAGCTGCAGCACTGATATCAGAGTTATCTGCGGGCGGCTGACCTAGAATCTGCTGCTGAGCATCAGGCAGGAAGAGAGAAGTCAGTCAGGTCAGGCAATGAGAGGACTGGCAGCCAAAGATTGACTTTCCATTATGTCAATTATTTTTTATTATTTATATTTTAAAATATTTTGTATTATTTTTATTCTTTATATTATTTTATTTTTAAAAATTATTTCTATCCTTTAATATTTTGTTGTATTATTTATAATGATATTTATGCTTTTCAGGAGGCTGCCTTAGACAGGGCCCTTAGAGCATCAGGGCTCTGTGCACAGTCTCTGTCCTGCTGAGCTTGGAGGCTAAAAAGAGAAGGGAGCCAAAAAGCTGGACAGACAAGGGGAGGGCTTGATCTTTCCAGAAATGAGGGCTCAAAGCATGGGGAAATGAGATCAAACTGACAGTCTCTGCTCCCAGGTCCCTGTGTCATGTAAGGGAGGTGGTGGAGTCACCATCCCTGGAGCACTTAGTGCCATGGGATAGGGCTGGGTGATAGGTTGGACTGGATGATCTTGGAGGTCTCTTCCAACCTG
>VWZI01006514.1:202089-214517 GCA_013396835.1 Psilopogon haemacephalus
CTATTCTATTCTATTCTATTCTATTCTATTCTATTCTATTCTATTCTATTCTATTCTATTCTATTCTATTCTATTCTATTCTATTCTATTCTATTCTGTTCTATTCCCATTTCTATTCTATTCTATTCTACTCTATTCTAGCCTATTCTTTTCCTGTTTCTATTCTATTCTATGACCATAATCTCCTCTTTGCTGTAGTTTTTTGGGAAACAGAGTGAGTGCTGGCCCACTTCTCAGCAGCAGCCATCGTGGTTACCAAGCATCAGCATCCCCACATGCAAGGCACTAATCAAATACATGTTAATTATTATTTTGGCAGATACTGAGAGCCGGCTGAGTGCTGCCTTGAGGTAGAACCAAAAAAGACAGTGCCTCTCTGATCAGGTTTAATAAACTCAGAAACAGAACTCTGTGAGTTGACAGCCAGCTCCGTTCTGATGCTAGAGAGGCAGCACCCAGCAAGGACAACCAAGTGGTTTGAGGCCAAGGCTGGCTCAGCTTGCCAAGAGCCCAACCAGAACTGTGCTTTCCCTTTGACATCTGGTAGTGGTTTTGCAAAATCTGCTGGTCAGGAGCAGTAGTAGTAGTTTTGGGGAACATTTTCTAGCAATGCCTGACTTCTTGGTCCAGCCAGCACAAGAACGTGGAGGGGAGAGGGAACCAAGAGGGCAGCCCAAGAGACACACAGAAAGCTGTTGGACATTGGGCAGACAGGGGTGAAGAGCTTAGGAAGGGAAGGGTGCCTAAGCCTGCAGCTCAGCAGCCTTGCTGTGGTTCACAAGAGGGTGACAGGGCTGGAGTGGCAGTGACACTATTGGCTCAGCCCAGGCATCTCTGGTCAAATTTCATGCTCTGAGAAGAGTCATACAAGCCAGTGCAACATGCAACAGGCACCATACAGGCAAGGAGAAAGAATTTCCCTGCAAACCCCACTGCACCCACTCTGCTCCTCACTTGCAGTCCTGATCATCTCTGGCTGTGCAACTGCCTCAGTGCTAGGACATCCAACCATGTGCTGGCAGACTGCCCTCTAAGGCCTCCAAGGGGACTTGTTGACTTAGTGTATAGTGTTCTGCTGCCATTCTGGTTTTACTTTGGGATGATCTAGTGGGAGGTGTCCCTGCCTATGGCAGGGGGTTGGAACTGGATGATCTTTGAGGCCTCTTCCAACCTAAACCATTCTATGATTCTATGATTCTATGATGCACGGCATGTAGTGGGAAAGTAGAGCAGGAGGTCCTTTCAAGCTAAATGTGGCCATTTTTGTTATCAGCTGGAGCTGCATTGCAGGGAGGAGCTATTCCTAACCAATGGTCTCTCACAGTTGATGAGGATGGGCTGCCAGCCTGTCCAGCTGATTCTCTGGTCTGGAGCACGATGCCAGGGTCCTGCCCTCGCACAGGCAGGGAGGCTTGCAGAGCTTATTACACATCCACAACCTTACACACAGGCTGGAGTTTATTGTGCTGTTTCTTAAAAAGCTAACTAAATAAATAAAAATCAATTTATTAAAATTAATGATCAATGTGACATTTCAGAGAAAAAAACTCTCTTCCCGTTTCAAAGAAAACTTCCAAACCAAACTTCAGAGCAAAGCAGATTCAAAGAGGACAGTTAATAAATCAAGCTAAAGAGAAGGTGACGCAAGAGCCACCCTTTAGTCTTGGCTGTGGCCACACATCAGCATCTCCTGCCTCTGCTGTCCAGACTGAGAGTGATGGTGCCAGTTCATTCCAGCTCTGCCAGCACCGTGTCCCACACACCTGCTCCCTTTGCAAAGGCTACAGGCATTTTAATTCCAGATGGGGAAACCTCCACGCAGGTGTGTGCATTTCCTTTTGCCCTGCTACAGGCATTTTAATTCCAGATGGGGAAACCTCCACGCAGGTGTGTGCATTTCCTTTTGCCCTGCTCCGCCGTTTCTAAGCAGGTGTGAGCAGCAAGATGCTCACATTTCCATCAGAGGGGCTGCATGACCCATGGAGATGCACGTCCCAAGCTCAACACCGCTTTTCCCCTGTGCATCTCCGTGCTAGGTTCGCCCCCTCAAAAGCTGCATGCATCAGCCTGCTTCTCCCCTGCCCTTACCTGATAGTAAAGCCATCAGTCCCTTGCAGAGGGAGGGAGAGGTGTCAGGCCACCATTTCAGCACCAAGTCTCTTCACAGAGACCCATGGGGCTTACAGCAGGTCAGGAACATCATTCCTCACCTGAGCTGCAGGTGTAACTCTGCCAACACCGCATCCTTCCCACCACCCTGCCTTGAACTGCCTCCAGCCTCGGCAATTTCACAGGGCATCTGAGCTCCATCCTCGCTTTGTCCTCATGGTTCCCCCTGCCAGGCCCTTCCTGCCCTGCTGTGTGCCATGGCTGCCTGCCACAGCCTGGTCTGGCCTCCCAGGGACAGCATCTGCTGAGCTGTTTGCTTTAGCCAGAGGCAAGAGCCAGGCCCGGGGCAGGAGCAGCAGACAGCCGTGAGGGCAAGTGTCCGGGGCAAGGACAGGAGCAGCAGGAAGCCGTGAGGGCAAATGTCTGGGGCAGGGGTAGGAGCAGCAGGCAACCATGAGGGCAGGTCTCTGGGGCAGGAGCAGCAGACAGCTGTGAGGTGAAGTGTCCGGGGCAGGGGTAGCAGGCAGCTGTGAGGGCAAGTGTCCGGGGCAGGGGCAGGAGCAGCAGGCAGCCATGAGGGCAAGTGTCTGGGGCAGGAGCAGCAGACAGCCGTGAGGGCAAGTGTCTGGGGCAGGAGCAGCAGNCAAGTCTCCGGGGCAGGAGCAGCGAGCAGACATGAGGGCAAGTGTCCGGGGCAGGGGCAGGAGCAGCAGGCGGCTGTGACCGCACGTCTCCGGGGCGGGGGCAGGAGCAGCAGGCAGTGGTGACCGCACGTCTCCAGCCCACCACCCCCCACGCTTGGATGCTGAGAGACGCAAAGGTGCCAAGTGCTGTTCTGGCTTTTGCTCCGCTCAAGTTCCTGAAATTAGCTTTGGATTTACACTCGTGGCAGCGGGATAGGAACTTGGCCCAAGGTCTCGGTGCCATTGTAACGATGGAGGAGCTTTTGGATCTATGGCCGCGTCTTTAATTGGGGTGGGGAATGCAGCCGAGAAGAGAGGTGAGGATCAGGGCAAGGGAAAGGCAAGGATGGTGTTCTGGGCCTCCTGGGGAAAAAGTACTGCCTTCAGTTTGGGGCTCCCCCAGTTTAAGAGGGACAGGGATCTGCTGGAGAGGGTCCAGCAGAAGGCTACAAAGACGATGAGGAGACTGGAGCACTGCCTGATGAGGAGAGGATGAAGGACCTGGGGCTGCTTAGTCTGGAGAAGAGAAGACTGAGAGGGGATTTAATCAATGTTTATAAATATCTGAGGGCTGGTCAGGGTTGGGGGGACAGGCTCTAGTCACTTGCTGCCTGGGATAGGACAAGGAGCAATGGATGGAAGCTGCAGCACAGGAGGTTCCACCTCAACACAAAAGGAACTTCTTTACTGTAAGGGTTACAGAGCACTGGAACAGGCTCCCCAGAGAGGTTGTGGAGTCTCCTTCTCTGAAGACTTTCAAGTCCTGTCTGGATGTGTTCCTCTGTGACCTGAGCTAGATTGTCTGGTCCTGCTCTGGCAGAGGGGTTAGATTTGATGATCTTTTTGGGTCCCTTCCAACCCCTGACATCCTGTGACCCTGTGATCCCGTAATCCTGTGATCCTGTGAAGTGATGGCTGCAACAACTGTAGCCATTGGCCTACAGAGGGAACAGCAAGGTTCTGGGCAGGTCGGGTACCAAAAAGAGGGAGAAATAAGGGCGTTCAGTCCCTTCCCCATCCTCCTCCACATCTCCTCCACCCAACACAGGCACATTTCCTTGTGCATCAACAGACACACCTTGGGGGACAGGGACAAGTGTCTCCCCACCCCCAGAAGCTATGCCAGTGCAGCTCAGATCTGTGTGTGAAACAGCAGGTCCTGGCAACAGATTAAGAGGCTGAAGCATCAGGATGTGTTCCCCACCTCCTGCTAAGCATCACTCTCCAGGGAGGGGAGACTCTCAGGGCAGATTTCACCTTGTGCAAAAGGGGTCAGTGAAAGATTCGTGTGCCACTTAAATCCCACTTAAGCACTCCGCACTGGGGCGAAATTAACTCTCTCCGCAGAGCAAGCCATCAGGAAAAACTGATCTAAAAATCTGCGCTGGGCCACAGCCAAGCCCCACTCCTATTTGCAAGTAACAAAATAGTTCCCATCCTCGGTGTTAAATGAGCCAATAGTTCAATCACAGAGCGAGAAGCGGCAGCAGAGAAGGGGGTGCTGAGTGCCGCCAGCTATTGGCAATCTCTGCAAGGAATCACAACAAGCAGGACTTGCCTGTTTTTTCCGTGCCGAGCAGCAGTGTTATTCGACAACCTATTTGCAAATTCCATCTCCCCAGTTCCTCTTTTCCTCCCCTCGTTAAAGTTGCAGCAGTAATAGGGCGAGTACAGTGCAATAAGCTAAAGGCAAATCCATTAGTGGCATCATGGCTGGGTTCACATCTTAAAAAAAAAAAAAAATAATCAAAGCTGCTTAAGTTTTCTTATTATGTACATTAAAGGCAGGCAGCAGGGTCTGATCAAAGCCAACATCATCCCCACCCACCTCCCTTCCCTGCATCTTGTCCCCCCTCTATTCATTAGTGGTCACAGCTGTGCAGTTGGCCAATTACTTGGGAATGAATAATAAGTACATTTTGCAGTAAATTAAATATTAATTAGTCTGTGGCAGGTTGTTTGGTTGGTTTTTTTTTTTTCCCCTTATTTCCTTCTACCCACCTGAAAAAGGTGGAGGGGATGTGACGCTGTCATCTCCTGCATTGGCACATGGGTGACAGTTGAGGAGCCTGTCCTCCAGCCCTGTTCTTGGTCACCTCCATGGTGGTTTGCAGTGAGGTCTTTCCTGGTCTTCCCAGAGGATGCAGTGGTGCTGTGTCAGTATTTGTAATCCCATTCCCAGCTTTGATGTTACCTTCTTCTTCTAACCTAGGCACATCCCATCTCTGCCTACATTCCCCTCCTGTATGCTCCACATAAGCACTTAGCACTCCAGAGCTAGGAAATAGAAAAGAATAGAACAGAACAGAATAGAGTAGAACAGAACAGAATTGTTCCTGATTCTGTGTGATGTGGTCCACAGGCAGCAAATATATCTATATAGGGGTGCCTGGCCATGGGAAGGGTCTGCTCCATGAGGTGCAAGGACTGTTTGGCTCATTCAGCCTCCTCTCCAGCAGTGCTAGCAGGAGAGATGCTGCCTTGTCCCATGGATGTGTGTGTAAGATCTCATCCTGCCCTGCTCCTGCACATCAGGGAAATCATACCTGATTCCCTGTGATGTGGTCCACAGGCAGCAAATATGTCTATATGGGGGTGCCTGGCCATGGGAAGGGTCTGCTCCGTGAGGTGCGAGGACTGTTTGGCTCATTCAGCCTCCTCTCCAGCAGTGCTAGCAGGAGAGATGCTGCCTGGTCCCATGTGTGTGTGTGTAAGGCCTCATCCTACCTTGTTCCTGCACAGCAGGACAGCAGTCCAAGCAGTGTGTGTGATGCCAGGGGGTCAGAAACAGGAGTAGGGTTGGACAGAAGGGAGAGGCTGAAGAGCAACTGTCATATAGCCCAGCATCACCACTGACCAAAATGAGTTGTCCCATTTTGGTGGAAGACTCCAGGCATAGTGACCCTTTAATCTCCTATCTAAGGACTGGGGACAGAGTGACTTGGTCTGGCTTTGTCTGGTCATGTGGAAACCGTCTTGAGCAAGCACAAATAGTGAGAAAAAGCCCTGCAGATTGTGGTCAGGTAGAGCCCAGATCAGCCCCCAAGCATGGATCTGCTGGGAAGAGCTAGCTTTGATGTTTTCAACATAACCATGTATATTAAGGTTTAAAGAACAAATGCAGTGGAGATCAGAAGTGGATGAAAAGAGCATCTAAGTTCTACATAGAATCATAGAATGGTTTAGGTTGGAAGGGACCTCAAAGATCATCCAATTCCAACTCCCCCGCCATAGGCAGGGACATCTCCCACTAGAACAGGTTGCTCAAGGCCTCATCCAACCTGGCCTTGAACCCCTCCAGGGAGGGAACAGCCGCAGCCTCCCCAGGCAACCCTGGGCAACATAGTGGGGTATGAGAGCCTGATGTGGAGGGAAGACCTGTCCTTGCTCTGGAGCATCTCAACGGAGCTGCAGAGGCTGTCACAGGAGCCTCTGGGAGCCCTCAGTGGTCAGGACAAGAAGGGAGGATACTTTGGTCATTCAGCCATTCCATGATGGCTAATTCTTGTTGAGCCACCATCCTTGTCACCTGAGCCATGCCACTCTGAAGGACAGCATCACCTTTGCTCCTTACAGCCAGTCAAGAGCCTGGAAACAGGAAGATAGGGTCTCAGCATCCCACCCACCATCCATCCTTCCTTCCTGGCACTGATTTCAACGTGAGCAGAGGAAGGAGCTTTCTGTGCTCTCTGCTCTTACTAACGCCTTACCGAGAGTTCCTGAGGCAGGAATGAGCTGCATTAGTGAAGGTAGAGTAATCTGTGCCTGTCAGCAGATCCCAAGGCAATAGGCTCCACTCGCTCAGCTCTCGGATTCACACTTTACTAACAGCCCTGCGGGCTGTCTTGTGATGCGCCGCGCACCAGCTCAGCCCTCGGTGCTCTTGAGTGCAATTAAGCTGTGGGTTTTTATTTTTTCAAAGGTAGTTTGACAGTACGCAGGTTGGGCTCGTACTTTTATTTACAGCTTTTACTTGGGGACCAATAAAACCCCAGCTGGCTAATGTGAGATCTAAAACTTGCATCTCACTCTTTGCCTTGGACATCTTTTCCGCAGCAAACTATTTATTTGCGTTTCATCTTGTACAAGCTCCTCTTTCCATGCTGAGAAGCCGAGAGCTCCAGGGGCTCTTTGAAGACTATTTGCTATAGGATAGCAACTGGAATTCTCTTTAAACATCCGTGCCTGCTTTGTCCTACAGCTGGCCTCTGGGTGTCAACACGCAGTTTTGTGCAAGCTTCCTGGGCAAAGCTAACATTTGCAGGCTCCCCTGGCAATCACAGTCCCGGAGCTCTCCTGCTCAAGCATGCGGCAGGTACTCCACGTGCCAAGTTAGAGCTGGCATCAAGGCCTCTTTAAAAAAAAAAAGGAGGATCTAACTGGGTTATGAATAACTGACTGCCATGCAGCTTGGCTAAGCAGGAACCTGCTGCTTGACCTGCTCGCGGAGGAGAGATTTAAACGGGATGTTAGGAGGAAGTTCTTTACAGTGAGGATGGTGACATACTGGAATGGGTTGCCCAGGCAGGTTGTGGCTGCTCTCTTCCTGAAGGTGTTGAACCTGCTGCTTGACCTGCTGGGAGAGAAGAGATTTAAACGGGATGTTAGGAGGAAGTTCTTTACAGTGAGGGTGGTGAGACACTAGAACGGGTTGCCCAGGGAGGTTGTGGCTGCTCCCTCCTTGGAGGTGTTCAAGGCCAGGTTGGATGAAGCCTTGAGCAACCTGTTCTAGTGGGAGGTGTCCCTGCCTATGGCACAGGGGGGTTGGAACTGGATGATCTTTGAGGTCCCTTCCAACCTAAACCATTCTATGATCCTATGTCTTAAGTGGCCAGTCAAAACGGTCTGCATTTGGACTGCAAGTCTTGCTATCTCAGAGCCTTCAGGTTCTTATCACACAACTGCAACAGAAAGCTTCCTGGGAAGGGTTGTTTGCTAGCAGCATGAGATATGCACATGCAAAATCCCAGTGCATTTCAATGTCGGGCAGTAAGACATCTCCACCTAGGAGCATCCCCTGGCCACTGACCCTGGTGTGCCAGAGGAGTCCATGTGGAGGGTGAGGTGGCATCAGGCTAGCGACACAAATCACACTCAAAATGCCAAATAGCTGCTTTTCCATGCATTCACATCCCAAGGGTCATGCTCTTGCTGTAAAAAAAGAAGATGAACCCGGCAAGATGGGAGCAGTGTTCCCAAGTATGCCTTTGGGAGGGCAAGATCAAGAACCGATGCTTATAATGGCCTCAGCTGCTAAAATAGTCAAAAATAATAATGGGGTGGGGAGGGTGCTGGAAGAGCTGGATGCAGCTGGGGGAGCCATGTGATGAGTGTCTGCCATGTGCTGGTGCATCTGCCCAGTGACACTCCGACATGCCCATTCTCTCTGGCATGTTGCAGGCCTCCAGTACCTAAAGGGAGGTTGTAGCCAGGTGGGGGTTGGTCTCTTCTCCCAGGCAACCAGCAACAGAACAAGGCGACACAGTCTCAAGTTGTGCTGGGGGAGGTATAAGCTGGATACTAGGAGGAGTTCTTCACATAGTGATTTCCCATTAGAATGGGCTGCCCAGGGAGGTGGTGGAGTCACTGTCCCTGGAGGTGTGTAAAAAAATGACTGGATGGAGCACTTAGTGGCATTGGATAAGGCTGGGAGATAGGTTGGACTGGATGGTCTTGGGGATTTCTTCCAGCCTGGCTTATTCTATTCTATTCTATTCTATTCTATTCTATTCTATTCTATTCTATTCTATTCTATTCTATTCTATTCTATTCTATTCTATTCTATTCTGTTCTAGCCAGCCTGATCTAGGGTAGGGTGTCTCTGCCCATGGCAGGGGTTTGGAACTAGATGATCCTTGTGGTCCCTTCCAAACCTGACTGATTCTATGATTCTATTCTACTCTATTCAATTCTATTAGATTCTGTTCTATTCCATTCTACTCTATTCTATTCTATTCTATTCTATTCTATTCTATTCTATTCTATTCTATTCTATTCTATTCTATTCTATTCTATTCTATTCTATTCTATTCCTATTCTATTGTATTCTATTCCATTCTATCCTGTCCTGTCCTGTCCTATCCTATCCTATCCTATCCTATCCTATCCTATCCTATCCTATCCTATCCTATATCACATCATCAGTGGAGATTTCTGTTACACGGGTGGAAATGGCCAAGACAAGCTCTTGGAAGACACAGAAGGGAAAATATTTTCCTTCTCTCTGGTGTTATTTTTTTCACTGTGTCTGTTTTTCTTTCTGCCCTGCATTTGCTATCTCACGGCTCTCTCGATTCGCAGGAGCTCTTCCTCAAGGTGAAATGAAGGCTTTGGGCTGCATTGGGTGGTGTCGGCGAGGGGAAGGATGAGGGTCAGGGAGGGTTAAGCAGGGAGGGGGCATTGCAACAAGGCGGCCTGATCTAGTGATTAAACAAAGGGATTCAGCCAACATGTGTAAAATTAAGTGATCAAGAGTTGATTACAGAGTGCATTGATTGTGTACTGATGGATTAAACAGAGTCGTGCTCGGGATGCGATTTTCCGAGCCGGGCACGGAGAGCACAGGCAATCGACGTGTTGGCCAGAAGGACCTGCTTCTCCCAATCCCTGGCTTTTATACATTCTCTGGATAAATCTGCAGAGAGGCCCGTGGAATTATAATCGATTATCCATTTCTCAAAGTCACTTAAGGGCCCTGAGCTACAAGCTAAAGTGCCGGTGCTGCGAAGAGGCATTGGGTATGCGCCGGCATGTGCAGGTGCTGGCGCGAGGGGAAAATGTGGCAATGACCCTGCGTGCTGCAAGCTGATGAATCTATTTTCTTGTAGGAAATAGTTTTGACAGTTCAATATCTGTGTTTTCGATATGTGCCCCACACATCCCCAAGGGAGGAGAGCAGAGGAGTTGGGAAGCGGGAGGGAGGGAGCGGATGGGAGGCAGAGAAAGACTCTACCCCATCACCCCCTTTAAATATAGACGTATCAGTATATCACCAACTTAACAAGCTGCCCTCCAAGTCAAGGGCATGGGAGCAGCATGACTACCTGCAAGCACATGCTGCAGGGATAGAATGGGGCTGGAGGCCCTCTCAGGGTGCATTGTTGGCGACAGGGTGGTGCCCACACTCTTGCTACTGTCAATGGCGAAGGCAGAGTCCCATTTGCAGGCTGATCCTGTCTCTCAGGTTGTGGACAGATCCTTTGATGAGGAGTTGGGAGCAGAAGGACAGGGAGTGTGAGAGCTAAGCAGCTCCAGTGTGGTTCAGGATCGTCCTGTGGGTTCTGCAGGAAGCTGGGATGTGTGGCAGTGAAATGAGGCTGGGAAGGAAAAGCCTCTTCCGCAGCTCCTGCAGCCCCCAGACGGGGCTGTCACTCCCACTCACAACTGTGTCCTGATTTCTGGTGTGGATAGAGCAATCAGAGCATGGTGCAGACCCCAAAAGTATCAAGGACAGCAGACTTCAGCTCTCTTGTGAGCTCACAGCCAGACACGGAGATGTTCCTGCAAAACTTCCACCTTCTCTAGTTCCCACTGCTGTTATTTTCTGGCAGCTACAGAAGGTATTTTGTTCCAGGTCTTTCCATCCCAAGAGTTGATGCAGAGCATGAATAACCAAGGCACACTTTGGCAATGAAACTACACAGCTTCTCCTCAGCATCCTCTTCCAATGGGTCAACAGGAACCCCCGGTTCAGGACACTGGTTTATCAAAGGACCAGAAGTGACCTCTTGCAACAGGAAACAGGACCAAAGGCCAGGCCCACTAGTGAATGTCACCCAGCTGCAAGCCCTGGATGCACCTCTTCAGGCATGCCAGGTGGCTAATGATGAGGGAGGGATAATGAGGAAATAGAGCAGTTCCTCACACCTGATTTATCCACAGCACAGGTAATAACAGAGTCCTAAGGTCTCCCTGCACAGCTGCCTGACTGGTGGTCAGTGAGCTGGGTCCCAGTGCATCATTTCACAAGCCCCCTCAGAGGAAGAACAGGCTGTGGGCCACAGAATTTGCAGAATTGCAGGCATGGTCCCTGGGTCCCACTGGCTCCAGATGGTTTTTCCAAGGCCTGACCATTCTTGGCTGCATGGCATGACAACCCAATGAGCTGGGGGGCAGCTCCAGGATGTGGGAAAAAGATGTATCAGACTCCAGGCTGGAGGGCAAGAGCTGTAGGATTCCCCTAGGAGCATGCCCTGACATGTTCACTGAAGCCGGTGACACCGCTGATGCTGGAGAGACTCAGCTGCTCTCCAAAACTTTGTTTTGGAGACCCTCCAGTGGGTTGGAGGAAGCTCCAGGGCAGAGGATGGATGTCAACAGGAAGACATCCTCTGTGGTCCCAAGCCTGCCCACAGCCATACAAGCACCCATCAGAGAAGGAATCTGTCCCCCTGGTCCCTGCTGTCCTGGTTTGGTCGCTCTCTAGACCAGGTCCATGGGCAGGCAGCCATGTGCTTCCTCCCTTCCAGGGAAAGCCAGCATAGGCAGCATGCCTACCTGGGAGCTGCAAGGGAGCAGGTCAGGGACGGAGCACTGCAGCCTCTTGGCTTGCTCTGTGTTCCTCTTATTGTTCTCGTGAAGCCCAAGAAGGTGAGGAGGGACTGAAAGAGCTGGGGCTGTTCAATCTGGAGAAGAGGAGGCTCCAAGGTGACCTTATTGTGGCCTTCCAGTATCTGAAGGGGGCCTACAAAAAAAGCTGGGGAGGGACTTTTTAGGCTATCAGGTAGTGACAGGACTAGGGGAATGGAGCAAAGCTGGAGGTGGGGAGATTTAGACTGGACGAGAGGAGGAAGTTCTTCAGCATGAGAATGGTGAGACACTGGAACAGGTTTGCCCAGGAAGGTTGTGGCTGCTCCCTCTCTGGAGGTGTTCAAGGCCAGGTTGGATGAGGCCTTGGGCCACCTGTTCTAGTGGGAGGTGTCCCTGCCTATGGCACAGGGGGTTCGGAACTGGATGATCTTTGAGGTCCCTTTCAACCTAAACCATTCTATAACTCCATGATTCTATGATTCTATGATTTTATAATTCAGTGCTTCTATGATTCTATGATTCTGTGATCTTATAATTCTATGATTTTATGATTCTATGATTTTATAATTCTATTATTCTATGGTTCTATGATTTTATGATTTTATGATTCTATGGTTCTATGATTCTATGATTCTATGATCCCTGGAGGTGTTTAAGGCCAGGCTGGATGAGGCTGTGGCCAGACTGATCTAGGGTAGGGTGTCCTTGCCCATGGCGAGGGAGGTTGGAACTAGCTGATCCTTGTGTTCCCTTCCAACCCTGACTGATTCTATGACCCTAAGGTGTTTCTGCTCCGCTCCGCGCAGCTGCCTGGAGCCCAAGAGGAGCAGCGCAGTGGGGAGCCAAGGCTGCAGCCCATCCAAGGCTTCCCTTTCGCCTCTCCCTTTCCAGGTCCCTGTCATGCTCTCCCTTGCCAGCTCTCCCGGCGGCCCGCGGCCCCTCTCATCGAGGATTCATTGTCTTGTCAGCCTCTAGTTAGCCAGCATGTGTGCGAATCATAAATTACCCCACCCGGGCCTCTGCTATGCTTCAGCACAGACAAAAAAATTGCACTCCATCACCGTGTCTCCCAGCTTTTAGTGGTATTGATCAATGCTTGCTCCCTTC
>VWZI01006514.1:217253-230158 GCA_013396835.1 Psilopogon haemacephalus
TTCCCTTAAATGCTCCCCAAAACAGCATTTCCCATTTTTCTTGGGGGGGGGATAAGCTCTCCCTTCCAAGCGGCCCATTCCCGGCTTGCAAACACTGCTGTCAGCCTTCCAATTCGGGCCACAGACACAGGGAGGGAGCAGGGACAGCTTCAGGCTTTCACACCTATTCAGTGCCACAATGGCACCTCCAGTGCCTGCACCCAGCTGGAGCCCAGCTCCCAGCCATTAGCAGATACTCGGTGGTGAACCAGAAGACTATGGGGAATTACGTAAGGTTCATGTCAACGTACACGAGGGCAGGTACTGGCCCTCGGTCCCCACGGGGATCAGGAGGGTTCGGTTCAGCCCTCATCTAGGCTGGGATTCGTTTGCCGACCTCCTCCGATGGAACCCGTGGACAAATTCCTCCAGGCAGGGGTGCGTCTGTGCATCGAGCCTTCTGCTTTCAGAGCAGGAAATATTTGGTTTCAACACTTGGAGTTAAACATTTCCGTGGAGCCCAGGAGACCGTGCAAACAGCGGGAGCGCTAAGGCTCTGCCTTTTCATCTCTGGCACTGGCGAGCAGGGGGTCGGCAGCAGGGGAAGCACGGCAGAGCTGAGGAGGGTAAACACTGGAGCTCAGCCTACCGCGGAACCAGAGAGCAAAGGGGAGAGACAGGGGCAAAGAAAACAAAAACACAGCTGCCAAAAAACAAAAGCCTGAAAAGAGCCATTCAGGGTCTCCCAGGAGTGGGTTTGGCACAGGGCAGGGAAGGAAGAGAATCGAGCACTTGCTGCTGGGGCAGGCACAGGTCCAATCCACTTGGAAATGTGGAACTTTGGTTCCACCCTGGGCAAATCAGTGCTCTCTGCCTCCTCGAGCAGGGTAAGAATCTACACCTCAGAGCAGTTCAGCCATGCACAGTGCAGCATACTTTTTTTTTTCCTGGAAACCAAGACATCCCTGCTCTGGAGAAGAGAGGCAGGATGCATGCATCTCCCTCCACCTCTACATTCACAAACAAAACTAGAGAACCTGTGCCCGTCCTCTCCCTCCCCACAAGCCAGCATCCTGTGGCACCAAGCTGGGTACCACTGCCCAGGATGAGACACTACAGAGTAGGCGTTTGTCAAGCTCTGGGGCGTGCTGCAGACGAGGATGGCACTGATCTGGGGAGACACATCCCACTGCCAGCCTCCACGGCACTGCAGGCATGCCGTGGCTTTTGCAGACCTGGGGAGGCTCGCGTAGGTGTCCTGCTGGCACAGGGGCTGAGCCCTCCTTTCTGCCTGTCACTTGAACTCATCCATACTCCTGAAAAAGTGTGTGCTTGTCAGCCCCTTGGGCCAGGAGCTGGGACTCTTGTCTGTTGCTTTGCAATCTGAGCATCAAGGACTTGGCTACATGTCCAGGTCCCAGTTCTCCTGCCCCTCTGGAAGCCTTTCCTTCAGTGCAAGCATCAGCCTCCCACACGCACTAGAGGAAGATCTTCCCCAGAGTGACAGCTGTCATGTCCTTGTTTGGCACAAATGCATCACCGTAACATTGGCATAGCTGGTGGATAAGGCCTTTGCTGTGACTCATTTCTCCTACTGGCCTGGGCTGGATTTGGGAGTGGCCATAGAAAGTTCCTTCCCATGACCTAAGAGCCCTCCCGTTTGCTTCGACCTTTGAAATCCTGTCACCTGTGCTTAGGAATGTGCATCCCATAGGAATACAAGCAGCCAGCAAGGATCTGGCCTGGCAGGAGACTAATAAAAGCCACTAGTCTAGTGCAACAGAGCTCATCCCCAAGAGGGACCTGAGCTGCGCCTCCTGATCTGAGTCCATCACAGTGGTCCAGGACTTTCCATAACCCCCTCCAGCGAAGAAATATAGAATCATAGAATGCTTTAGGTTGGAAAGGACCTCAAAGATCATCCAGTTCCAACCCCCTACCATAGCCAGGGACACCTCCCACTAGAGCAGTTTGCCCAAGGCCTCATCCAACCTGTCCTTGAACACCTCCAGCCAGGGAGCAGCCACAACCTCCCTGGGCAACCTGTGCCAGTGTCTCACCACCCTCACTGTAAAGAACTTCTTCCTAACATCCAGTTTAAATCTCCCCTCTGCCAGTTTGAACCCATTACTCCTCGTCCTGTCATAGAATCATAGAACGGTTTAGGTTGGAAGAGACCTCAAAGATCACCCTGTTCCAACCCCCTGCCATAGGCAGGGACATCTCCCACTAGATATCAAGACCTTGTGACTAGTCCCTTCCCAGCCCTCCTGTAGGGCCCTGTCAGATACTGGAAGGCTATCCCTGGGCTCCCCAGAGAGCAGAGACCCAGGGATGCTCAGTCTCTTCCTCACCCTCCGGCGCTGCAAAGAGTACCTCTGCCCTGCCGGTCCAAGCTGTGGGTGGCAGGCAAAGGGGTTCGGTGGGCCCCAGAGCGGTGGCCCTGGCCGGGAGTGGGGATGCGTGGCGGTAGGGCGGAGGGCAGGCTGTTTACCCGTCCATCTGCAGACCCCACAGCAGGGATCCAGCAGGATTTCCCGTCGGCTCAAAGGCCGCCTGTTTATTTTGGGAGGGAGGCTCAGACGGCTCCATTGTTTTGCTGCGAAGTTGGGGTTATAAATAGCAGGTGGTCGGGGACGCCTCCTGGGCTATTTTTGGGCCCCCACCGCACAAAAGTGGAAAAGCTCCAAGAGGAAGGTGGAATTACTGAAATGCCGACCTTTTCCCGCCAGGGTCAGCAGGAGCTGGGTGTTTGGGTTTGGGTTGGGTTCTGGGCATTATTTAATAGGTGAGGGCAGGAGGAGAGAGGAAGACGGCCCCAGCTGCATGGGCTGTGTGCTTCCCAGCACGACGAGGAGCCAAGGTGCCTGGACTCACCTCCCTGAGGCACACCAAGGGGAAAAAAAAAAAAAGATTAATTCAAAAACATAGGAAAGAGCAGCTCTTAGGCACAGGGAGGCCACGATGCAAACAGCAAGCCAAAAAGGGCTTCAGAAGGCTGAGATTTTCTTCCACCGAGGAGGGCATGGCATGGGCTGTGGTGGAAGGGCTGCCCCAGGAGGAAGTAGAGTCAACATCCATGGAGGTGTTAAAAAAAACTTGTAAGAGTGGTACTTGGGGATGTGGTTCTAGTGCGGAAAGTGGTGTTGGGGTGATGGTTGGACTTGATCTTAGAGGTCTTTTCCAATCCCATGGCAGGGAAGATGATCTTTAAGGTCCCTTCCAACTGAAGCCTTTCTATGATTCTATGACTCTGCTGGGGTTCTGCTTGGGATCCACCAAGAGCACTTCACATCCAGGGTGGGTTTCACTCCTGCCTCTGCAGATGAGGATGGAGAAGCTGGGGAGGTAGGGGACGTGCCACAGGAATGGCCAGCTTCAGCTTGCCCCTTGTGCCTCAGCTTCCCTGTTCTCCCGCAGGGAGGCTGAAGAAGCAGGCAGGTAATGTTCTGGCAGTAGCCCTGCTCCTGTCAGGCATGTACACAGTGTCCTGCTGGAAGGCAAGGATGAGCCAAGGTGACTCTCAAACTTATTTCAGACCCTTCCTCTCGTTAAATGCCTGCACCAGGCGGTTACACAGTGAGCAGCAGGGGCCCGGTAAAGCAGCTCACACCAATGTTTTATACTTCAAGAAGGTCTACTCCTTTAATGGGGATTCATTTAACTGGGCTCTGCTATCGTTAGGAGCCATAAAATGGCACCTTTTGGCTCCTGATTGGAAGGCCACAGTGTATGCAAGTCCCTCGTATCCAGCACTGCCTGCTTTATTGTGCATTACTGCCTCTCACTTGGACTTAACCAATTTGATCCATGTCTAATACATAAATAAATAATCCAGCAGGAGGGTTCACATTAGATGACAACAGGCAGCTATAAAGCATGTTTCTCCCCACTGGAGCCATCTGAGCTGGGCTCCGCACGCCCTCTCATGAGCAGAGCTGCTAATACAGCTGGGAGAGGGGGGTCTGGAGACCCGTGGGCTTCTCTGTTTTATTGAAACTTCATTGTTTGCTTTAGAGTTTTATTTTACGTTAAATAGACGCTGTATATTCCTTGCAGAGGGGGCAATAAATTCTCTGAGCTGCAGGAAATTGGCTTCGGAGCAGAGAGTGAGCCAGGGAGAGGTGGCTGGGCAGGGGAGTGATGGGGAGGATTTGGGGCGAGGAGGATACGTGGAAGTTTCCCACTTCCAGGGTGGCCCAGGGGCTCAGCCCTGAACAGGCTCGGGGCCCACAGGCACCTCCAAATGTCACCCAGTGGTGATGCAGTCCCAGGGGGCTCAGAGCTCAAGCAGCTGCAAGGCCCAGTGCTGCTGGTAGTGTGGTGAGGACAAGGGGAGCCCATTACCAGCTTGAGGGCAGGGTGAGCAATGCTCAGTGACAGTCAGGGCAGACATGCCAGGCACGGACCTGCTCCGTGCCATCCACAGCCCAGCACTGCAGGGTGTTCCCTGCCTCCCAACCGTTGTGTGCCCATGGAGAATCACTCTGCTCACCATGGGGGTTATCCTGACCCACCCAAGGATTTAGAGCTGATGTACAGCTTATTAATTAATGGTAACAGCAGGTAGTGCAGGTGTCATCTGTTTGCCCCAAGTCCTACCACCTGCACCACAGAATAGGGAAGGTGCAGTTGCACAGGGTCACTCCTGAAACATATGTGTTGCTGCTCTCCCTGTAAAGCTGCAGGGCCCACAGCTGAGGCTGGGACGCTCTCATGGCAGGTGTTGTCCTGCTGCAGAACAGAGCCAGCCCCTGTCACAGGGATTGTAGGATGGGGAGAGAAATGGAGTTTTATTGGGAGAAAATCCCATAGTTTCAGGCATCAAACAGGATGGGGAGCAAGGCAGCATGCAGGTAATGCTGATGGCAGCCTATCAGAGCTAAAGCTTTCTCTTCTTTCTTCCTCCCTGCAGGCAAAAAGAAAGCAACTTTATTTGACAGCCAGGCTCCCATCTGTCCCATCTGCCAAGTCCTCCTTCGCCCTGGGGAATTGCAAGAGCACATGGAGCAGGAACTGGAGAAGCTCACCCAGCTGAACATCAGGTAAGCAGCTCCCTCGGGTCCATCAGCATCCCCAGTTAGCCAGCCAGGGCACCTGCACATGGTAGAGGAGATGGTGGTGCTCACAGCTACCGGGTATGTGAGATATAGTGATGGCCAGAGAGACAAAAACATTGCCCTGGGGTTCACTGCAGTTCCCTAGAGATGCGTTCGGATGAGCAGTTCTGATGCTGTTCACACCCACGATGGAGCAGGCATTGCCCTTTAGCTGCCTTCAGCTCCCTTCTGCTTCCCCCAGCACAGCAAAGACCCTGCTTTTTAAAAAAAAAATAATAAATAATAATTGCATTTTAACTGCTGGCAGTTATTTAGGAAATGGCTGCAGCCAAGGGTTGGCAGATCCCTGCCCCTGTCTTAATAAAACTCAGTGGCCTTGGAGAAGAGAATGTTTATTTCAATTATTAATGAATTCTCCAGCCATTAAAAGGTGAGGAAAGGAATCAAACTGCCCACTAGAAGCAAGGCTAGAAGCAAACTTACATCACCAGGTGTTAGGAGGGGAGGGTGAGTGCAGGACGTGTGCCAGTGTGTGTGTGCCAGGGCAAAGGGGTGCCACGTGGTGGTGCACGGCAGGGAGGATGTAGAATCCATTCCTAGCCAGCTTGGACCTTCTTTGCAACTGGGCAACAGCCATTGCAGGTGAAGGGAAAAGGAGGGAGCTTTAGCTAGAGGCAGAGAGACCTCCCCAAATGGGTTCTGGCCGAGATTTCCCAAATTAGGTACCCGCAGCTTCAGGCTAAGACCTGCATCCCCCACTCATTGCACAGGAAGAGGAGAAAGTGGAGGTGGAGTGGGGGAGGCAGGGAACAGGCAGCCCATTTATTCCCCTCGACACCCAGTCCCCTTGCGAGCATAATTTATGGTGTAATTTGGGCTGCATCCAACTTAATAAAGGGCCACTGCAAATTAGTGAACAGGTTTAAATGAACAGAAGCAATTAGTGCTCGGAGGAGCCCATCAAAGTAGTTGGGCCAATATCAGAGTGAAACTGAAACCGCAAGCCAGGAGCGGAGGCTGGGCTGGCGTGAGGTGGTGATGGGAAGGTGGCGTTTAATGGGGAAGGAAAGGAAACCCTAAATCATAAAGCATGACAAGGGCCATTGTGGGCCAGCTGACAAATGAAAAAGAATGGCATTATTCCTTTAAATAACAGCAGCAGTTAGAGGGGGAGACAGCTCTCCCCGGCTTGCCCTCGCTTCCCTGGCCCCGCTCTTCTCGGCCGCGCAGTCAGCGAAGAAGAATCAGAGGTCTTTATTAATTATTAAGTAACGACTCCCTCCGCAGCGTGATAGATAACATTCAATCTAGGCGATGGATTCAGGCGGTGGAGGCCAATCTGTAACACGGCAGCAGCTCCACACAGGGACAGGGACAGTCTCTCCCATCGGGGAGCGATGGGCAGCTGGCAGCAGCAGGCAGGGCGGGCAGCGAAGTGCAGGCAGCACTGGCAGGCAGCAGGATGCCGGCGGATTGGCTCAGCTCTGCTTGGGGCGGCTCAGCCTAGCGGGTGGCCCCCGTCTCCCATTCTCCCACCTTTCCCCCCGCCTGGAGGAGCCAGGAACACATCGGCGAGAGGAGAGAGAAACTAATAATGATCTCAAATAACCCAATAAACATAAAAATAAAATGTGGGCCCATAAACGTGATGGGCACTGGCAGCCCTGCCCGCTCCCTGCCAACACCGACTTGTTACCCAAATGGCTGAGCAGCTGTTACTTATCAGTCTGATGGGGAGAAGCAAACCAAGAGGCTGCTTTCCAAGGGCTTTTCTTTCTTTCTCTCTCTCTTTCTCTCTCTCTTTCTTTCTCTCTTTCTTTCTCTCTTTCTCTCTTTCTCTCTTTCTTTCTTTCTTTCTTTCTTTCTTTCCTTCTTTCTTTCTTTTTTCTTTTTTTTTTTAGGGCTTTTTTTTAGTTTTTTTTTCCTTTTTTTGTTTAAGTGGGGTTTTTTCCCTTTTTTTTAGGGTTTTTTTCCCTTTTTTTTTTTTTTAATTTAAAGAGGATGCAGCCAATCATGGCTCGTGTTGTTAAGTTTTAATAAACCTTAATGACTTGCAACAAAATCATAAATTTCCAGTGCTTGGGGTTAGGAAGGCAGAGCTCCTCCTGCACACCGAGCCTGCAGCACCAGAGGCTTGGCAGGTGTCACATCAGTTCCTGCTGTAGCACTGTGCCAGGATCTCCCCCCCAGTGTGGGAGGGTGAGCCAACCAAGATGTCACTATAGGGCCAGATCCTGAGCAAGGAAGAGGCTGGTGGAGAAGAAAGGTGGAGGGGCTGTCCTATGTGATCACCTCCATTGAGAGTGAAGTGCTCACCAGAGATTTTGGGCATCACTGGAGTGGGAAGCTTGGCATCACTCAGAGAGTAGAGGAGAGGAGAGGAGGGGAAGGAGGTAAAGGGCTTTATCTAGGTCGCCTCAGGAACTTCTTGGGGCTGAGATATGATGGATTTGTAGGAGCCACCTGGATGATGCTGCTGTCCTGGAGCTACCCATGGTTCCATCCCACCAGAAGCCTGGGGTTGCATCCCACCCATAGTGATGCACCCTTTGCTCAGCTGGTGGGAAGGAGATTTGCTGTGCCCCGGGGACAGCCATTTTTCCCCCTTCCTGATCTCAGGGCAGAGACATCTCAAAGTCTACCCAGCTGAAGCATCATGCAGTGAGGCAGGAGGAGCCATGATGAGCCACAGGGCAGAAGCTACCCACGCTGAGGGCCTGTGCATGCCCAGGGGGTGGACATTAGCCACTGGACCCGTCATGGAACACAACTCAGGAGACTCCATCCCTGGTGCAAGGCCAAGCTTTCCCTTGGGACAATGGACTTGAGTGGGAATGAGGGACCTGAGTTTCTTGCTCTGCAGCTTTCACGGTGTGTCCAGTCTCTGCAAGCCTAAGGAGAGACCTGCTTGTGCTCACCCCACGTCTCTTGCACCCCATGCTGGTCTAGCCAAACCCTGCGCACAGCTCTTGCGTGGTGAGGCAAGGCAAGGCTCTCTGAATGCAAATTTCATTTCTGAGCCACTGGCGCTGTTTCAAGAGCCGGCAGCCTCCGAGCCCTTCTCGGTGTTACATATGTAACAGCCTCATTGAACTTGACATGTCAAATTCAGGCCATTTGTGCAAAATCTCCCTTTAATAATACCGTTTCATTTCGCTCAAATGAGACTTGAATGCATGTAAAATGGAAAAGGATATTTAAGCGCTAACATTAGGCAGATGTCTTGCCAGAGGCCGATTGAATATATGAGATTTTGAAGTGCTTAACACGTTTTCGGTGCTCCCTCTTAGAATATGTCACCTGGCTTTCTCTTTTCTCCCCCTCCCCTCCTTTCTCCTCCCCCTCCTCCCACCTTTAAGTGAAGGGTATAAATTGAAAGAAAACAAAACTACGAGCTTTGGGTTTATGGGGTTTAACTCTTGCCAGGCAAGACTGTTGGAATTCCTCCTCCAAAGAGAAATAGTAGCTCACCCTTCGCAGAGCACAAGCACGAAGCAGCAGGGAGCAGGAGGCAGGTGAGCGGTGGCCCCATGGCACTACGCAGAAGGGAGGCTCTCCTTGCTCTGCATGCACAGCTCAGGCAGCAAAAAGTGCCAGTCCTCAGCTGAGCAGCTAAGGGCCACCAAGGTGGGAGTAAGAAATAATAGCTGCAACCCTCTGTGTGCACTGATGCCCTGTGCCCAGCCAGGCTGATTGCTACAGAATACATGGATATTCCTTGCTAGTGTGCATGAAGCTTATCTGTGTGCTTGATAGGATAGGATAGGATAGGATAGGATAGGATAGGATAGGATAGGATAGGATAGGATAGGATAGGATAGGATAGGATAGGATAGGATAGGATAGGATAGGATAGGATAGGATAGGATAGGATAGGATAGGATAAAATGAAATACAAGACAATAGGAATAGAATAGAACAGAATTAGAATATAAATGGAATAGAATGGAATAGAATAGAATAGAATAGAACAGAATAGAACAGAACAGAACAGAATTAGAATATAAATGGAATGGAATGGAATGGAATGGAATAGAATAGAATAGAATAGAATAGAATAGAATAGAATAGAATAGAATAGAATAGAATAGAATAGAATAGAATAGAATAGAATAGAATAGAATAGAATAGAATAGAATAGAATAGAATAGAATAGAATAGGTTGGAAGAGACCTCCAAGATCATCCAGTCCAACCTATCACCCAGCCCTAGCCAATCAACTACATCATGGCACTAAGTGCACCATCCAGTCTTTTCTTGAACACCTCAAGGGATGGTGACTCCACCACCTCCCTGGGCAGCCCATTCCAATGCAAATCACTCCCTCTGTGAAGAACTTCTTACTAATATCCAGCCTACACCTCCCCTGGCACAACTTGAGACTGTGTCCCCTCATTCTGTTAGCTGCAGGTGTCCTATCCTCACTCGACTTGTACTCACCTGTTTCACACTGCATCCATATCAGAGGCTTGCAGTAGAGCACACTGAAATGTGATACTCTTTCTGGGACTGTCGATGGCCACAGCGCAGCTCTTCAGCTGGTGCTTCTGCTGCAGACACATTCCCCATGGGGCCCAGGGCCACCAGGGGAGTGCAGGCAGGCACAGCATTTGCAAGCAGTACCCATGGGTCTCCCCCAGAAGAAGCACACACACATCTCCATGTGCAACTTGAGCACATGGCTGCACGTGTCACTGCAGGGAGATAGTCTGAATAGAGGTGGTGGTGTGCAGAGGGACCCTTAAACCCTGACATCTGTTCTCCAGGCAGTGAATGGAGATGACAGCCTGCTCATGGTGGAGGAAACTAGGTGAAAAAGGGACAGGTTTTAGGCTATGTGTTGAGTTTGGGGTGGAAAGAAAGAAGAGTTTGAGGACAGGAGTAAGGAGGCAGTAGGAGCTGTGGACCCTGCCTCAGCCAGGGGTCTCTGATGGGTTCCATGGTGCTTTCCACAGTTTGGGAAAGAAGCATTTAGTGCCCGTTTTAAACAACCTTAAGAAGGTACCTCTTATTCTGATGTTTCTCTCTTCCCTGCTACCCATTTAGACATTTTCTGTCTGCCCCAACCCAAATAATTATACCAAAGCAAGAGCATCTTGCATTACAGATTTTACAGCTGCTGAGTCAAGAACTTAGATGCCATGGGTTTAATACCATAGCATGATGCTCTGTTCTTGCATACACTGTGCTTTAAATATATATATATATATATATATATTGGCAGGGGGCATTTTAGTTTCCCTGTGTGACAGCTAGCAGATTCTTCCCTGCATTACCAGCAGCAAACTTGGCCTTCAGGGCCCAAAACAATGAGGTGTATCATTACAGCTGGAGAATGGTCCAGAGGGTAGAGCAGTGAGGTGGACTATGCCAGCTCTGTTCCTGCAGTTGCAGCTGAAGGATGGTGCAAGCTCAGACAGGCCTATCTCAGCTCTTTCCCCTCATTTAAAGGGGTTTCTAAGCTTAGCAGATGTCCTCACCAATATCATCACACCATGTTGTAACTTTACCTGTGTCTGTGCTATCACATCCCAGGGCCTGGACCTGGCAGTGTAACCTCAGGCAGGTGCCTCCAGGGGTGGATGTGTTTGGGTAGGTGATGCTGTTCTCACCGTGCATCATGCCTGTGAAAACTCACAAATCCCGCCCCCCCCTACACTTTTCTTCCTTTCTTTCCTACACAATGAATACTTAAGCTGAGCATATTTGCATTTTAAAGCCCATGTGCCCCTGTCGGCTGTTCCCAGCCTGCTCCTTGCCACTGTGCTGGGAGTGTGGGCACACAGCCCTGTGTCCCCACCCAGCATCTCAGGAGCTAATGATTCCCCCTCATGACCTTTATGGCATGTCCAGGAATAATTTCTCTTCTGATTTTCTGATTACAAAGCATTTCCTGGAACACAGAGGGCACTGGGGTCTCTCACCTTGGTACAAATGGGAAGTACTGTGACCTGTTTCTGATGACCTCAAAGATGCTGTCACAGAGGGAACCAAATAACGTCAGGCAAAAGGCAGCACAGCAAGATCAGCATAGAACCACATAGTGGTTTGAGTTGGAAGGGGCAAGATGCAGTGGGGAGGGCTGTTTCCAAACAGGTGAAGTGCCCAGAAGGGGGATTTAGCTTGGCTGCTGGAGGCAGTTTTGATTCGTGTCAGAGAAAAAGAGCCAACTATGGGACTGTGGTACTCCAGCTTCTGCGGCAACTCTCAGTGCTCTGCTGCCCAGGCTTAAGTCTTCCTTTGGTGTCCCTCTGAAGCTTCCTCCTTCTGTCATCTGCACATGTGCTCTTTTCCTCTCGCTGTTTTCCATCCTTCCCTTGACAGCTGGGGTGGAAACAGAAAGTGCTCTCTCAGTTGCTGGCACTGCACTGAGCATCCTCACCCTCCTGGTGGGGAGCTTCAGCTCAAGGTTTCTTTATGCAGCGAGGCACAGCAGTAGCTCACCTTGTGGGACAGAGACACCTTTGGGGCCCAGTGGGATAAGGAATAAGAAGGAAGCTACATCAAGGCTGTGGGACCATGGGAGATGACTTTGTCTCTCCAGGTAGGGAGACATATTATCCTGGATTTCACATTCTTTCACAGATTGCTTTCAGTGTTCCATGGCCTTTCTGTTTAAAGCCATCCCCTGCTAACCTCCAGACTCCTGCCGCTGAATGAGGAAAGAAGGACACCATCCCCATGCCCCCTGCTTGCCTAAATGACAGAGGCTTTCTGTGTTCCTCCTCATCAGGATAAGGGTCCAAAGCAAATTATGAGACATGAACAGAATCATGGAATCATAGAATCAGTCAGGGTTGGAAGGGACCACAAGGATCAGCTAGTTCCAACACCCCTACCATGAGCAGAGACAGGTCTACCCTAGACCAGGCTGGCCAGAGCCCCATCCAGCCTGGCCTTAAACACCTCCCTCTCCTGCTCAGGGAACCCTGTGTTTAAATACAGCTCCAGGCAAGGCTTTTCTTCATTTCAGCAGGATCTGCTGAGAACTTTGCCCCAGAGGGCCCATGGGGGAGACTTGACAGGGCTGGTGTGGGCAGCTGCTCCAGGAAGGGTGAGGGGCTGTGCTTGCAGGCCTGGCAGGATAAATAGAGTGTGTAAAACCCAAATTAGCTCTGTTGTCATGTGTCACAGCAGGGTCATGGCTCTTGCCTCAGGTCTCCTCAATTTATGCCTGAGGACTTTAGCTTGATGGCTAGGTGCTTCCCCTGACTTCTCTTTCAGTGAATACTACAGGTCCCTCAACCTCTGGATGGGTGAGATGAGAGCTGCTTTTTGAGTGAGAAAGGGTTTTTTCCCCAAAGCTCTGTTGAAATACACACCAAATCCTTTCCTTGCATGACATAGGCACCTGCAACTGCTCTGGATGGGTGAGATGAGAGCTGCTTTTTGAGTGAGAAGGGTTTTTTTTCTCAAAGCTCTGTTGAAATACACACCAAATCCTTACCTTGCTTGCCATAAGCACCTGCGACCACTCTGGATGGGTGAGATGAGAGCTGCTTTTTGAGTGAGAAGGTTTTTTTTCCCAAAGCTCTGTTGAAATACACACCAGATCCTTTCCTTGCATGACATAGGCACCTGCAACCTCTCTGGACAGTTGAGATGAGAGCTCACTCTTTTTGAGTGAGAAAGGGTTTTTTCCCCAAAGCACCAAATCCTTTCTTTGCCTGCCATAGGCACCTACAACTGCTCTGGATGAGTGAGATGAGAGCTGCTTTTTGAGTGTGCCATAGGCACCTGTGACTGCTCTGGACAGTTGAGATGAGATCTGCTTTTTGAGTGAGAAAGGATTTTTTTCCCAAAGCACCAAATCCTTTCTTTGCCTGCCATAGGCACCTGCGACTGCTCTGGACAGTTGAGATGAGA
>VWZI01006515.1:1445-15287 GCA_013396835.1 Psilopogon haemacephalus
GGGGTTGGGACTGACTGCTCCTTGTGGTCCCTTCCAACCCTGACTGATTCTAGGATTCTTGTGCAGCCACCTCCTGCCTCACCCTGATCAGCAGCTCAAGGTCAGAGGAAGCTGCCCAAGCTCCTCTCTTGTCCTGCACATCTGAGATGTGGAGCCAAGGCTTGTGCAGAGGGCTGCAAGCAGGAGAGGGAGCTACACAGGAGCTCTCCTCAGCTACACCTCAGTGCTGGATTAGGAGACCCCAACCAGACCTCCCTCAGCAGGTATCCCTGGGCATGGCAGGGGGGTTGGGACTGGCTGCTCCTTGTGGTCCCTTCCAACCCTGACTGATTCTAGGATTCTATAATTTGAGAGGCAGGCCCCCAGGGGGTTCATTTTTTATCTTAAAAAGCCTGAGTTAGTGTCTCCTGCTGTGGGTTTTGGTACTCACTTTGCCTCGTTGTATCTTCCTTGAAAGAAGGAGAAGAGACCTCGGATGTAGAAAGCTGCTGCCCGGAGACAGTGAGAGCTGGAGGGAAAGCAGAGCTGTGTGAGAGCCTGGCACTGAGGGGGCTGCATCTTGGGAGGCCTTCAGGAACCTGCCCCATTAGCACATCTCCAAACCAGACAACTGCTGCCTTGAAAGAAGTTGACTTGAGCAGCTCTGAGGCTGAGAGCCCTCAGGCTGCTGAGAAGGCAGAAGAGCAGCTCCAGAAGGAAGCTGAGCAATGCTTAGAAAGAGCTAAAGGACCTGGGAGGGTCAAGAGGCTGGAGCCAGACTCTGCTCAGTGATGCCCAGGGACTGGACAAGAGGCAATGGGCACAGACTGGAAGCCAGGAGGTGCCACCTGAGCAGGAGGAGAAACTCCTCTGGTGTGAGGGTGCTGGAGGCCTGGAGCAGGCTGCCCAGAGAGGTTGTGGAGTCTCCTCTGCAAGAGCTTCCAACCTCCCCTCAGCCACTGTGCTGCTGGGCAAGCTGCTGTGGGTGCCCTGCTGGGGCAGGCTGCCCAGAGAGGTTGTGGAGTCTCCTCTGCAAGAGCTTCCAACCTCCCCTCAGCCACTGTGCTGCTGGGCAAGCTGCTGTGGGTGCCCTGCTGGGGCAGGCTGCCCAGAGAGGTTGTGGAGTCTCCTCTGCAAGAGCTTCCAACCTCCCCTCAGCCACTGTGCTGCTGGGCAAGCTGCTGTGGGTGCCCTGCTGGAGCAGGTGGGGTTGGACTGGATGATCTCCAGAGGTCCCTTCTAGACCACTCCATGCTGGGATTGTTTTTAACTGAGGAAGATCTTTCAGAGTGTGAAGCAAAAGCTGATAAAAAAGAGGCAGTTGTGTCGTGGGCTCTTTGCTGCTGTCCTTAAAGGACACTCTCTGGTTCCCAGCTCCTCTTGGGGTGTGTGGGTAAGGGATAAACCTTCAGGTAGTCTTCTGCCAACGCTGCAGACAGACTGCACCATTAACCCTCTAGGCAAAGATGAGCAAGAGGAGAAACCTGTTTGGTGTGAGGGTGCTGGAGGCCTGGAGCAGGCTGCCCAGAGAGGTTGTGGAGTCTCCTTCTCTGCAGAGCTTCTACCCCACCTCAGCCATTGTGCTCCTGGGCAAGCTGCTGTGGGTGCCCTGCTGGGGCAGGCTGCCCAGAGAGGTTGTGGAGTCTCCTCTGCAGAGCTTCCAACTCCCCCCTGTGCTCCTGGGCAAGCTGCTGTGGGTGCCCTGCTGGAGCAGGGAGGGGTTGGACTGGGTGATCTATTTTGTATCTTTTGAGTTTGAGCTGTTCTTGTCCCAGAGGACCAATTCTTGGGTCGTTGTTGCTGCCTGTTTTTAACCCTTTTTTTTCCTTCCCCCCATCTCCATTTAGGTTTTTGCATGACAAGAACAGCAGAGAATTCCTTTACTACAGAAAGAAAGTGGCAGAGATAAGAAAGGAGAATCAAAGTTCTCAGGCATCCTCTTCTCAGAAAGGTAATTAATGAAGGCTGAGGTCTGGAGGACATTAATGAAAGTGGAATTGGACTTCTGCACTCTGGAGCTGCTTTGTTAAGCCTGCTCTGGAAGGGGCTGCAGTGGATTTGGCTGCCAAGGAATGGAAATCTGCTGTGGGTGCCCTGCTGGGGGGCAAAGGGTTGGGCTGGAGCAGCTCCAGAGGTTCCCTTCCAACCCCTCCAAGTTGGGGTTCTGGGATTTGATTTCCTTTACAGAAAAAGCCTCCCAGAAATCCACCAGCACCACCACCACACCAACAGGTAGATAGGTTCTGGAATTCTCACCTGACAGGGAAATTATGGTCTGGATTTATCCTTTCCAATAAGCTGTAGAGCTGCAAAGAGGAAGGAGAGAGAAGGAAGATGGATCAGACACATCCCACCAGGCACTCAGGTTTACTTTACTGTTCCATCACAGCAAGGAACAGTTCCAACAGAAGGAATTCCCAAGCCCATTTTGAGCCTAAAAACCTCCAGTTTCAGGCAAGTTCTACTCCTGTGCAATGCCAACGTTGGCTCAGAAAGCTTCTGGCTGTTGGAGCTGATGCAAGAAATGGTGCTCCTTGTGGTCCCTTCCAACCCTGACTGATTCTAGGATTCTAAGCTGGAGGTAAGGGGATGGGGAGGGGGGAATAGAAAACCAACCTCAAAACCTGCTGGTTTTAATCAGCTGTGGAAGAGGAATGACCCAAAGCTCTGTTTGTGTTACCAAAAGCTCCTTTTGTGTTCCTCCATCTTCTCCAAACCCAGTTATAATCCTTGAGGGCAGCAGAGAGGCTGCTAGGTGAGCTTTGGGCTGAAATGGTTCCTTTCAGAACTGTTCAGGTCAAGAGGGACAGAGAAGTACTAGAGAGAGTCCAGCAGAGGGTATGAAAACCCCTAGAAGGGGTTGGGACTGGCTGCTCCTTGTGGTCCCTTCCAACCCTGACTGACTCTAGGATTCCAACTCAAGCCACCTTTTTGCTTCTTGTCTCCAGGGAGCTTTGTGCCTCCTAGAAGATCAGGAGAGAACCCAACTCACCTCCTGGTGCCTGTTGCCTTCCCTGATGTAGACGCTGGCCAAGTTTGTCACAATAAATGCCCACAGCTCCTGGTGTGTGGTGAGCTGCAAAAACAGAGGAGACCCCAACAGCACTGTCAGACACTGCAGCAGCTCAGCCACAGCTTGCTCACCTCCTGTCAAACACAGCCTGAAGCCCTCCTGACCCAAACTGTGAGCAGCACTGAGACAAGAAAATCAAAGGAAGGTGGAAGGGAAGGGAGAAGGAAGGGCAGAAACTGGCACAGGTTGCTCAGGGAGGTTGTGGAAGTCCTCTCCCTGGAGGTGTTCAAGCAGCACTGAGACAACAAAATCAAAGGAAAGGAGAAGGGAGAAGGAAGGGCAGAAACTGGCACAAGCTGCCCAGGGAGGTTGTGGAAGTCCTCTCCCTGGAGGGGTTCAAGCAGCACTGAGACAACAAAATCAAAGGAAAGGAGAAGGGAGAAGGAAGGGCAGACACTGGCACAAGCTGCCCAGGGAGGTTGTGGAAGTCCTCTCCCTGGAGGTGTTCAAGCAGCACTGAGACAACAAAATCAATGGAAGGTGGAAAGGAGAAGGAAGGCACTGGCACAGGCTGCCCAGGGAGGTTGTGGAAGTCCTCTCCCTGGAGGTGTTCAAGCAGCACTGAGACAACAAAATCAATGGAAGGGAGAAGGAATTGAAGGGCAGACACTGGCACAAGCTGCTCAGGGAGGTTGGGGATGTCCCTTCCCTGGAGGTGTTCACGCAGCACTGAGACAACAAAATCAAAGGAAGGGGGCAGGAAAGGGAGAAGGAAGGGCAGACACTGGCACAGGTTGCCCAGGGAGGTTGTGGATGTCCCTTCCCTGGAGGGGTTCAAGCAGCACTGAGACAACAAAATCAATGGAAGGGAGAAGGAATTGAAGGGCAGACACTGGCACAAGCTGCTCAGGGAGGTTGGGGATGTCCCTTCCCTGGAGGTGTTCAAGCAGCACTGAGACAACAAAATCAAAGGAAGGTAGAAGGAATTGAAGGGCAGACACTGGCACAAGCTGCTCAGGGAGGTTGTGGATGTCCCTTCCCTGGAGGTGTTCAAGCAGCACTGAGACAACAAAATCAAAGGAAGGTGGAAGGAAAGGGAGAAGGAAGGGCAGACACTGGCACAGGTTGCCCAGGGAGGTTGTGGATGTCCCTTCCCTGGAGGTGTTCAAGCAGCACTGAGACAACAAAATCAAAGGAAGGGAGAAGGAAGGGCAGAAACTGGCACAAGCTGCCCAGGGAGGTTGTGGATGTCCCCTCCCTGGAGGTGTTCCCTTGAGCAACCTGGGCTGAAGGAGGTGTCCCTGCCCATGGCAGGGGGTTTGGAGCTGGATGATCTTTGGGGGGTTCCCTTCCAACCTAACCCATTCTGTGGGTCTATGAAATGCTGTGGAAGCTGCTTTGATTCTCCAGCACCCAAAGCTCAGCTGCTGATTGTTGGGGCAGCTTCCAGGTCCCTTCCAACCCATTCTGTGACTTCTGAACTAAAGCTGAGATGGATCTCTTGGATTTCCCCTTCCAGCCTCTACCCTTCAGTGAGTCCCACAGCTGGCTGAAGCACATCTGCACACTTGCCTGTGCCCAGGCAGTGCTGTGGGGAGCAGCTCTTACCCTCAGTGCTGTAGTAAATTGTGCTTCTGCGTTGTCCATGCAGTTGACAGAAATGCAGTAAAGTCCCTGCAGGAGACAGGAGATGCTCAGGTGACACAGGATGAGCTCTGAAGGTCCCTTCCCATCCAACCCAGCCTGAGGCTCTCTGAAATTCCAACTCTGGGTGACACAGGATGAGCTCTGAAGGTCCCTTCCCATCCAACCCAGCCTGAGGCTCTCTGAAATTCCAACTCTGGGTGACACAGGATGAGCTCTGAAGGTCCCTTCCCATCCAACCCAGCCTGAGGCTCTCTGAAATTCCAACTCTGGGTGACACAGGATGAGCTCTGAAGGTCCCTTCCCATCCAACCCAGCGTGAGGCTCTCTGAAATTCAAACTCTGGGTGACAGGATGAGCTCTGAAGGTCTCTTCCCACCCAACCCAGCCTGAGGCTCTCTGACATAACTCTGGGTGACACAGGATGAGCTCTGAAGGTTTCATCCCACCCAACCCAGCCTGAGAGTCCCTCAAATAACTCTGTGTGACACAGGATGAGCTCTGCAAGTCCCTTCCCACCCAACCCACCATGAGGGTCTCTCCAAATAACTCTGGGTGAGTCCCTCCCAGCTAGGGCTGGGCAGCCCTTACCCAGCAGATCCTCCTGCCTGCCTCACTGCATACTCTGCACTTACTAGCTGTGAGTAGGAGCCTCTGGTAGGGCCTTCCAGAGAGTCAGAAGCTTACTGCTCCCTGTAGACACTTACTAACAGAGTGTGCAGCTGGGCAGCGTGGTTGGAGAAGAGCCTGGGAGACTGCTGGCAGAGCTGGCAGACCTGGGAGATCTGTTGGGGCAAAAAGTGGTGCCTTGAGTTACCTGTGCTCAACTTTGTGCTCTGAAGCCTCAGGAGGGGAGATTGAGAGTGGGGATGAGGAAGAAATTCTTGCAAGTGAGGCTGGGGAGACACTGGCACAGGCTGCCCAGGGAGGTTGTGGATGTCCTCTCCCTGGAGGTGTTCAAGGTGCTCAGGCTGGATGAGGCCTTGAGCAAGCTGTGCTGGTGGAGGTGTCCCTGCCCATGGCAGGAGGGTTGGAACTGGCTGAGCAGCAAAATTTGGTATTGAGAGTGAGAAGGGAAAAAAATAACAACAACCCCAAACAGTTCAGGCACAATCCTGACTGTCCCCGAAGGAGGAGTGAGGTGTTCAAGGTGCTCAGGCTGGATGAGACCTTGAGCAAGCTGTGCTGGTGGAGGTGTCCCTGCCCATGGCAGGAGAGTTGGAACTGGCTGAGCTTGGAGATCCCTTCCAACCCAACCCATTCTGTGATACTTTGCTACTCCACTACCTACCCTCAGCATAAACCACCCAATGCAGCCTGCACCTGCAAGCTCAACTTCACTGCAGCAACAACAAAATTTGGTACTGAGAGTGAGGGGGAAAAGAACCTCTCAGCATTAGGGTACCCCTCAGCAGGGGAGCATTCCTCAGCATTGGGGTACCCCTCAGGAGGGGAGCACCCTCAGCAGGGGCAGCACCCCTGGCACAGGGACACCCCTCAGGAGTGGAGCACCCCTCAGCAGGGGAGCATTCCTCAGCAGGGGAGCATCCTTTGGCATTGGTGTACCCCTCAGGAGGGGAGCACACCTCAACAGGGGAGCATCCCTCAGCACTGGGGTACCCCTCAGGAGGGGAGCACCCTCAGCAGGGGCAGCAACCCCTGGCACAGAGATACCCCTCAGGAAGGGAGCACAGCTCAGCAGGGGCAGCACCCCTGGCACAGGGGCACCCCCTCAGGAAGGGAGCACCCTCAGCACCCCTGGCACAGGGGCAGNGGCACAGGGGCACCCCTCAGGAAGGGAGCACCCTCAGCACCCCTGGCACAGGGGCAGCCCTCAGCACAGGAGCATCTCTTTTGGGAGCTGTGCCTGTGCCCCCTCCCCAGGCAGGCAGTGCTGCCAGCCTCTTCTTACCTCCTGCAGGGCTGTGGCCTTGTGCCCTGTGACCAGCCTACACATGATGATGTGCTCCAGCAGGATCACTTGGAAGGAGGACAGGATGGGGCTGCAGTCCAGCACTGCAAGGGCAGAAGTCATCCAGTCAGGGCACCAGGATCAGCACCCAGCACCCAACAGCCTCCCACACCCCCACCCAGCTGCAGGGAGGCTCAGCAGAGCTCCACCACCAAAGGGGTCCTCAGTGCAAAGCCAGAAGTGGTGTCCCAGGCTGAGGAAGCTGCTGCCAGAGGAGCCCCTGCACACTGCCCAGCTGCCAGGGGAAGGCTGCCAGAGGGTGAAAAGCAAAACCCAAGCCAAACCCCTCACCCAAATCCACCATGCCTCAACTGGCAGGAGCAGCAGGGCTGAGCAGCAGCTGAGGGAACACTCCTTGAGGAGCCAGATTGGCTTGGGGGAATCAAATCTCAATCAGATTGGATGTGAGGAGGAAGTTGTTGAGCAGGAGAGTGGTGAGAGGCTGGAATGGGTTGCCCCTGCAGGGAGATGGTGGAGCACAGAAGCACAGAATGTGATCTTTGATCACATTCTGTGCTTCTGTGCTCTACCACCTCCCTGGAGGTGTTTGGGGCCAGGCTGGCAAAGGCTGTGGGCAACCTGCTCTAGGGTAGGGTGTCCCTGGGCATGGCAGGGAGGGAGTTGGAACTGGCTGCTCCTTGTGGTCCCTTCCAACCCTGAGTGATTCTAGGATTCTCTTTTATAATTCTAAACCAACAGGGAGAAAGGCAACTGAACACCCACAGGTTTACAGCCCACACTCAACAAAAAACTTTGGTTTCACTGCAAATGAACCAAGCCAGCTTCAAACCAGAGCAAAGCTCTGAGCTGCAGCAGAACCAGCACTGCCCCAGGATGTCCAAAAGCAGCTCATGGGCTCCTGGTTTGCTTTAAACACATTCACACCCCAAAAAAACTTTGGTTTCACTGCAAATTAACCAAGCCAGAGCAAAGCTCAGAGCTGCAGCAGAACCAGCACTGTCCATGGATGCTCAAAAGCAGCTCATGGGCTCCTGATTTGCTTTAAACACACTCACACCCCCCCCAACAACTTTATTTTCTCTTTAAATTAACCAACCCAGCTTCAAACAGAGCAAAGCTCAGAGCTGCAGCAGAACCAGCACTGCCCCAGGACGCTCAAAAGCAGCTCATGGGCTCCTGATTTGCTTTAAACACACTCACACCCCAAAAAACCTTTGGTTTCTCTTCAAATGAACCAAGCCAGCTTCAAACAGAGCAAAGCTCTGAGCTGCAGCAGAACCAGCACTGTTCCAGGATGCTCAAAAGCAGCTGCTGGGCTCCTGATTTGCTTTAAACACACTCACACCCCCCAACAACTTTATTTTCTCTTTAAATTAACCAAACCAGCTTCAAACCAGAGCAAAGCTCTGAGCTGCAGGAGAAGCAGCACTGCCCCAGGATGCTCAAAAGCAGCTCATGGGCTCCTGGTTTGCTTTAAAGACATTCACACCCCTCAAACTTTGGTTTCACTGCAAATGAACCAAGCCAGAGCAAAGCTCTGAGCTGCAGGAGAAGCAGCACTGCCCAAGGATGCCCAAAAGCAGCTGCTGGGCTTCTGGTTTGCTTTAAACACACTCACACCCCAAAAGACCTTTGGTTTCTCTTCAAATGAACCAAGCCAGCTTCAAACAGAGCAAAGCTCTGAGCTGCAGCAGAACCAGCACTGCCCCAGGACACTCAAAAGCAGCTGCTGGGCTCCTGGTTTGCTTTAAACACACTCACACCCCAAAAAACCTTTGGTTTCACTGCAAATGAACCAAGCCAGAGCAAAGCTCTGAGCTGCAGGAGAAGCAGCACTGCCCAAGGATTCCCAAAAGCAGCTGCTGGGCTTCTGGTTTGCTTTAAGTGAGCACCAAGCCCTAAAACCCTGCAGCAGCTGTTGGATGCTGCAGCCTGAACCTTACTTTTTAGCTTCTCTAGCTGCATGAGTGCTTTGTCTGTGTACTTCTGAGCCTTCTCCAGGTATCCTGCCTGCATGGAATGCATCACTGTCACCTGCCAGAGAACACAGGGAAGATCTCCAGTCATTAGCCTTGCACCCAGGAAAGGTCTGGAAGGGGTCACACAGCTCCCTCAGCTCCCAGCTTTGCAAAGGGATTTGGACATCACCCAGAAGGAATCATCCCAGGAAGGTGAGGCAGCTGAATTCAGGAGCTTGCAATCAAAACTTCCCACTCTGAGGGTGAAAAGAAGCCAAGCTGAAGCTGCAGTTGGGAGGGCTGGGTCCAGTTCCGGGCTCCCCAATTCAAGAGGGACAGGGAACTGCTGGAGTGAGTCCAGTGGAGGCTGGGAAGATGTCAAGGGGCCTGGAGAAGCTCTGTGAGGAGCAAAGGCTGAGAGCTTGGGGGGTTGACAGCCTGCAGAAGAGCAGTCCCAGAGGGGAGCTGAGCAATGCTCAGCAAGAGCTCAAGGCTGGGGGACAAGAGGCTGGGGCCAGACTCTGCTCAGTGGTGCCCAGGGACAGCACAAGGGGCAAGGGGCACAAACTGGAAGCCAGGAGGTGCCACCTGAGCAGGAGGAGAAACTTGTTTGGTGTGAAGGTGCTGGAGGCCTGGAGCAGGCTGCCCAGAGAGGTTGTGGAGTCTCCTTCTCTGCAGAACTTCCAACCTCTCCCTGGCCACTGTGCTGCTGGGCAAGCTGCTGTGGGTGCCCTACTGGAGCACTGTGGGGTTGGACTGGGATGGGCTGCAGAGGTCCCTTCCAACCCCTCCATGCTGGGATTTAAGCAGGGCAAGCTGCTGTGGGTGCCCTACTGGGGCAGAGTGGGGTTGGACTGGGGTGAGCTCTAGAGGTCCCCTCCAAGCTCTCCATGCTGGGATTTAAGCAGAGCAAGCTGCTGTGGGTACCCTGCTGGGGCACTGTGGGGTTGGACTGGGGTGAGGTCCAGAGGTCCCCTTTAACCCCTCCATGCTGGGATTTAAGCAGGGCAAGCTGCTGTGGGTGCCCTGCTGGGGCAGAGTGGGGTTGGACTGGGGTGAGGTCCAGAGGTCCCCTCCAAGCTCTCCATGCTGGGATTTAAGCAGAGCAAGCTGCTGTGGGTACCCTGCTGGGGCAGAGTGGGGTTGGACTGGGGTGAGGTCCAGAGGTCCCTTCCAACCCCTCATGCTGGGATTTGAGGAGAAGAAAGGAGCTGCTCACCAAGTAGACCAGCACACACATGTGCTCCTTGGGCAGCCAGTGGAAGAGGTCTGCAGGGTTGCTGGGCAGGATCTCGTCGTCGTGCAGGGTGGAGATGGTCTGGATGCATTGCTGCAGCTGCTTCAGGCAGGGCTTCACACTCTTCACCTGCACACAGCAGCCAGGTCACAGCCAGCTGTGACAGCACAGCTGCTTCTCCCCCTGGCACTTGCCTGGCTCCCAGCTAAGGCACTGAATAATCCCCCCCAGAGGAGGCCACGGAGAAGATTCCCACACCTCTGGGCTGAGGTCAGGCTTAGAGGGTTGGGAGTGTTCAAGGCTGCAGGGAGAGCTTAGAGCTGCCTGACAGTGCCTGAAGGGGCTCCAGGAGAGCTGGGGAGGGACTTGTGACAAGGGTTGAGAGTGGCAGGAGGAGGGACAATGGCTGAGAAGGTTGGGAGTGTTAAGGGAGAAGGCTGCAGGGAGAGCTTAGAGCTGCCTGCCAGTGCCTGAAGGGGCTCCAGGAGAGCTGGGGAGGGACTTGTGACAAGGGTTGAGAGTGGCAGGAGGAGGGACAATGGCTGAGAAGGTTGGGAGTGTTAAGGGAGAAGGCTGCAGGGAGAGCTTAGAGCTGCCTGCCAGTGCCTGAAGAGGCTCCAGGAGAGCTGGGGAGGGACTTGTGACAAGAGCTGGGAGTGCCAGGAGGGAAGGACAATGGCTGTGAGAGCTGGAGTGGTCCAGCCTGGAGATGGCTGCAGGGAGAGCAGCCTGAAGGGGCTTCAGGAGAGCTGGGGAGGGACTTGTGACAAGGGTTGGGAGTGCAAGGAGGAGGGACAATGGCTGCAAGAGCTGGAGTGGTCCAGCCTGGAGATGGCTGCAGGGAGAGCAGCCTGAAGGGGCTTCAGGAGAGCTGGGGAGGGACTTGTGACAAGGGTTGGGGGTGCAAGGAAGAGGGACAATGGTTGTAAGAGCTGGAGTGGTCCAGCCTGGAAATGGCTTCAGAGAGAGCAGCCTGAAGGAGCTCCAGGAGAGCTGGGGAGGGAGACTTGTGACAAGGGTTGGGAGTGCCAGGAGGAGGGACAATGGCTGCAAGAGCTGGAGTGGTCCAGCCTGGAGATGGCTTCAGGGAGAGCAGCCTGAAGGGGCTCCAGGAGAGCTGGGGAGGGACTTTGTGCAGAGCCCTGCAGCGACAAGGTGAGGTCTGATAGCTTCAGAGCTGGATTGAGACGAAAGATGAGGCAAATTCTTCCCCCCAAAAGGGTGCTGAGGTACTGGAAGAGGTTGCCCAGAGAGGCTGTGGAGGTTCCAAGCCTGGCAGTGGGGTCAGCCAGGTTGGGTGAGGCCTGGAGCAACCTGGGCTGGTGAGAGATGTCCTTGCCTGGGGCAGGGTGGGGTTGGACTTGGCTGATCTTGAAGGTCTGAGAGGGGAGGTGCAGGAAGCTCACCCAGCTCACACTCACCTGCCCAGCATCCAGGTAGTGTGTGACCTGCAGCACCAGGAAGAAGACCCTCAGGGACTCCTTCTGGATGGGGTTTCCTTGCCAGTTCTCCACGATCTGCCCGCAGAGGGTGAGCAGAGGATGCACCTCCTGCAGCTTCCTTTCCATCAGAAGCAGCTGCAAGTCACAACATCATCATCATCACCACCCCCCCCCACATTACTCTGGGTTCTAAGACAATTCAAACACCCTGAACCCACCCCCAGCAGAGTCCTCCCCCTCCTCCAGGTGTGTGGATGCCTTTAAACCAAAAGCAGCCTCAGAGACATCTCCTGGCCCAAGATTTTCACCCTCCCACATTTTTCATCCCCCACTGAAAGGCATCCAGGGACAATTTACAGTTGTGGATGATGTCCACCTCCCTGGAGGTGTTCAAAAGATGAGGCCTGGAGCAACCTGAGCTGCTGGAGGTGTCCCAGCCTCTGGAACTGGATGAGCTTAAATGCTCTCTCCCAACCCAACTCATGAACCCAGCTCTGAATTTCACCACTGACTCCATGACCTTGGAGATCCTCTCCAGCCACAGTGATCTGATGGCTTAAGCCTTACCCCAGACCTATTTTAATGCTGTGCTCACTCACCTGAACAAAAGAGAAGCACAAAAAGCCCCTTCAAAACCAACCACTTTGATCACTCTGCCACCAGCATGACACTGACCAAGGAACTGCTTCAGTTTAGGAGCACAACCAACTTACCATCCCCTTGCTCAGCAGAAACAGGGCCCTGAAATGGAACAAAATCAGGTCAGGCTCCAAGAAACTTACTCAAAATGCAACCCCTGAGGGAAAAAATCCTCAAATCTGCCATCTTGCCCCCTCAAAAACAACAACAAAGAGTTTTAAGGAACCAAATCTGCCAATCTGCTCCCCAGAACAGAGCAGAGAGTGCAAAGGAACCAAATCTGCCATTCTGCTCCCCAGAACAGCAGAGCAGAGAGGGCAAAGGAACCAAATCTGCCATTCTGCTCCCCAGAACAGAGCAGAGAGTGCAAAGGAACCAAATCTGCCATTCTGCTCCCCAGAACAGCGCAGAGAGTGCAAAGGAACCGAATCTGCCATTCTGCTCCCCAGAACAGCAGAGCAGAGAGTGCAAAGGAACCAAATCTGCCATTCTGCTCCCCAGAACAGAGCAGAGAGTGCAAAGGAACCAAATCTGCCATTCTGCTCCCCAGAACAGCACAGAGAGTGCAAAGGAACCGAATCTGCCATTCTGCTCCCCAGAACAGCAGAGCAGAGAGTGCAAAGGAACCAAATCTGCCATTCTGCTCCCCAGAACAGAGCAGAGAGTGCAAAGGAACCAAATCTGCCATTCTGCTCCCCAGAACAGCACAGAGAGTGCAAAGGAACCGAATCTGCCATTCTGCTCCCCAGAACAGCAGAGCAGAGAGTGCAAAGGAACCAAATCTGCCATTCTGCTCCCCAGAACAGAGCAGAGAGTGCAAAGGAACCAAATCTGCCATTCTGCTCCCCAGAACAGCACAGATGGATGGAACAGCTCAATCCTAGCCTCAGAAATCCAAATCCCAGCTCTCAGGAATCCAAATCCCAGGTCTCAGGTTTGCATCCAGGCTCAGGGCAGTTCTAGCTGCAATCATTTCTAGCAGCAAAGGAGGCTGCTGAGAAAACTTTTGCTGAGACCATCAAAGCATCTCAGGTTGAAGAAAAGACTCTGCAGAGCCTTAGTGCTGGTTTCAGGAGGGGTAAGAAAAAAACCCAACCAGTTGGATTAGGTCTGAGACCTGAGGGAACTCCCAGGAAGAGCTTTTCAAAGCCCTCCAGTGGCCACATGCCTGAGCTGCCCTCCAAAACCTGAAGGGAGCAGAGACATCAACAAGACCAGAGTGGGGAGACAAAGCAAATCACAACCCTTGTGCAGCCTGGAGAGGAGAAGGCTCCAGGAGCACCTCAGAGCTGCCTGCCAGGGCCTGAAGGGATCCTGCAGGAAGGCTGCAGAGAAAGACTTTGGCTGAGGGTGTCCCCAGAGAGGGGAATGGTTTGGAGCTGAGGCAGAGCAGGGTGACAGTGGAGCTGAGGGAGAAGTTGTGCAGTGTGAGGGTGCTGAGAGCCTGGCACAGGCTGTCCAGGGAGGTTGTGGCTGCCTCCTGCCTGGGGGTGTCCAAGGCCAGGCTGGATGAAGCCTTGAATAGCTGAGTCTAGCTGAGGTGTCCCTGCCCTCATGTTAGGGAGGTTGGAGCAGATGAGCTCTGAGCTCCTTTCCAACCTGAGCCATTCCAGGATTCTATGAAGACCTCCAAGAGGAAATCAAAGCCTTTTTTTTTTTTTTTTGTGGGAAGGGTAAGGGAGGTGCAGGGAACTCACCTGGTGTACTCTGATCCTACCACCCGGGCGTACTCTGCTCCAACTCCCAGGAGATCACAGGCAGACACCAAATCTTTTTCAAGTGTGTGAAGTTGCTGGAATGACAAACACAGACCAAAAAGAGATCAGCTTCTGCCTTGGGAAGCTCAGCTCCTTGCCCTGGGGAGAGAGCCCTCAGCTCCTTGCCCTGGGGAAGTTCAGTTCCTGCCCTGGGGGAACCCTCAGCTCGTTGCCCTGGAGCGGGGAGCCCTCAGCTCCTGGCCCTGGGTAAGTTCAGTTCCTGCCTTGGGGGAGCCCTCA
>VWZI01006516.1:1375-59211 GCA_013396835.1 Psilopogon haemacephalus
AAAACGACTAATTTCTTCTCCTATCATTAATCTCCCTGATCTTCAGCTTATCTGCAGCATCATCAAGTGGTGAGATAAAGCTGGGGGAAGGGGGGAAAGGTGGTAGGGTGGTTTGATTATCCTCTCTTGGGGATTTTGGTCTCCGGGAGGGGTGTGGTGTGTATTACCCTTTTTTACTGTATATTTCTGTAAATATCTATTATATCTTGTAAATATTTGCTTGTATATTTGCATTGCTGTAAATATAAAGCTTCATTTATTAACTTCCAGTGTGTTTTTCTGAGTTTTAGCCGGGGTTTTAAAAGGTGGGGGGGTGGGTCACTGCAAACCCACTACAACTTGATCATAAATTTTCTTCAGAAGGGCCTGTATCATCTTTGGTTTTGTATCCAGTAGCCTAGAAAAAAAGTGCTTTTAAAAGATAATATTTTAAAAATAATATTTAAGAGTTACATGAATTACATACTTCAGACAACATTTTCTTTTATTCTTATCAATAACTCTGTACTTTGAAATACATACATGCAATTAAGTTTATAGTCTTGACTTAATACCTTCCACTGAATTCAGTCAAAATGAGAGTGGACACTTTCGTTACAGGAACATTTTAATCATCAGCTGTGGAATAATGGCAATTTTGGTTTACTAAATTTGGTGAGGCTAAATTAGAAAAGGGTGAGAAAAAAAGATAAATTTTATGTGTATTGTTACACCAGATACTTGTAATAATTCTTGGAGTAGAAACATTACAATATTTGAAGATCTGAGATAATTTGTACCTGGTTTCTTTGTTTGACAGCTTTTGATTTTAAAAAATACCAAAACTCACAAAGATTACAATATACAGCATTTTAGAAAGGAAAAGTAACACTGTCTAAATGAGATATAAATATTCTTTTATAGGTAATTATTTTTCTGTGGTTTACATGCATCAGGTTTTGTAACCTCATTGCTCATGTAGAACTGCATTGATCCCAGCTGCAGGTCACTGATGTATTTACAACACATTTTTTTCAATCCCAATACGGAGACATAAATCTACACTCTTAACATTCAGGACAATACTCCAGACACTGAACAATAGCTTGCTTTTCTCAACAGAGTGTTCTTTCTTGAACCAAGAACTTTCTGGTGAAGTTTGTTTGGAAACTGTTACATCTCTATGGACCATTAGAGCTTTCATGATTCAGTGTATTTTACCAAAATGTTGCAGAGGTGAAAATGTTCCAACAACTTGTAATGCAATACTGTATATGTAATTCTTTCTTAAGGGCTTCAAGATGGTGCTGTGCAGAACTATCAGTGTTACCATCAGTAATTAAAATGCTTGATTAGTTTTGAACTGTAAATTCCACTAAATGTGATCTTAAAATACAAGCCTACATTCTAAAGGCTCTTTTTGATAGTCAGAAAGATTATCAAGTGTCAGTTCATAGGAAAACTCTTTCTTCAACAAGTTATATAATTTCATAGAATATTATCTAAAGGCCATGTGAAACTTAAGTCTTTAACTGTCTTCAGGGAAACTGTCTCCTGAGAGGTAAGACTTGCCTTTTTTAAAAGCCAGTTAGAAGGGACATTTTTTTTAGGATGCCATGAAAGACCATGCAGATTTATTGTCTTGAAACCAGACCAGAATGTTTTTTAAACAACTTCTAATTTCTGAATTGTATTTGGTAATCTCTTCACAAGGGATTTTTAAATGCATCTTCATTGAATCCAGTATGAATATCACACCAGTCACAAAATTCTTACATAAAAAGGATTAAGGAGATATTGGGTTGAAACCTACTATCAAAAGTATTAATTTGAACTCTGCATTCCATACACAACAAGCAGATCCAGCAAATTTATACCAACCCTTAGTATATGCATTCCTCCAAAATGAAAACCATCTAATTATATATTATTAAAATACTGAAGGTTGAAATACAGGTTTGTTTTTAACAAAAGCTTATATTCTGAAGAATATTGCAAGTTCAAACTGAAAAATCTAATTCTGTCACTTAAAAATACGAACATTACAAGATAATGCCTTTGCAATTACTGAGTTGATTATTAAAATGATCTTCAGGTAGATTATATCACATTATTTGGAATTTAAGAAGTCAATAAAAATATTATAGCATACATCCCAGATAGCCAAAAATGTCTGGATAGATGGAGAAGGTCTGTGTGCCTCATATTCAAGCTGGAATGTAAGACTTAAATAATATAATGCAATATTACTTGAAAACAAAAGGAAAGTAATATAAATAAGCTAAAGAAAGAAGCAACTCCTGAAAGGGGGAGAGAAAGGGAGAGAAACGAGAATAAGCAGAGTCCTGAAGCTACTGAATGAGAACTTAGAGACCTGGAAAAAAGTAATCCTCAGACAGATTTCTACGGGCAAAGCAGAGAGACAAAGCAGAGGGACTGTTGCTGCGGAGAGCTGGTGAGTTCATCTCACCAGAAAGGCAAATATTTTGACCTAGTGTTTTTTTCAAATTCTTTCTTACATCACAGAGCATTGAAAGTATTTTTTGGTGTAGATGACCTCTTTCTTATAAACTGATATGGCAGGATCCACTTGCCCACATTTGGCTGCCCAAGATCTTTGGGATATCAAAACCACACTGACAGAAGCAGCTCAAGAAAGTTTCACTTAAGAGTCAAATATAATGCTTACTGAGATATAAATAAATTACAAGTACACAGCTTATGACAAATTTTATGAACACTCGCTGAAATTTGGTAGACTATTATCATCCCAGTAATGAACTAAATTTTCAACTGCAATAATGTATTTTAAAGTCAGGATGAGGAGACAGTGCTCAAAATATTGCATACTAAAGCAAAAATACTGCCATTTGAGGTGAAGTAGAATTATTGTCAATTTCATAGGAAATGTAGGATAGTTCTGATGTCTCATTTCTGCTAGTTAGTATATTTTTACTGTATAAAATTTTCCAGCCAGGTTATAAGATGTTGAAGGTCAGTGTTTCGTTCTTAGCAAAAGCTTACCAAAATCTAGATGAATTGTTATCACACTTGGCAGCAATTGTCATTCTTACATCAAGTTTTATTAAGGAGAAACACGTTAACATTTTAGGAGAATTACCATGCATCTCATTTGTTTCTTTTCTGCATCCACTGATATTCTTCCAGTGGAAATGCACTTCAAAAACTTTTGTGGAAACTTTGGGCAAGGTTTACAAATATACTCTGTCAATTCATACAAGGTAATTAATTGGTATATTTAATGTGTTTTACATCAGGAGAAGGCCTGTAAATTACACCCATTAGTTAATTAAGATCGCCATTACTTAACTGATACGAGTTTAAGGGGTTGAGAAGATAGTTTGCCATTCACTTGCAAGTAGCTTTCAAAGTCAGACTATGGAACACACACAATTAAACAATTTTTGCCATGAATTTTTGGGAACAGTCTTTTTCTCTAAGGCATCTGCTTTGATTTGCTAGGGTCAACATATAAGTTACACATCAAATCCTTAAATTTGGTTCTGTCTGAGAGTAAGACAGCGAAGGATATAAAGTAATGTACTTTTCATGCTGAATGCCTAGAGGAGACTGGAGGGCATATAAAGGAATGAGCTTTTCCAACCACCCTCCCTTTGACTTTATAAATTATATTTCTTTCTATGCTTTAAGCTTAAAAGCTCTCTTAACAGATTCACTAGGACCTAGACTTTATATGGTTGTCATTACATTATCTTTTTTATTCCTGCAGAGTTCAGTCATTTTTGAGAAGTGTTTAAAACTAGTTTTAATTCACCAACTATCTCTTATATAAGTCTATCCCTTTACACATTCTTGACAGCAACACATATCTTAGTCAGCTACTTTGGGAAACTACTAATATCTTTTGGTAACTTCTATTAGGCAGTACCAGAATGAGAAGAAACACATTTCAACCAATAACCTTGTATTAGGCATTTCACCTCCTTGATGATAATGTCCATTATATCCTTCAGATCAAACCAGAATCTGAACAATCATTCCAGATTGTATTCCAGACTAAATGGGAGCAGTCAGTGTCCAGGTAAATGAGGACAAACATAGACAGCTGTCTACAGCCCTTGAAATAAATCCAGAATTTTGCAGCAGTATGACATCAGTCATCAAAGTTCTGAATTTTGTGGCATAGAAAGCTATTTCAGAAACTGAAATAAAAATTTATTGCAGAACTTTTCTTTTTTAATTTTTTTTTTGTTTGGCTTGGTTCATTATAGTTTTGATTTTGCTATTGTTTGTTTTGTTTTGGTAATCAAGTAGTTCAAGGCTTATATAGTTTGTCTTGGATTGCTTTTACAGGGTGATGACAGTGACATGAGATTACTGATTTGTAAATGCATTTGTAATTTGTGCTGCAATATTGTTCTAAATCTAGTTTTAGCACATTTTCTCAGGTAAGATTATATACTGTTATGTACAGCCACAGTATGTGTAGACAGACAAACAGGGAAATTACTTACGAAAAAAGCTGAACATTTAGCATTGTCAGGTGACATCTTATTTTCAGCATGGCATTAATTTTGTAATACTGTTCCTCAGACTAAACCTGTTGATGAGGAAACTGCAGGCTACACCTAGAAATGATAGAAATATGCCTGTCTTTTAGCAAAAACACATTGATTTACAGAGATTCAAGACTTTTTCCTGTGCTCTTATTATGAAGCTATCACACAGAGCATAGAAATCTCTTAGTGAAATAACTCTCTCACCATGTATTTTGTAAACATATATAATACTTGTTTGTTTGTTTATTCAATTAATGTAACCATTCTGCATGATGGAATGAAATCCTACTATTCCAAACAAAGGGCTTATTATTTTGGGAACAATTGGTATTGCCATATGGTGATTTGGCAGTTCCCCGCCCCCCCGCGCTTTGAAATAACCCAGGCTAGAACCCAGTCAGCTGGAAGTTAAGGAAATTAAGCTATATATTTACAGCTTTGCACAATATACAAGCAGATATTTACAATATATAACAGATATTTACAGTTATACACAGGAAAAAGGTAATACAGAAACACCACACCCCTCCCAGAGGTCAAAAATCCCTGAGGGGTTTTCTAACCACCCTACCACCTTCCCCCCTTCCCAATCTTACCTCACTATCTGTCTTACTTGCCAGATAAGCAAAAGTATATTGACCAGCGGGGTTAGCAGCAAGAAAGTAGTTAGAAGCTATTCAGATTATTCAGAACCAGCTAAGAAGGCAGAGAGAGATGCAGCAGCAGCAGCCTCAGCGCAAAGTGGTCTGTCTTAAACTTTGTTTGGATCTAGCTTTTATAAAATTTTCAGTAACCTTTTTTTTTCTTTTCTCAGCCTATAGTCTAATTTCTCATTCAAATCCTCCAATTAGTTCAAACCAGCACATGCCACTTCTAGCAAAGTGAGCACTTTAGTATATACTCTAGCAGAGAGATTCACGTGGATAGAATTTAATATATGACAAGAGATTGCATTGTCTGTCCAACACCACATTGCCAAATATGGTCCAACCAATTTGAATGAGAAATAATTTGGCCTTTATCATATTTCCACCTTGAAACTTTTTTCAAAAGAGACATATTGTGATAAATTATGTGTGGTGGCATTCTCTTGTGATTGACAGCAGAGAAGATTAAGGTATTTCACTAAAATACTCACTGTGGAGTTGAACTGGGCTTACCAGAAATAAGACAAACATTTTACATTGAGCCATGCAGCCTTGTTGTTCAGTCTAGAAGCTGTTTTCAAGTTCCAAACACTCTCATTACTCAACAGGATCCACTTCTTTCTTTCATGGGGCCAGTAATTAGCATAAGTACAGTTATTGTAAGCTAATTATATGTTCTAAAACTAAAGTACTTACGTGAACCAGAGGGTATCTTACCATGCGAACACTTGATAAGCAAGCAGGTGCTTAAAAGATTTAATGGGTTTGTAGCCATCTGTAGTGATTAATGATATTTGAGATCCTCACTGCAACACGTAATGTCATCATAAAAGAACACTGAGATTTTTTTCAGTTGAAAAGCAGTGTAAATTATTCTTAGATTTTCATGTCCAAATCCCTTATTCCAGGGGACAATGAATAATTGAACTTTCCTGGAAGGTAAAAGGAAAAAAAGAAAAATAATCTTCCCTCTAAATTCTCCTCACCTTGCTACTGCAACATAGAATGAAGTATATGTTCCACATATGGAACAGAAAAATAGAGTGGATTTTCCTTCTTCATAACCTCTCAATCTCCACACTAAGTAAGAAACCTGGTTTAAGCAACTTCTGATCACCATGTTCTGTAGAAATTATGGCCCTTTTGAAATCAGTGGCAAAACTCTCACTGTGGCCAAATATTTATCCCTGTCTGGAGATGGTGAGGCAGGTATGAATAAAAGAAACTGCCCCTGAGTGTAACAGAAGTGATTATGACTGTATAGCATTAAGATATGCATTGAACTATATGCATGAAACTATAGACCCAGATCTTTATGTCCTACAGAAGCCATACTTTTTTCATAGGACTAAAGACAGTGCATCCCTCAAGTTACGTCTCAGGTTCTTGAAAATGAAGGTGATGACGTTGAGATCCTTCTACAAGATGATTAAGTGGACCATTAATGTAAACCAGGCTGTGTGAAACCCATATTTCATTACTTTTATAGGAGCTACTGCATGGAATTAAGAAGCTTCTTAGCCTAGAAAACTCATATGAGAAGAACAAGCTGTACAGGATTCATCATCTACCCAAGGAAGTTTCATTTTATGTAGTTCAAAATGGACAAGTACTTAAACTTAGCTCTGTATGTCGTACAAGTTCTACAACACCTTAACAGAAAAGTTCAGTTTCTTATCCATATCTGTCAAATGGTTGACTGAACATCGCATCTAATGGAAAGACTACAAGTTCTAATTGATTTTTTTTCTTGCTCGACAGGGTTGTTATATGTGTGAATTCTATATGGCTTTCACAACATTTAGTCATGTTCAGCTGGTTCAGCCAGCTGAAACCATTAATGGGTATTTGATACCATGCTGATGTCATGCCTACTTTATAAACTTAGAACTATCATGATGTTGTATTGGATACTTCGAATTATGATTCTTCCCAGGTCTTATCTGGAGTAATGCAAATCTTTCTCAAGAATGCTACTTGGGGATATGCTCCAAAGCTGCAAAATTATGAGTGGCAGGNACAGGAAAAAGGTAATACAGAAACACCACACCCCTCCCAGAGGTCAAAAATCCCTGAGGGGTTTTCTAACCACCCTACCACCTTCCCCCCTTCCCAATCTTACCTCACTATCTGTCTTACTTGCCAGATAAGCAAAAGTATATTGACCAATACACAGGAAAAAGGTAATACAGAAACACCACACCCCTCCCAGAGGTCAAAAATCCCTGAGGGGTTTTCTAACCACCCTACCACCTTCCCCCCTTCCCAATCTTACCTCACTATCTGTCTTACTTGCCAGATAAGCAAAAGTATATTGACCAGCGGGGTTAGCAGCAAGAAAGTAGTTAGAAGCTATTCAGATTATTCAGAACCAGCTAAGAAGGCAGAGAGAGATGCAGCAGCAGCAGCCTCAGCGCAAAGTGGTCTGTCTTAAACTTTGTTTGGATCTAGCTTTTATAAAATTTTCAGTAACCTTTTTTTTTCTTTTCTCAGCCTATAGTCTAATTTCTCATTCAAATCCTCCAATTAGTTCAAACCAGCACATGCCACTTCTAGCAAAGTGAGCACTTTAGTATATACTCTAGCAGAGAGATTCACGTGGATAGAATTTAATATATGACAAGAGATTGCATTGTCTGTCCAACACCACATTGCCAAATATGGTCCAACCAATTTGAATGAGAAATAATTTGGCCTTTATCATATTTCCACCTTGAAACTTTTTTCAAAAGAGACATATTGTGATAAATTATGTGTGGTGGCATTCTCTTGTGATTGACAGCAGAGAAGATTAAGGTATTTCACTAAAATACTCACTGTGGAGTTGAACTGGGCTTACCAGAAATAAGACAAACATTTTACATTGAGCCATGCAGCCTTGTTGTTCAGTCTAGAAGCTGTTTTCAAGTTCCAAACACTCTCATTACTCAACAGGATCCACTTCTTTCTTTCATGGGGCCAGTAATTAGCATAAGTACAGTTATTGTAAGCTAATTATATGTTCTAAAACTAAAGTACTTACGTGAACCAGAGGGTATCTTACCATGCGAACACTTGATAAGCAAGCAGGTGCTTAAAAGATTTAATGGGTTTGTAGCCATCTGTAGTGATTAATGATATTTGAGATCCTCACTGCAACACGTAATGTCATCATAAAAGAACACTGAGATTTTTTTCAGTTGAAAAGCAGTGTAAATTATTCTTAGATTTTCATGTCCAAATCCCTTATTCCAGGGGACAATGAATAATTGAACTTTCCTGGAAGGTAAAAGGAAAAAAAGAAAAATAATCTTCCCTCTAAATTCTCCTCACCTTGCTACTGCAACATAGAATGAAGTATATGTTCCACATATGGAACAGAAAAATAGAGTGGATTTTCCTTCTTCATAACCTCTCAATCTCCACACTAAGTAAGAAACCTGGTTTAAGCAACTTCTGATCACCATGTTCTGTAGAAATTATGGCCCTTTTGAAATCAGTGGCAAAACTCTCACTGTGGCCAAATATTTATCCCTGTCTGGAGATGGTGAGGCAGGTATGAATAAAAGAAACTGCCCCTGAGTGTAACAGAAGTGATTATGACTGTATAGCATTAAGATATGCATTGAACTATATGCATGAAACTATAGACCCAGATCTTTATGTCCTACAGAAGCCATACTTTTTTCATAGGACTAAAGACAGTGCATCCCTCAAGTTACGTCTCAGGTTCTTGAAAATGAAGGTGATGACGTTGAGATCCTTCTACAAGATGATTAAGTGGACCATTAATGTAAACCAGGCTGTGTGAAACCCATATTTCATTACTTTTATAGGAGCTACTGCATGGAATTAAGAAGCTTCTTAGCCTAGAAAACTCATATGAGAAGAACAAGCTGTACAGGATTCATCATCTACCCAAGGAAGTTTCATTTTATGTAGTTCAAAATGGACAAGTACTTAAACTTAGCTCTGTATGTCGTACAAGTTCTACAACACCTTAACAGAAAAGTTCAGTTTCTTATCCATATCTGTCAAATGGTTGACTGAACATCGCATCTAATGGAAAGACTACAAGTTCTAATTGATTTTTTTTCTTGCTCGACAGGGTTGTTATATGTGTGAATTCTATATGGCTTTCACAACATTTAGTCATGTTCAGCTGGTTCAGCCAGCTGAAACCATTAATGGGTATTTGATACCATGCTGATGTCATGCCTACTTTATAAACTTAGAACTATCATGATGTTGTATTGGATACTTCGAATTATGATTCTTCCCAGGTCTTATCTGGAGTAATGCAAATCTTTCTCAAGAATGCTACTTGGGGATATGCTCCAAAGCTGCAAAATTATGAGTGGCAGGATGTGTGAGAGAGTATAAGCAAGTGCGTAGAACAGCAGTCACTTCCAATGTTTCAGAATTTCACCCCCAGCATGTGCAAAATCCTGATAAATCAGTGAAATATTTGGAAAAAAGTATATTGTCAGTTTAAAATTCCTAAGAGACAGAAACCATAACAATGTGCTGGGGCCTGGCTCATGCCTATCAAGCCCTTCTCATCACTGTTCAGTGAGCTCATGGGCAAGAGAAGGTTCCTAGGTCTACAGGACCTAGGATAGCAGCTGCACCAGAGAACCAGCCTGTGCCAGTATCAGTTCCCTCTGTACAGAAAAATAAATATTAAAAAATAGCATTACTTTCTGTTGCTTCCTTGACAGCTGTGGATTGGGAAGTTGTTTTATGTTGCTGATACACACAATGACATCACTTGCATAACTTTGAATGGACAATACCACACTTAGCACAGAAACTGTTCCTAACCTATTCCGGAATTTGAAAACTTGCCATTCCAAAGTTTTGTCCACAACTTTTATCCAGAAAAGACAAAATATTATTTATTTTTTTAATATTTACCCATCTTCTACTAGGCCTACCAGGACAACTGTAAGTGACAATAAAACATAGAATCAGTCAGGTTGGAAGGGACCACAAGGATCATCTAGTTCCAACCCCCATGCCATGGGCATGGACACCCTACCCTTGATTAGGCTGGACAGAGCCTCATCCAGCCTGGCCTTAAACATCTCTAGGGATGTAGCCCCAAGCACCCCCCTGGGCAACCTGGTCCAGGGCCTTCACCATTCTCATGGTGAAGAACTTCCTCCTCATATCCAATCTGAATCTCCCCACCTCCAGCTTTGCTCTATTCCCCCTAGTCCTGTCACTACCTGACAGCCTAAAAAGTCCCTCCCCAGTTTTCTGTAGGCCCCCTTCAGATTAAGATCTAAATATCTGATTAAATGTTGTTACTATTCTGGCTGAGGTAGCTACTTATTTGAGAATGCTTGTTCTAAAGCTCAAATAAGTGTAGCAGTGCATATTTGCAGTTGCTGCTCATTCATGATAATCAACACATTCTTAAATTTACTACTGAAATCAGCAATGAATGCTAACTTGGCTGGTATCATGTACTCAAACAATATAAACACAGGATCCTGTTCATTGGCACCACTATTGTTGCACCCAAGCAAGGTGGTGTCATCTAAAACTTGTATCACAAATCTCTATCCCAATATTTTCTTATTATCTCCATCTTGATCTGTAACCACTGATGGTAATTGTATTATTCGTCTGATCACAGCTGACCTTTCTAATGAAAATGAAGCTGAAGGGACATTAAACACCCTAGTCTTCCTCACATCATCAGTTATTGGCCCTTCTTATTTGATAAGTATTGGAATATCCTCTCTTCAGTCTTACTGTCACCCTTAGTTTATATACAAAAATATTCCATCTTATAACACTTTATCTCTTTCACTAATTGTACCTCATTTCATGCCATACCCTGTTGCCACATTACCTACCCTTTTATTCCTTGTCACTCAGCAGTTTATAGAAAGCATGTCCTCTCAATACATACACCTTTTAGAATATCATCTGATTAACATTGGTGGTCCCCCAGTATACAATTTGGGCTGGGACGATGTTAATTTTCCTTATAGCAGCTCACAGGGTGTTATGTTTTGTATTTGTGACCAAACAGTGTTGATAACATCAAGGTTATCAATAACAAACTTAGCAAGTTCACAGATGACACTAAGTTGAGCAAGAGTGTTGATCTGCTTGAGGGTAGAATGGTTCTTCAGAAAGATCTGGACAGATTATGTCAATGGACTTAAGCCAGTAGGATGACAATTAAGAAGACCAAGTGCTGGGTTGTGCACTTTGGTCACAACTACCCTGAGCAACAATACAGGCTTGGTGAAGAGTACTGGAAAGCAGCCAAGTGGGAAAAGATCTAGGGGTGCTGATGGATGGCCCTCTGAACAGGAGCCAGGAGTGTGGCCAGGTGACCAAGAAGGCCAGCAACATCCTGACCTGGATCAAAAACAGTGTGTACAGCAGGAGTAGGGAAGTGATCGTGTCCATCTACTTGGCCCTGGTAAGGCCACAGCTGTGTGCACTCTGTTCAATTTTGGGCACCACAGTATAAGAAAAGATACTGATGTCCTGGACTGTGCCCAGAGAAAAGCAATGAGGCAGATGAGGGGCTCGGAGAGTATGTCATAAAAGAAGCAGGTGAGGGAACTGGGGTTATTTAGTCTGGAGAATAAAAGGTTAAGGGCAGATCTTATAGCAAGATAGGAGGTTGTAGAGAGGCTTCTTGCAAGTAACTAGTGATTTGATTACAGGAAATAGGCTTAAGTTGTGCCAGGAGAGGTTTAGATTGAATATTATGAAAAATTTCTTTACTCTCTCTATCTTGACTCATGAGTTTTCTCACATTACCCTTCCAATTCTCTACCCTCTCCCTCTAGGGGACTGTGAGCAAGCAGCTGAGTGGGGCTTAGCTGCCTACTGTGATTAAACCTCAACAGTCCATTTTGCATCCCATTTTGAGGCTTGTATGATCTAAGCCCCGAGACAGATTTTATTGGAGTGTGCAAGATTAAAACTATAGCTGTCATTATAGCTGTTTAGATATTAATCGTCAGACTCCTCTATGTACCATGGTGTTTGCTTTCCTTACTGTGTATTAGAAGCTAGTAATTTTTTATTATGTTTGATTTTTGTGGCATTGTATAGCATCTTTGCTGTGCCTGGGAACATTTTGATAACAGCAATGACCATGATCCTTGACTGGCAGGTGGCCAGAGTATCACTGCTGTTGCAGTGCTGTCATACTGAACACTCTGGAATTCCAGTGTGAATTCAAGCTGAAGAGACTGTAACCTGTAGATAAGTAGACATAAGAACATGTACACTTAAAAGCATATGTGGTCATAGATATGTCCATACTGCAGCAGATATTCCTTTGAAGAGACAGTGGCGCAAGGGTAAATACACACTGGAATAGGTACACATTGAATCATCTGTGGCCCTAGATAAGCCATGTCAAAACACTTTAAGGTGCCTTTGGGTGTTGGTGAGTCTACACTGCAGAAGTTTTGCCTCATGTCGCTCATGGTTAAGGCAATACAGAAGACATGTCTGAGAGATGACAGCTGTGGCTAAGGCTACACTGTAGCAGGTATATGCCTGAAGATTCTGTGGCCCATGAGTAAGTTCATAATAGGAACTGTCCAAACCAATGGAGGGTGAGACTCTCAAGAAACAGTGCAAGTGCAGCAGTGACCTGACCTAAGATGACTTTAGTGCCCAGTAACCCCATGAAACATACCACTTCTTCTTTATTCTTTATCGCATCTGTGAGTATAGGCAGGGTTAGAATTTCCCCTGTTCCCTGTTTACCAAGTTCTGACTGTTTAAACTGTTTAAGCTCCTTGATTCCATGTTTATTAATAACCTTTGTGTAACTGCCTCTTATCGACTGAACATCCAAAGAACCTCAGGGAATTTTCCCAATTTAAAAAATATTAATAATAAAAATAGTATTAATTTAAAATATTAATAATTAATAACATATTCTTAATAATCACAACAAGGGGCTAACTTACTTGGTCTGATATAGCAGTTGATTAAGAAGCTGAAGTGATATCTAAAAACATGGACACAGTACCTTGTATTGGGTTTAAGCTAGCTACTCCTGAGCCCAAAACCCAAGTAAATACTCAATCCCATTTGGAAGTAAAAAAAAAGGTATAAAACTTTAATAATAAATAGGAGGGAAAGGGGTTTTCTACAGAAGGTGGCAGAAAAAGGGGAACCAGAATACAAGGTAGGGGGAATGAGGGAAAAATACAGAGGCTGGGGAGAAGGGGAAGAAAGGGAACAAAATACAAATACAACCTGTGGAAGGCAATTGAGTCCAAAGGCAGAGATGGATGGTTTTGATGTTGGATGAAGTCAGGATGCAGGAATTTGATGGTGAGAAGCAGTTAGTCCAAGTTCCAAATAAACTAAAAAAAAAAAAAATAGTGGTGCTCTTCATGTGTAGGCAGAGAGCACGCGGTGGTCTAGCAGCAGAGTAGTTACTCCAGGCAAGTAGGGCCAAAGAGAGAGGGAGAGCCAGGATGTCTCCCCTTTTTATAGTAAAGTCTTAGCAGGAAGTGGGAAGGGGCTAACCATGACACCTGGAGTAAGGTCAGACCACTCCTTGGAAGGAGTCAGAGGGTTTCCAGGTGGGCTTAACTCTTTGCATACCGGGATTAAAATCTTATAGGATTCAAGCAATAATTTTAAGCAGGTAATCAGAACTACTTGTGTTTTCAATGAGGTCCAGTAGAGTTGACTTTTAATTGGTCATACTTTATTAAACATTTTTAAAGACTTGGAATAAAATAAATTACCAATAAGGTTGTGGATGAAAAAAGAATGCTAAATAAAGAAGCAGAAAGGACACCATGTTACTTTTTAAACAATGCATTACCATATAGTATACATTTTAGAACAGAAAAAGAGGGAGATGGACACTTTGGTGCAAAAGAACACTGGGCTGTAGAGATGAAGTTACAGAATTCACCGTCTCTGAGTAGGACACAGAGGTCATACTGGATAATTAGGTAAATATGAGCAGAGAATATGGCTACTGTTACCAAAATCTGCCAGTTTACAAATTAAAATGTTGATTAAAAAACCTGACTTAACCTTCTTTTGGATTTCATAGAATCATAGAATGATCTGATTTGGAAAGAACCTCCAAAGGTCATCTAGTCCAATGCCCTCTGCAGTAATCAGGGGCATCATATTGACACTATTTCACCTATTAATATAATATGTTTTCTTCTGGTATTCATATTCAAGGAACAGGCGAAGTTCCATGTGATTTAAAGAAAATCAAGATTTATTGTAGTATTTTGAAAAAAGGGAGCCGTTGTAGTCACAAAACTCATAGCTTTAGAATCATGCAGTGGTAAATGAAAAAAAATACTGGACTAATGACCCAGTCCTGCTTTGAAGCTACCTCTGAGAAAGATTGTTGAAAATAGAAGAAATCTACAAATAACTTGTGCCTGTAGGCCAAGTTTCTTTTCAGTGAATTTCTCTTCTGGTTCTTGTTACAAATCAGTCTGAACAAAAAATTTAGTTGTAAACAGAATTCTTCAGAGGTTTTGGATAGTTCAAGAGGGGTGGACTCCTCAGAGTTTGTATTATAGGATCATCTCACTCAATTGACCTGAAGAAATGGCTTATATTCTGCAGAACAAGCTACTTTCTCTCTCTTTCTCTCTCTTTGTGCTCCAGTTGAGTTTCAGGATTTGCTTTCCTCACTCTGACCTTATGACTTCTCTACTTTGGATTCCATAAGATACAGGGACGTTGGCAAGGGAGTGCATGTGGTTGTATAGCCTTTGGGGCCCTTTGTCCCCAGAAAAGATAGCAGAGCTGAGCTAAGGTATAGGGTGGGGCATATGCTGCTGTACATATTGTTCCAGTGAGTTCTCTGGGGACCAGAGAATGCACTCACACATGGTTACCCCACTCTGGGTACAGTTTCAATAGCTTTATTATAGCTCAAATACTAGAATCATAAAGAGAAAGGTTTACTGGAAACTACAATGCTTATAGCTCAGTTACTAAAATCCTAGAAAGAAAGGAATATGACAAGGAATGATGAGCAACTTTATTGGTCAAAGAGCATGTTATACTCACCCTGTCCAACTGACCAGCAAAACTCCTGAGCTGTGTAGATCACAGGTCTGGCTGGTACCCATCTTCTTAAGGTAGGCATCCCCACTGAGAACTGCACCATCATGGTGGGCTTAACTGGTACCATTCCAAGCCAGCCACCTAGGCTCTCAGCATATATGGGTTCAGAGGTCTATGACATATAGCTAGTACATCTCAGAAGGCTGAACGCAGGAGAATGGAGCTCCTCCTTCATTATTTTGGAATCTGTTNTCCTACTGCTCATGCACATACTTGCAATCCCTGTTTCTCCTGAATCTTATCTCTCAATAACCTAGTGATTATTAGCCTCTTGTAACTTCTGATCAACACATACCAACTCTTTACTCTTACATATATATGTGTAAATATACTTTGTACAATTTTATTGTCTTTTTTTTTTTTTATATTTAATGTATTTTGTAAATTAAATTCATTTTTGCTTCCAAGTTCTGAATGTAGTGAGATTGCTCTTTGCAGGGCAGATTTCCAGTACAAGTTATTAGGAGGGATCCAATTCAACCTCTAACACTGGTATTGCTGTAGGAAACAGCTATGTGGCAAGAAAAGGATTTTCAATCCAGTGAAACAGAACCTTATGTCTGGAAATTGAAACTGCAAAAGTATTGCATATTTTAAAGCTGAGCTATTACCTTCTTTCAAAGTTTACAAAAGATCACCCAGCAGTTCATAATGGTAGATGTGAAAATCAAGATTTATTTGTTTTTTAATACGATATACTCTAATTTAAGCTGAAATCACTACAGGTAAGTTGTGAGGAGGTCAGTCTATGTGATCACAATTTCCTTTTCTGATTTTATTGGTCTGTGATTTTCAGAAATTTGAATAAGATACACAAGTTCATTTCAGTTTAGTTAAGAGATGACTACCACATATCCTGAGCTGGTAATGTCTGGAAACTAGATGTGTACCATTCAAAAAAATTAGAATTAAATAACAAATCATTAGTTTTATGAATCTCAAAGAAGTTGATGAGCAGTGTCCAAAAAGAAACTACTTTCTAAGCCAATATATCCAGATTTAATAAGCCATAATGTCAAGATGTACTACTGATATTGAAACTTATGGACAAAAGAACCAAGAAATAAATACATTTTTAGTATCAGCAGGAGAACATCATATTCAGACAGTTTCATAACTGCTGAATGATATTTAAACATTGAGAATGTTTGGCCCAGATGGGCATGCTGTGAACCATTCATAATGTTAAATGGTAATATTCATAAAACAACAGCTTTCACCATTTACGAATGGAAATACATAAAACTATTACTTGCCTTTTATTGTTGCTTTCCTCTGTGAACCTTGAAGAAATGTTGATTTTAGCAGTTAATTGTAGATCATTGGAGTATTTCTCCCACTTTTCCTACCTTTAACATGAAATAAAACTGTAAGTTCACATAATGTTCTAAAACAAATAATCTCTATCCATGATTAAATATAGTAGGAAAAAGACCAGTAATGTTTCTTTCTATAGGCAGAGGTAGACAGTCCAGACAGTGCACTATGTATTTCTGGTCCCCTTGTTAACAATCGGGGAACATGTGGCGGTGCAGGGCACTGCCTCACCGGAAGTTTGAATGGGGTGCGAACTGTGGCAGGGCAGAGCACTGCCCCACTGGAGGTTTGAATGGGGTGTGAACTGTGGCAGGGCACATCCAAGTCCACTGCCTCACTGGAGGTGTGAATGGGGCAGGAAACTGTCTTCCTCCCTCCCCACCTCTGGGAGGCTTAGTACAATAGGTGTGAAGTGTCTTCTCCCACCCTCCGTGGGCTTGAACACGGAGGGAACAAATCGCCCCAGTATATATATGGAAGCTGGACAGATTGGAGTCGGACTTGCAAGGACCTTCACAGGGACCTTCACTGGGACCTGCACTCAGACCTGTACTGGGACTTGCAAGGACCTGAACATGGAACTGGAGACACGAACCTCGCACGGACTTTGAGCCAGACCTTGAGGAGCATCCTGGCTTCTTGCTGCAGGACCTACCTCTAATGGTAAACTGCAGCCATTCGTGGGAATACCGCGGAGCACCCCAGTTTTCCCCTGCCTTGCTTCACGATCATGGCTTTGTGAAAGCTGTGCCTACAGTCATCTTGGACTCTGGCAGGTACTGGACTCTGGACACTGCCATGAAAGAGAGAGTCTCCCATCTGTAAGTAGGGCAAAGCTGTTTCATGCCCAAACCTTCAAAATTTTCTGATTTTTCCTGAATTACCTGAAAAGGCATCCTTGTGAAGACTTTTCCCGACCAAATTAGAACCCAAACTTAAACCAATTTACACACAGATTGTGGGTGGGGCTTTTGGAAATTATAAGAGCTACATAATTTATAATTTCTGCCTCTTCAGTCGTCCACAATCAATACAGAACACCAACTGGAAAGATCTACAAGTATCTCCCTGTCTAAAAGACTTCTCAAGAAAAGAAAGAATGATAGTGTATTTTGGAGAGAAATGTGTGTTGACTTTCTATTCAACTTTATATATTTTGGGAATGTAGTGAGACTGGGACAATGAAACATCTGCAAACCGACACCACTGTGTTTGTATCTACTTTACCCCTCCAAGACATGGGTTTTGGAGGACCACTGTTAACTACAAAAGTTCATGAATGAATGAATGAAAGTTCATACATCAAAGCAAATCAAAGCATCAAAATTAGATGTCTAAACCAACCAATGTGGGTATTCTGTCACTAAATAATATAACACGGCACAAGTGTGAAAAAAGAGTGAGATCCTAAGTATTTATGCACTAGCATGTCATGCCTGTAAAGCATGGAATTCAAGGGTTTGTTTCATGGTCTCTTTGACATGTTCAGGGACAGTTCAACAGAAATACGTATTACAGATTCCTTTGATTCTTCTTAAATATTTTGATACCTAACTAGCTTCTTTTCCTATTCTGTTTTTCAGTGTCGCTTTTGCTTTCCATGCCCTCCTGCCAAGCAGATAATGGGTTGTCAGTCATTCAACAATAGTCACTTCAGGAACTTGAACAAGTTTTACATATAAATATATATATATATAGCTATAGAGAAGATGGATGATGACATTTCTTTAAAATCTGACAGAGTAAGTACTGTGTACCATACCTTTGTTCAAATATAGGTTATAATATACATACTTACCAGGAGCAGGGTGTGCAGATGCTCCACTTAATTTTATAGATTCATATTCCTGGGCCAATTTTTTTCTTAGTTCTTCACACAGACTGAACCAATAATAGTAACAATTTAAGTCTCTTATAGCATGTGCAACACAATGATTTTTTGTACATAGCTAATAGTACAGCCTTTGGCAGACCAGATGGACAACTATGGAGGATTTGTCTGTCAAGTGATTTAAAACACATGAACTTGTTGTAAAAAGCAGGGAAATTGATGTGGCCAAGTCAGGAATTATAAAAATGGAATTATTTTTTTTCCCGGAAACCTCTGTCTTTAAAACAAATACAGAATTAGTTTTTAATTTATTTATAGTTTTCAATTTGATTGGAAAAATCTTTCAAAGGTGCTATAGACAAATTCAGAGATTTAAGAAGTCAGAAAATGGAAAAGGCAAAGCTATAAACAACTTATTTACCTCACTATCAATAGGTTGGCTGAGTAGAGAATTAAGGGGAACAACAGCTTTACTCACACTGTGAGGAGACAGATGCTTGTTGTCAATTCCTTGCTGGATTCTCTCTGTGCCTCTATTGGTTCTGGCTAGAAATAATATCCAATTGGATTCAAGAGGCAAAGTCCAATATGTAAAAAATGTAGTTACCATGAGACAGAGATCTGTGGGAATCGCGCTGTTTCCAACAGCAACAAGAGAGAGCCAAACTGCTTCAATCTCTCCAGTCAAGACAACAGCAAGGATAGCAACAGGAAATTGGCTGTTAGGAAGGTCTCAGAGGAGCTGGGTCTAGGTGCCACTGGCAATTCTTTCAAAAAGGACCCATGACTTGCTGAGCCTGCAAAGCTGCGGAGTAATGCAGAGAGGGGGACTATCCAAGAAGCAGGGACAGTACAAAACCCAAGAGTCGTACAAAAGATAGGAGCCATCCAAAGCCGGAACGTTCCCAAAATGGGGACTTCTTCAGAAGGCGGGGCTCTGTAAACACAGGGAGCTTTTCCAGGTGGGAATCTTTCAGGTGGGAACCTTCAGGTGGGAATCTCTCAGATGAGAACCCTTTCAGACTGGAATGCCTCAGGCGAGAACATTTATGCCTTTTTCTTGCCCTATTTATGCCTTTTCAGACAAAATGTTCATTTGCCAACTTCACACTGGGTGCTAAAACTCAGCCAATAACCAGCTCAAATCCCTGTGCAGGCTGGCAGAATGAGCCTCCACACATGCTGAAAGGGCCCCTTTGCTGCCACCACTGCAAGCCTGTAGGGCAGGGTGGGGGAAAGCAGTTTTGCACCTTTTTCTTTTCCCATTCATCCATGGGAGGGGAGAAGGAAGGAATTTGGGGTGTCCAGGACAGAGCTTTACTGGCATGTGCTAATAGTCCAGTATCTGGATTATCTGATATATCATTAACCTGTAACTTGTGAGACAGTCCTTAAAAATCACATCCTCTTATCTCTGTGCTAGAATCAAGATAGTTTTTCATTTTGTAAAGTATTGATATGAGCTGCTCCGATGTCTTTGGAATGACGTTGTTCCTCGGATTCAGCTTCAGTGTCGTGATGCACTCACAGTATCAACTGATACTTTCTCTCTACCTGTTTTCAATGGTATTAAAAGGTGCTCCTTCTTTCCCAGATAAATTCTGTATATATTAACCGATTCATACTTAAAATCCCTACAGAGCCATCAGCAGAAAAGATTTTGCAACATACAAGTGAATCTAACTTCTTCTTTACATGAAGAATTATATTGCTATTCCTCTTGACTTTAGATGGAAGCACATTGTTTAAATTCCTTAGTTCTACAGTAAGGTTTTGAACTTTCGTTTTGTATGTAACTTTTTTAGATCATTCCCTCAGTATGATTCACAACAGAAGGCCTGCTAATATGCAGCACTCTGTTCAATCATTTGAATCGGAACAAAATGGGTAAAACCGAACCTGTGGGTTAACCTGGCTTTTCTACGAACACTGAAGTGAGGGAAAAGTAACACACAAAAACTCCGGATTGAGATGAAAGAAAAAAGGAAAAAAAAGTGAAAGAATAGAATTTACTGATAAAAAATCAGATAAACACAGTATAAAATGCATAATTACCTTAGCTTATTTGCAGAACAAGCATGGCACAAAGCAGCAGCAAGCAGAAGCAAGCAAGCCAAAAGCCCAGGCTAGAAAATGACTCTCCCATCCCTCCTTGTTCCATCACCATCCCAGCAGAAAAGATCAAATCCCAAAGAACCCAGAAACAGCAACCGGACTAGGACACCTCTCATGTTGCAATCTGTATTTCAAGCCCCATAATACTTTGTTCAAGTTAGCACTTTCAATTTTTGAAGCTGGCATGTGCTGTGGTATGAATAACATGACACCCATTTTATCAGGTTTTCTTTGCAGGACAGCATCCTCCCAAAGGATTGTGATGGAGGAGTAACTAATGTGAGATATTATTTTTTCAAAATGATTATTGTTTATTAATTTTGGTAGTCAGGAGTCTCACCCGCGCAACCACTAATTTTAATAATAATAATCAGGTTCTTCTGCAATGGTCATGGAAACATTATGCAAATTAATAAATTAGATCTAGAAATAAATAGCAAAAATATAAGCATTTAAACCCAATTGAACTGGAAGAGAAGGTTCTTGAGGTCAATATACTGCTTGCCTACTAGATGGACTCAGGAAGCTCCTTTCTTCATAAGGCAGAAAGCAATCAGTAAATTACAAGAAGCTTTAGGTATTTACTCACAAAAAAAATTATCTCCTGACTCACAGGGCTAGCTACAGCTTCAGACAGTACTCAAACACTTGCAGGGAATTCTGTCAATGTCTTGTTGCCTTCTGAGGCTTCTGATTCTTCCTAGGCTTCACAGGATGCTGGGGAATGAAGGCAGACGATCTCTGACATTTTCTGGCTCCTCTGGATGATTTGTGTACCTCCAGGACTTCTCATCTTGGTAGGACACTTTCACGTGTAGGCAGGATGTCTTGCAATGTGCAGTCTTAGCACAGATGTCACACTGGCTATGCAGGCCTATCGTATGGAGGTAATAATGCCTGTTCCAGGCAAATTCTAATCAGGCAGTTTACAGGCAAACAAACTAGCCCAAAACACAGGGTTTGTTATTCAGCAGAGCTGATTTATAGCTTAGCAAAGCATAATACTATAAAGCACAGCAGCAGGCAGCAGCAGGCAAGCATGAACACAACAGCAGAGTACATTGTGTTACCTGTTCATCTCTTTTTATCCATGTAGCTCAACACCAATGGGCCTCTGGACACAGAATAGCTAATCAGAATGGCAGTTTGTGGAGAAATGTCTAAGTGAGGATGGATAGCTGTAAGGAATGCCTCTGAAGAGAAGCACAGCAGAACACCTTTGAGGAGAAAGCGGAGCTGGAAGAGAGGGAAGGAAAATAGCAGTGCAGATGGAGACAGTTCCTGCTTCTGGAAAACAGCCAGAACTTTCTAGCTATAAAGAGGCGTTATTGTTACTGTTAATACTCAGGTAATAACCAATTATAATCTGCCCCATATAATCCTCTTTATCAATTAGCTTATGGTATTTAGAGAACGCCCCTCACACACTGGCAATAAAAGGAGCTGTAGAAGCACAATAAAGTGAGCTACGACCTAACCATATTGGTGTCGTGTCATTTCTCCGTGACGTTCTCCCCAACAGCAGTTAGCCAAGCTTGATCATATTAGGTGAAGCCATAGGCTTGCTTTACCCAAATTTAGGAAAAACATAGGCCTTGCACAAGGCAAGCACAAGCCAAGTGTTCACCATAGGATGTAATCAGGAGCAAATCACGTCTGGGCAAGCCAGGGTCTTTAGACTCAGTGGTTCCAGTTTTTTGTCCTCTTTCCCATGGTTGCTTCCCACTTCCTGTCAAGAAGTTTCCTCAGTACATGCAAGAACACTTGCCTGAAATCTCTGCTCAATATTCTACTCCCATCTTTCATCACTCCACTTAACATTCTGAGCTCCACTGCTTCAAGGTCACTGTATTAAAAATTATCATCTCAACCTGTTATTTCTTGCTTTCAAATAGCAGAGTCACACAGGCTTGGTCCACCCTGTACCTTTGTCACCTTCTGAAACATGCTTAACTGCTTGCATCCCACTACTACAGCAAGGAACAGGGAGGTCAAAATTTCCCATAAAAGCCAGGGCATGTGATACAGAAACTTCCAAGAACTGTTCTCTTTGTCTGCCTTCACTGAAATACTGTTGATTTGAATAAACTGAGTAAGAGGAATGCGGATACATTATAACCTTGTCATTGTCCCTGAGAGAGCAGAAATTCAGATGCTGAACTTCAATGAATTTCTGTGGTGAATAAGGCAGATATTCAATATGGAGTCCAGAGATTGCAGTCCTGATAAGTACAAGCTTGAAAATTAGGTAGGTTAGCCCTTTCAGCATGTGTGAGAGGCCTGAAGGTACACTAAATCTAGCACTGCTGATAGATGGCTACGGCCTGCACTCGTGACTACAAGCACTTCACAGAAATGGAGCACAAGATCAAATTCATGACAGAGCTGTATCCAATAGCTTACCTTCACCTTGGAGGGTCATAGAAATTACTAATGTTTAACTTACAGAACTGTAGTCAGATGTCTACTTAAAATATTCTGAATTCCTGGTTTAAATGGCAAAATCTCTAACCAGTCACCAGTTACAGAGTCAGAAGATCTAACCCTTTGAGTACATTACTTCCAGTGAAAACAATTTAGACAACAGCAGAAAGTCATTCTGCACGAGATGAACTACCCTTAGTTATGAGTTTCATTCAACCTTAAATCTTGGCAATTTTAATAGCAAAAAGATACAGAGGCAGTGCAGCAAGGAACATTTCTAAACTTCTATTTAGGTCTGGAAGAGAGATGCTGTGAATCAGTGGGTCTGTATCTGGGACCAGGTTTCCAACAACATTGTTATCCTAAAGGGCATGAGCTAATCTATAACAGAGAGATGTGCTGTGCCTCATTCAGAAATTGAGTCCATAAGAACTGTTGAAAACAGCTAACAGCTATGCACGTTTACTGAATACAGACAATAAAGTTATGACTGCATTAGCATGAAATAGAATATGCCTTTCCAGCACCATTATGCTTGAACAACAACAATTAAACTCTGAATCCTTAACTTTCTCAAGATGGGATAGCCACTTAGATCACTGCTGTGTAAAGGCACTTCAGTGAGCTCTCAAATAGAACTTTGAAACAGCACATTATGCCAAGCTTTAATTTGCCATCACAAGAAACAGCCCAGCCAGGAGCAGAGAGGTAGATTTCAACATGCAGGAGGTTTCTTGAGGGTTTCCCTTGATAGGGAACCACCAGGGGAGCAGAGAGAGTTACTAGAAGTTAGAGGCTCTCTCAGGACAGGCTAACGAGACCTTGACATTGCAGGACAACAGCCACCATACCTGTGCCTGTAAAAGAAGTCATCATTGAGCAAAGCTACTTGGTCATTTCCCACCAAGTGGGCAAACAGGGCATGGAATATCAGCAAGGTGCAGAGGTTCATGTTGAATGGAGCACAGGGAAGGTACTTGTGCTGGTTTGAACTAATTGGAAGATTTGAGTGAGAAATTAGACTATAGGCTGAGAGAGGAAAACACTGGTGATGCTACTTCACTTATAGCCTTATTGAGAAAGAAAAAAAAAAAAAAGAAAGAGCTGTAACCCAAACATAGATAAATCAGGTGGCTAGAGACAGTTTCAGACCACTTTGGGCTGTGGCTCTTGAATGGCTCTTTCTCCCTGTCTCTTGTAGCTGAATCTGAATAATTTCACTAACTCCATTCCTACTGCTAATCCCCCTGGCCGATCTACCTTAATCTATCTGCTGCATAAAACAGATGGTGAGATAAGATTGGGGAAACGGAGAAGGTGGTAGGGGTGGTTGGTTACCACTCTTAGGGATTTTGATCTCTGGGAGGGGTGTGGTGTTTCTGTATTACCTCTTTACTGTATATATCTGTAAATATTTGTTATACATCGTAAATATCTGCTTGTATATTGTGAAAAGCTGTAAATATAAAGCTTTATTTATTAACTTCCAGCTGACTGAGTCCTAGCCTGGGTTATTTCAAAGTGGGGGGGGGCAGGTAATTGCCAAACCACCACAGCACTGAAGTTTGACCAGCTTGACCAGGGAGTGATGGTATCCACTCAATCCACTCAACAGAAGGCCACTGCACCCCTGAGCCCCGCATCCATCACTTCTGATGCAGCTTTACAGAGGGAGCTCCAGTGGGAACACGCTCCACCCAGGTGTTGGGCTGAAGGGTGTGTTCCACTTTTATGCCAATGTTATATGGCAGTAGTTAGCATACTTGTGAGAAGTGTGCCCAGGCAGAGAAACTCCTCTGCTTAGCAATGAAGCTCCTGAAGGAGATAAGTAGGTAAAGGCCCATCAGAGAATGGGAGAGATAGACCCTTGGAGTTACTCTCTACTCCTCCAAAACAAACCCAACAGGCAGACAGAGCTTATATGAAGAACTCACTGTCCTCTCTCTGCCTGACTAAATGTGGTGACCTAGAGGACAACAGACTATGGCAAAAAGTTGCTGCCTGGTTCAACAGGTACTGTAGGTGTGCCTTCTCTGTCACTGTTCCACCTTCCCAGGTGAACTTGCAAAACAGCTAAGGTGCTCTGCAAGGGGATGTGAACGATAAGGATAATGGTTCACTCCGGGTGGAGGTGTTGCTGAGGTTGTCAGTCTATATCAGACATCAATGCCTCCTCAGTAATGATTTGTCATCGTTGACTCACTTCTGGAAGGAGTGGAAGGCCTGATATGATGTCAAGAGAAACTCTTCTTTCCCAGTGCAGCCCTTAGACTGATATCTGCTGTAGGTCATTCAGGTAGGCAGTAATACAGTAGTAATAACAAGTCCGAGGACAGTGAAGACAGACTTCAGAGCCTTAGGACAAGTAGTTAAGGGATAAGGATCACAAACAGTACTCCCTATCCCTACAGTTGCAGAGAGAGATTAGACACTAAACTAGTATGACCAGCAAAATTTGAGTTCTTCAACCATGGGTTAATTTACCAGGCACCAAGCACCAGATGGGATATACCTGTCTCAAAGGAGGAAAGCAATCCTAGCACAGAAGCTAGCAAGGGTCACTGGAAGAGCTTTAAACTAGATTTGATGAGGGCATGAAGTATTCTTTAGGCATCTCTAAGAGGAGTGTCTTAACTGCTAGTCCTTTATCTCACGGGTGACTTCAACTTCCTTTGTATCTGCAGGAAATACAAAACAGCAGAAAGAGAGCAGTCCTGGAGGTTTCTAGAGTGTGGTCATGAAGGTAAATAGAGAAGGCTCCCTGCTGGACCTGCTGTTCACAAACAAGGACTTGTGGGTGATGTAGCAGCTGGAGGCTATATTTGGCATGGTAATCCCCAAACAACAGTGTTCTCAGTTGCTGAAAAAGTAGAAGTCAGCAGAACTGCCATATTAGACTTTCAGTGGGCGGAATTTGACCTGTTTTAGAGACTGGTTGAAACAGTCCCTTGGGAGGCAGTCCTGAAGGGACAAGGAGCCCAGGAAAGCTGGACATTCTTCAAGAAGGAAGTCTTGAACATTCAGGAACAGGTTGTCCCCACGTGAAAAAAGATGAATCAGTGGAGAATAAGGGTGGCCTGGCAGAATAGAGTTCTGTGTGGAAATCAAGGGAAAAAGGAGTTCATGGTCTTTAGAAAAAGTGCAAAGCCACTCAGAAGAACTACAAAGTTGTCGTGAGGTCATGCAAGGAGAAGATTAGAAGGACCAAAGCCCAACTAGAAATTAATTTGGCTTCAGCTATTAAAGACAACAGGAAATCCTTTATCATGGGTTAAGCTGCTGTTATTCGTAACCATCCTGCCTCATGCCAGCTTCAAAATGAAAGTGCTGGCTGGAGCAAACTATTATGGGGCTTGAAATGCAAATTGTAACATGAGAGTCTCTTCTTCCTCGTAACAGGTCATAAAGTAGTAGGTTAGAACTGGGCTGAGCTGGGGTTAATTCTCCTCCAAATATATTTCTAATGCTGTGTTTTGCAGTGCTAAGCACTGATAAAGCACCAGTGTTGTGGCTACTGCTAAGCTGAGCACCCAGGCTGGGATCTTCCAACATCTCCCCGCCCCAAGATACCAGGAGGACACAACCAAACCAGCTGATCCAGACTGGCCAAAAGGATATTCCATGCCATATGATGTGAGCTCAGATAGAAGAATGAAGTGAAAAAAGGAAGTCTGGGGTGGGGGAAGATTTGTCCACGGCGTCTGTTCTCTCAAAGTAACCATCAAGCATAGAGAGCCTTGCTTCCCAAGACTGAACATAGTCCTGCTGATGGGAAGTAGAGATTAACATTTCTTTCTCTGCTTCTGCTTCTACACAGTCTATTGTTTTAGCTTCTTGTCATTATTAAATTGCTTCTATCTTATAACTGGCTTTTGTCATATTTTCTCCTCTCCCATGTCCATTTAAGAAAGGGGGTGACAGAGCTTTGGTGAGCATTTGGCCCCCAGACAGGGCAAAACCACCACACATACATGCAGTGCTAAGGAACATGGTTTAACACAAGCCGTATTAGAGTTAGGTAATGATTGAACTTGATGATCTTAAAGGTCTTTTCCAACCAAAGTGATTGTATGACTTTCCCCCCCTCCTTCCCCCCCAAACNCCCAGAAATCAGAGATTATTCAAGATCACAGAATAACAGAATTAATCAGGGTGATTAATTCTGGGAAAATACTTTCAAGATCATCAAGTCCACCTTACCATCCAATGCCACTTAATCGACTAAACCATGGCAACAAGTGCCACATCCAGTGTCTTTTTAAACACTTCTAGAGACAACAACTCTGCCACCTCCCGAGGCAGCCCATTCCAATGGCCAATCACTCTTTCTGTGAAGAACTTCTTCCTAACATCTGGCCTAAACCTGCCCTGACACAGCTTGAGACTGTGTTCCCTTGTTCTGTAAGTGTTTGTCTGGGAGGAGAGACTGGCTTCCACCTGGCTACAACTTCCCTGAGCCTCCTCTTCTCCAGGCTTAACAGTCCCAGCTCCCTCAGCTGTTCCTCACAGAGCTTGTGCTCCAGACCCCTCACCAGCCTTTTTGCCCTTGAAGATGTTACTCAGCTGGTTCTTACAGAGGAAGTAGCAGCTCACTTAGATGTAGTACAAGACAACAGTATATACTGTAGAGACAGGGAAATTAAAAAAAAAACAAATTAAATCTCCAAATTTAATCTGGAAGCTGTTTCATTTTCCACTCCTACCTGTGAGGTGCTACCCACCATTGTTCCAGCATAGCCAGATACCAGATGATTATGATAATGCCTTCTTAAGGTACCATATTTTACCAGTAAATAGCTTTCCATTATGATTTAGTCTACACTTTGAGGTTAAGAATTTGATTTGTTGTAGTAGGGATCATATTTTGTGAATCTAAATTAATATAAGTTTATTAACTTCTATCAAGTTTGACAATTTTTAAAAAATATATTAATATTTCTTAAGACTGCAATAAACTGCAAGAGTCTGCATATCTATTATAAGATTGCACCATTGCGTTTCCACACAGGGTATGTTTAAACTGATAAAGTATGTAATTTTAATGCTGCCTTCATTTTAATCTTAATCTTGGCTTCACTGTAAATGCAGCCTTGATAAATAATAATGTTAGCTGGCATAGTTTTTGTTACTAAGAATTTTTTTGCTAAATGGTGGCAATGTACAAATCCATATATATTTAGATGCATGCATATGTGGATATACCTTTTAAAACCGACATTGACATTCCTTAGGATAACAGTTCATATGGTTTCACTTATATTGTTCTCTGAAGTCAAACATGACAGCAAGTTCTGAATATGCCTTGCTAATTTGTTCTACGATTGAAATATACTTTAGTCAAAAGGTAACCAGTTGTTTTTAGTATTAATAATTGTTATGAATTACTAATAATATTTTTATTAATAGCAATTATTTATTATTAATATTAAACAAATCAGGAAAGTTCCCTGAGATTCTTTGGATGTTTGGTCAACAGGAAGCAATTACACAAAGGTTATTTATAAACACAGAATCAGCAGTTTAAACAGTCAGAACTTGGAAAATAGGAACCTGGTAACAGGAAAAATCCTAATCACACCAATGGAGTCTTAGCATGTACTCACTGACATGATAGACACAAAGTTTCCTGGTAGAGGAGGAGGAGGAAAGAGTTGCCTTGCCACTGGCTGCTGGTGCAAGCTGCACAACACATTGCAAACATGTGGCTGCCATGAAAGAGCTGTGAATAGACCTCAGGTCTCCGTGGAAGGCAGCAGGACATTCGCTCTAAATCACCCCCTTAAATACACTATTTTGAAAGTGAAACTGGCCAATAGGCACTAGCACCCATTGTTTTGGACAATGAATTCAAACTCCCTAGGTGTCCACCCTGGCACTTGAGGGGCAGCACAAGACACCTGACTTGGTCATGTTGTAAGTATTTAGCCCTTGGGTCTTTGTTGGGGCCAAACCCTCCATTGTTCTGCTCACACTCATCAACACCTGTACCTCTGACAGGAGGAGGAAAGCAGGGGTTTGAACTAATTTGTCAGGATTTTATGCCCTACCAGGACACCAGTCAGCTAATAAAGTGGTGCTGGATATTCTATAAATACTCACAAAAATGCTAGAAAATTTAAGTTCATAAAATTTTATTCTCATTGGACACATTACTGCACTTCATAATATAAATACACATTACCTCAAAATTGACTTGTAAATTACATTTTCTATGAAGATGAATAGTAGCACCTAGATTCATGGAATAGAATCCTTCTGGTGTATTGTATTGCAAATAGTTTTATTCTGTCCTTGCTGCTTGGATTTTCTTTTCCTTTTATTTTTTTTTTTAATTCATATAAAGTTTACATTTTGAGCACTTGCATTGAGTAATTTGCTATATGCAAAATTGTGTGAAGGGTTGGGTTTTTTTGGGAGGAGGGTGGGATGGCAGGGGAAGTGATAGGTTGTTAACTGGAACATTTAATATTTCTGCAGGAAAAATGTATTTTTCTACAGAAGTCTCACTGGTAAGAAGGAACCTCCAAATGTGACCATTTTTCTGCAACATTTTAGAAAATGCTAATTTCAAATTTTTTCCTCTCTTAATTTTTCTGACTTCTTCCTTGACCTCCTTTTCTTCTTACCATTAAGGACCACCCCTTTTTACTACTATAATCCATCTGTTTATTCTTAAATTCTTTCAGCTAATTCCAACTTTAACCTGGATGTCTCTTCATTATCCTCAATATCTTTTTTGGTTTTTTTCTTCAAAAGCAATTAAGACTTTTGACAGCTCCCAAATGTTGTCATGGGAATTGAGCCAGCTTTGCAAAGTAATTTGTTGTCTCTTTTGTCTGGTATCACCTAAATCTGCTGATGTTTTGCCAGTCTCATTTTCTGAGAGATTCTTTTGGTCAGAAATGTCAAAGGCAAACCTGAGTATGCAGTCTGATGAAGCTTCAGGGAATTTAAAAAGTACTTTTAAATTTAATAATTATATATCCTTAATTAGTACATGTAAAAAGTGTGTAGAAGTCAGGAATTGTCATATTCAGAGGTGGTAGTTAACAATAAATATTTTTTATATCTACAATGGTTGTTTAGCAGAAGAACAAATGGGTTACTAAACCATAGAAGGAAGAATTTTGGATCAATGTTTCTGATTCAGTTACTCTTCCAGCAGCAAACAAGCAGCTGAAAGACAATATTTCAGATCTTGTAGAATTTCAGTTTATTCTTCCAGAGGGACCAGTCACTTGTACAGATGCTCTTTACATAACCCATAGAAGAGTAAAATTTACTGTATCTACTTCTAAATACAGCAACATCGCATGTCATATGGAGAGATGGACAAGTTTCAGGTAGATGCAGAACTATCAGATAAAAACATAATTCTTGCCCCTTTCATGTTTGGCCTTGTATTTCCACAGAAAGATCAGAAAAAGAAACAAAGAGAAGTATACAGCTGACAAAGAAATCAATAAACTTTGCTATGATTTAAACTTCTCAATTAATAACTTGCCTTGCTTTATTTTTCATTCTGTATCCTATGAACTGGTATTACCTTGGCATCCTAATTTCTTTCTAATCTTACTGTAGTTATTAACTTTTACGTTTAATTTTCTATAAATATTTCAGAACTATTAATAAGTGAAATAAAAATATTTCACCAAAGAATACACCAGCATCACATTTGTTTTTTTTTTTAATGAATCTGCAATATAAAATTAATTAGATTGAACCACATCATTCCCTTTAGTGAAGAGAACTACAAAGAAACATTATAAAGCTATGCCAAAAACTTCATATTCTCTTAAACTTATGTTAACATTTTTCTTAGAACTCCCTCATGTTTGCAACAGCTGAAGAACAAAGCCAAGGAAGTGGAATAATTCCAGCTAAACTCATGTGTTAGATTCTACAAAACTTTTACCAGAGTTTGATTATCTGCTCATACACACATGTGGTTATTTAGTGTTTTGCAGATTATTTTCTTCAATTTGTCTCACCAAATGATAGAGAGAAGCAATTTTTAGCATTTTTCAACCACACCAAGTGAACTCTGGGGATATTTATCTCAGTCATCTTAAACTGGGTATCTAGCATCTTTGAATACAAGCAAAAGCATGTATTTAATGTTGCTAATTTTGCAGGAAGCTGAGAAGGGCAAAACGCCATTATGACACTTTTCAGCAACTTACTCTGAAGAAATTAAAGGTTCTTAAAAATATTACTTTACTCTTGAAATAACTGGTTTCTAACTGTGTTCAAAAGATGCATACACTTAAATCCTACAAGGCTTACTGAGATGCCAAAAATCAAGCAATGAATTAGAAAGAGCTCTTAGGGCACTTAAACTGTTCATAAAATTAAAGGTGTTTGTGTGAACAATAAAATCTGAAACTGTTCAAAAAACAGTCAGAATTTAAGTAGAGAAATAGAGCTGGGGAGGGTTCAAGTTCTGATTCTATCTTTTCAGCAGGTGGGAAGACAAGAGAGGGGACAGCTGTTCCTTACAGCAGTGAAGCCCAGTCCAGGATACACACTCTCAGAGATATAATTCAGTAGGCTGGGAAACACATAGTGGTCTTTACCTCACTTTGCTGTGTGGACATGGAAGTTAATCAAGTCGATTGCTAAAGAAATTATAGGGTATGCACCACAAAATAGTGAAAGGTAACAGAAATATAAATTATCCTCTGTATGCTCTCATTTCTCATGATCAGTTTTTTATGCACAGATCAAAACTAGTTTGGAGTCAAAATAATTTGAAAAAAGCAGAACATGAAAATCAAATCTCTTTAATTAAACTTTTCTCAGTTTTGCCAGCTGGAAGATTTTTGGTTTTTTGAACTTTCCTTGCCAATTACATTTTTTCCCCTTATTTTCCACATAATTGCTTTTCCCTTACAGCATATTTATTAGTGAGTGTACTGAATGCTAAGCTGGAATTCATTTTGATATATATAAAAAACAAAAGTGAAAAAAAAAGATAGAAAACTAAAGAAAGTAAAGACAGAGAGTGACAGCCCTCACATATTGTGTTACCAAAGTTTCTTCAAATTTTATACACTTAAAATTCACCCTAATCCATGAGGTGATCACCTTCTGAAGTCTACTGCCTCTCAATTTGTCAACATATCTTTTCTGTTGTTTCATAATATTGTGAAGGGTAGGGGGAGTAATATGGCTGATTCAGGAATTATAAAAATACATTTATTTTATTCCCAGAAACCCCCACCTTCAACTATATACAGAATTAAATTTTCAGTTTATTAATAGGTTTCAATTCGATTGGGAAAAATCTTCAAAAGTTACTATAGACAAATTTGGAAATTTAGGAAGTCAGAAAATGGAAAAGGCTAAGCTATAAATAGCTTTTACCCCACTAACAATATGCTAAGGAGAGAATTAAGGGAACAGCTTACTCATTGTGTTGAGGAGAATGATAATCGTTGTGGAACCCTTGCTGTTATTCTTAGGCTCAATTGGTTTCACTATAAGTAATATCCAATTGGATTCAAAAGGCAAAGTCCAGTATTTCAAATATGTTATTGCCACAAGGCAGCACTCTGTGGGAATCATTGCCTCCAACAGCAACAAAGGAAAGCCAAGCTGCTTCAATCCCTCAATCAGGATCCAGCCTGTTAGCAACAGGGAGCTGGCTGTTAGGAAGGCCTAGAGAAACCAGGTCTGGGTGCCACTGGCAGTTCTCTCAAAAGGGACCCAAGACTTGCTGAGCCTGCAAAGCTGCAGGGTAGTGCAGAGTGGGGGGCTGTCAAAAAGGCAGAGACAGTGCAAAACCCAAGAGCCGTGCAAAACCCAAGAGCCGTGCAAAAGACAGGAGCCGCTGGAGCCGGGACAGTCCCAAAACAGGGAGCCTTCAGACAGGAGCCTTTAGGCAGGAACCGCTCAGGCGGGAACCCTCACGCCTCTTCCCTTGCTTATTTATGCCTTTTTGGACAAGATATTAATTGGCTAACACATTGTGGGCGTGAAAACTTGGCCAAGAGGGAGCTCAAATCCCTGTGCAGGCGGCGGCACGAGCCGCCAGACGTGCAGAAGGGCGCTCTGCTGCTCCCCCTTGCATGCACGCAGGGCGGAGCAAGAAAGCAGTTTCCTGCCACTTTCTCCTCCTATCCAAAAACCCATAGCGGGGCGGGGGGAGAGAGAGAAGGAAGGAATTTGGGATGTCCAGGACACATCGTCTAGAAGGATGAACGCTTTTCTCTTGTATCGCTTCCAGTTTCATCAACAGCAGTACCATTTCACACAAGAATGAAAATAAGAACACATCTGTGAGACCAAAGGTATCTGCTTTGTTTAGTTTTGACAGTAAGAAATCCACAGTATTTGCTACTGCATAAGCAGTACAAACACCCCAGCTATTTTTACCCTATGTCATCACAATAAAAAATAAAACAAACAAAAAATTAAAATAAAAACAAAACACAGAATAAGACAAATTGCTTTGAATCCATTTCAAAAATTTCACCCCTTAGAGTTTCTGTTCACATCTCATCCAACTGAGTAGGGCTTGGAGGTACAGGTACAGAAACAGCTGCCTACAAAATAACTTTTATCATATTCACCTCACATGCTCAAAGCTAGAAACAATTAAAGGTCTCATTGAATGAAACCAATGGCTACCTGAGTTCTCTGGTTTCTGATAGGTTATTTTAAGCAACAAAGACAACAGATTTAATGCACTGCTACATGAAAGCCCAGAAAACCATTCTTATGCCATTGGTTAGTCTAGCAACTTATAATTCTTTTCATGTGATCTCATGGCACATGCCTAACAGAGCCACTCTCTATTCCTTCTTCACAAAGTTTTTATTATATATATTCTGTTCTCTGAAAGAAGTGCAATGTGATGGAAAAAATAAAATAAATAAATTCCAGAATGTAAACTGCAGCACACATCACTTAGGAGGAATAGAAACAAATCTTTGCTTCTTAGAATGCTCTGAAATAATCTATTACCTAGACTATAATGAAGCAGGAAAAAAATAGCTGGCTTTAAATTTAAGGATCTGTAGTCTCTTTGACTTTTTACTCTGTGACATCTGTGGTAAATCAAGAGGAAGACATTGAGCTTGGTAGCATTACTGACAGCCTAACATTATGGTCAGAGAGAGTAGAATCAAACTGAACAAGTTTATGTCTTTATAATGTATTCACTATATATATTTAACTAGATAGTTTGAGAGGCTTTCTTGATTCATTCTATTTTTTACCAGGTATCACCTTTGCAAGCTCCAGGTAGTTCTTTAGGAGTATATTTATATCCAGCCTTATTTAAAACAACCTTGTCAAAATGTCAAGATAAAATGCTCTTCCTGTGAGTACTGATACAGTGTGGACACCAATGCTACAAGCACAACACTGCTGGAAGCATTAATGGAGAGAACAAGGAATATCTTTGCTCCTCTCAAGGCTTTCATAGATACTGCAAGAAATACGTCATTGTTGATTTACAGAACAACTGCATAGCTTCCAACATCTTACCAAGTCTTCCCAGAAAGTGTCACAGAAGAAGCACTTTCAAAGACTGATTAGCAATATGGCAGTTTTGTTAACAAAGAATGCATTTTTAATGACGTGTCACCATGTTTTTGACAACGGCTTTTCATGTTAATTTTAATTATGCTGAGCATACGTTAAAAAATCATTCCCAAATGCACAAAGAAAAGACTCATGTTTAAAATTAATCTACTACTTTAAAAGAAAAATAACACCAATAGTAAATGGTGTTGCTGTAATTTAAGAATAAGGTGAAACACTGAGAAGATATTTTACTAACAAGGAGAAGAAAGCCTGTTCAATGCTCCCTTTCTTTGTGAAATGCCTGGACAAGGGGTCATAAGCAGACACATGGAATAACGCATATGTAGCAGGCTCAGTGTGCAAGGATTTGCTTGTTACTTTGGTTGATCCATTGATTAGTTGTTCAGCCATTGATTAGTGAAAGTTAAAATATATATTCAAGTGGCTTGAATTAATTGAGGCAATACACCCTATGTAGTTTCAACATGCCTGAGCTCATCTATGTATAATAATTGCAATTATCAAATAAAAGCACAGCTGAAAACAAGATTATTGCTAACCTACAATACAAATTTTTCTCTTGCCGCCAGTATAATCATTATCTGTCACATTTCTGTTGTTATCTTTTTACACCACAAACCTTTTTTATTCCAGTCATCATATTCAAACCTATTCAAATAATTAAGGTTTACAACACAATACAACATGTGTTATTGGTAAGATGGCACATAGTATCACAAGCTTCCCAAAGTTCTTAGAAATTGAATTTTCCAATAGTCTTCCAAATGCAAAGAGTATCTTCTGGTGTAAGAGATTTTTTTTTTTCCACATTGATAAAAGAGCAAATGTTTTATCCACACTTAATAAGTTGAAAGCTTCATTTATATATGCATAAACATCTCAAATAACAAATTATCACGCCCATAAACAAGAGTCAAATCATAACAAAACAGAAATAAGTGATACAGCAGTTCTTTCTGACTCTGGAATGGATGAACAGATCTGTGTAGTGTTCAGCTTTTGTTGAGCTGGCATCAAAACATAAGTCTGTCTGTGCTACTCTAACTAAAAATGATCTAAGAATGTGGCATTGAATCATGATAGCCCTTTTTAAAGCTTGGCACCTTGGTTTTCATGAGTCTAATAGTTTTGCTTAAATTCACTGGCCAGTAAATACTCTGTGCTGGATCTCTGTGGGGCATGGTTGGTGAATCCCAGTAGCTGATTTCTGAACTTTGAGTAAATTTTCCTCAACGATATGAGGGATCATACTCAAGAGCTGAGATCCACCCATTAGATCCTAAGTAAAATAACTTTCACAATGCTTTAGAATGAGAGCCCTGAAAGAAAGATGTAATCAAACAAACATAAGTTTTTATGGTAAGAGGGCATATTTACTGTAATTGAAATGAAAATTAAAGATATATTTGAAAAATGTGCAGGTTGAAGTGTTATTCAGAACAGAAACAAAAACTACAAAAAATTACATCATTAGGATGATTATTTCTTTGTTGAATTAATACACCAATTATTTGAAAGATCAGCTCAGGATGTTATAAATTCATTTTTTTATTCTGTAAGGGAGATTTAATATTCTGTCTTTGAGGAAAATACAGTAACACTGCATTTAAAATAAATAGTGTGTGAAGTGGCCTTAATTTAGGGAATTAAGTTAATTCTTTTGAGTAGACTTGATTGAACCAAATGCATAGATTCAACATAGTTTAACCAATGAAGTGTAGATTCACATCTTTAATTCAGGCTGCCTTTCTTGAATGTCATGCATAGAAAATTTGTAACTGACAATGACTGTGGTCTGAGAAAAATGAAACAAATTAAAAGCTCCTAACTGCCCTTAGTATTATGAATATCCTTTGTGTTTCTTCTGTTGCAAGTTTCCACTATTTTTAAAAGATGGGTAGTGAATGCTTATTTTTTCTATCAGACCTAGAGGTATTATACTTTTTGTATTTGAATGGCTCACAGTACAGACTGAAAGATGTTGTAGGGCTGTCACATAACTTCCCACTAAGGGATGAACTGTCAATTGTTTTGCCTAAGGCATTAAAACAATCTTGCTGCTAGCTCTGCCTAAAAGAAAAATGAGCTTAAAGTGAGAACCTACTAAACTGAATGCTTTATGTCAATCACTCTCTTAAGAGTCTAATTATTGCTTTTACAGTTCTCTGCAGTTATGTCAAAACTAAACCCAGATGATAACTATACTCACTTTCACCAGCATATTTAAGAACTATTGACCACATAGATTTCTAATTTTTTTTGTGGATTAAAATATACTTTATTTAATACAGTCTTAATATAAAATTGATGTTAAGCCACTCGTGAGACAGTAGAAGAGATGTAATTGAGCTCATTTCCTTAAATACTTATTGACAATAAAGGAGAAGGAGTGGATATTATATCAGTTACGTCTGAAACAATTAAGAGAAGTTGTGAACATGAAATTGCTTAATGAAACACACTAGAAATAATGAGTGCAAAGCATGAAACAATATTCAGGCAGGAAATAGAAGTGCATCTTTGAGCTCTCCAATCTCTCCAGATTTCTACTTTTGTAGTTAAGCATGGCTCAGGAAAGAAGTCAACAGTTCTTGTATATGACTTCATTAGTTAGTTAAACTGGACTGAGAATGAACACTTTTCGTAACTTCTTAGGTGACCTGGAAGAGATTTGCAAAGGTATACAAATCAAAGAGAATTATTGCTTCAAGTGTTTTTAATGAAGAAATATGAACTAATGCCATTATACTTGTCCATTATTAAGTGTTTTTAATGAAGAAATCTGCATTAATGCCATTATACCTGTCCATTATTGCTGGCTACAGGGCATCTAATTACCATAATGAAAAAAAAAAATTAACCTGAGTTTAAGAAAACTAGGCCTCATGTCTGAGTTTTATAACACACTACAAAGCTGTGTCAGCTCTGGTCTGAAACTAGACCCCAGAAACTGTCCATCTTGTCTGATCTCTTGATCTGAGAAGCACATGTAAGCACTTGTTGAGGTGCAGCAAGGACACAGAGTACACACTCGATTTTACTATACAGCATCTAGGTATGTCACTGAGTTTATTTACAGAAAGTAGGGTGCCTTCAAAGACATGTGAGGATCACCTGTGCACTCTAGAAGTTTTACTTCTTGTACCATTAAGATCACAGCCCATTTTTACTGAATCTACATTGAGCCACAGTGGCTATACAGACAAAAATACCAGTCTTAGTATGCATATCCAATGCAGTTCATATAAAGATTGAGAGGTGACTTCATTGATGTTTATAAATACGTAAAGGGTGAATACCAAGAGGATGGAGCCAGGCTCTTCTTGGTGATGCCTAATGACAGGACAAGGGGCAATGAGTGGAAGTTGAGGCATAGGAAGTTTTTTGTAAACATGAGGAAGAAGTTTTTCACTGTAAGAGTGACAGAGCACTGGAACAGGCTGCCCAGGGGGGTTGTGGAATCTCCCTGTCTGGAGATATTCAAGACCTGCCTGTATGTATTCCTTTGTGATCTGGTATAGGTGATCCTGCTCTGCCAGAGGGCTTATAGTAGATGATCTTTTGAGGTCCCTTCCATCCCCTAACCTTCTATGATTTAGCTTGTGAAAATTATCACTGACCAGTACGGTACAGGGGTGATGCATTTCTTACTGAAATACACATTTCAGTGACCACATACTGGTTTAGCGTGTAGAAGTGCAGGCTTGATACCAGCACTACACTTTGCATAAGATGTAAGTAAAACTTTAAAAGGTTTTTCTGATGAGTCAAAAATTTTGATAGGAGTGGACCTTGTATTCCCAAGGCAGTGGATAGTCTTTACACACTGATTGCCTGGCTGCATTTGTGACAACAAAGCACCACTATATGAAAAATCAGACACTCTTTTTTTTTTTTTTTTTTTTTTTAAATTTTACGTACTACAATCTTTTGTATCATGGGTATGAATGTATAAATGAGATATATTGAATCCGCCTCTTCTGTTCAAATTTAATTTCTTAGATCTGTAGCATGCATAGTACATAAACTTAGCAGACTACTTACCAGATAGGAAAATAGAATGTTCATATGTAACATTTCAAGAATGAAAAGGTTTAGTGTGCATAGCAGCTCTACATTCACATTGTACATGTGGTGGCAAGAGAACATATGGAAAAAATAGAAATGTCATTGCATTAGTCACTGAATTAATGTTGGTGGATGCCTGTTACTATTAAGGTTATGACTTGCACATGAAAAATTCTTCATTCTTTTTAGTTTGTCAGGGCTAGATATGCTATTTACATGTCTTTACCTTTGTTGATGACAGAGATGTTTTCTATAGAATTTTACATCTACCTTCTCAAGCAGAGCTACAGAGGCAGTCACTTCAAACAATAAATAGCAACACAAAATTTCTATGTACCATACACTACACTCAGTTATGTTTAATCTAAAACACAGTAGATTTGAGGAACATATTCTTTACTATGGCATATACTTTATTTTTGAGTTATGGATATATTAGTACAGGAGTTAATATATCAGGAATTTTAAACCATATTTTAAATTAAGGCAACATATTGCAGTATATATAAATTTGAGAAAACTTTTCAGACTTTTTTGCAGAACATTTCATGACTCCTCATGATTTTCTACTTTTTTTTTTTTTTAATTGAAACTATACTTTAAACAATGTATTTCAGCTATGTAAACCAAAATTTCCCAGATCACCTCTTTAATTATTTAAAATTCAATATTGGTACAATTTTCTCAAGTAAGTCTTGTTTAGCTGCTGTTTCATACATTAGTATACCTGTAATATATCAGACATCTAACATTATCATATTTTCCATCTATACTGGTTGACAAGTTAATTATCTTTATAAAAGAATTTTGGGGAAAAATTATTATGTGATGTATGGTACTTATCAAAATCATTATGTATGAATAGAATAGAATAGAATAGAATAGAATAGAATAGAATAGAATAGAATAGAATAGAATAGAATAGAATAGAATAGAATAGAATAGAATAGAATAGACCAGGTTGGAAGAGACCTCCAAGATCATCCAGTCCAACCTATCACAGAGCCCTATCCAATGGCACTAAGTGCTCCACCCAGTCTTTTCTTGAACACTTCCAGGGATGGCGACTCCACCATCTCCCTGGGCAGCCCATTCCAATAGCAAATCACTCTCTCTGTGAAGAACTTCCTCCTAATATCCAGCTTATATCTCCCCTGGCACAACTTGAGACTGTGTCCCCTTGTTCTGTTGCTGGTTGCCTGGGAGAAAAGACCAACCCCCACCTGGCTACAACCTCTAAACAAAGCATATGTCTCATTTTTTGGAGCTAAAGTAACATGTTAGCATATTTTATTATTGCTGCTATACAGTATATATGTACACATATATCTCAACAACTGGCTAAGCTGGGGAAAAAAGTTCCTTGGTTTTTTTTTAAGTGAGGACTCAAATTTTCAAATTGTCACACTTGCTATCAATTTGCAGACTAATTCTTGAAACAGCGTAGTCATACAATTCTTACAACTGCTTCAAAACTGTGAAACAAATGATGCTTTGCACTGAGCTGTTCAGAGTCTAGGAGAAATGTGGGCAGGCTGTACAGTAACAGGATGCAGGCTGAAAGCTCAAGGAGTGGCTCAGGTAGCTCACTCTCCTGAGAAAACAACTTGTAAGAGTATGCATTTAGCTCTCAACTTAATATGGGACTGCAAAAATGTAGGTCTTATGCAAGCAGGAATTAGTATCTAAGCCACAAAGCTCATCAACCATAAGCAACAACCTGCCTAAACACCACCTGGATACAGTTGTAATAGGTGAAGCCAAATCAAGTAAGGGCATTCAGGCTATATCTGAAAGCAGCAATTTTTTATTGAGTGGTCTGTCCATAGGAAGAAGACTGGTGGGTCTCAGCCTGGGTAGCAACCCAAAATTTGTAGCACTTATGGAAGCAGTTTGAACTCTGCAATTTTAAAATACAGGACTCTCTGTTTAGAGGGGGCTCTGTTGTTTCCCCTTTCTTGCTTCTCCTTTTTTTCTTGCTTCTTTTCTCTTAATTCCGTTTTGTATTGATTCTCAGATACTCTCCTGAGTATGCAAGAGCCTTACAAGACAGTGAAAGGAGACAAATACTGATTAAAGCCCACTCAGACACTGTGGAGGCTGTGGATCTGCCCCTTTCCACTCACTGAAGAAAGTTGCTCCAGAATACTGTATCCCGTTTTGAGCTTCCCAGTGTGAGAGACTGAAGGCTTTCCCTTGTTTTGAATCAACAAAGATAAGGATTGTGTGACCCAGTTCACAAACAGAGTAGTCAGGGATCTACCCGAGACAGTCCAAGGGAGAGATACAAGGATGATTGAGGAGTTGAGCATTTCTCCTATGAAGAAGGACTGAGAAAATTGGGGCTGTTTGTTAAAGAGAAAACTGAGAGGGAATCTTATTAATGTCTATAAATAAGTGACAGGTGAGTGTCAAGATGAAGGTGGTAGTCTCTTTTTCATGGTGCCCAGTGATAGAACAAGAAATGATGAGTCTAAGCCTGGAGCACAGAAGATTGCACTTCAATGTGAGGAGAAACTTCTTTACAGTGAGAGTAATGGAGCATTAGAATAGCCTGCCCACAGAGGTTGTGTAGTCATCTTCTCTGGAGTTTCAAAACCAGCCTGGATGTGTTCCTGTGTGACTTGCCCTAGGTGACTCTGCTTTGGCAGTGGGGTTGGATCAGAAGATCTCTAGAGCTCCCTTCCAACACCTAACATTTTGTGATTCTGTGAATCTTCATGGCCAATGGACAGCATCTCTTAAAATATTTAGATATTACCAGACATAAAGTACCCATAACAGAAAATGTGAATGTAAACAGAGACACTAACAACATGATCTTTTTTTATGCCAGAAATCTGGAACGGATAATAGAACCAAATTAAAACCAAGACTACCGTAATTTGCCTTCTGCATCTGCAAATAGTTTTGCAGGATTTTCTTATCACATATTCCATGAATTTTCTGCCTGTAAGCAGTAAACTTTTCCACAAGTTTTATTTTGGCTCTGTAGTTTTATAGTTCTAGCCACAAGTGAGTAGCCTTCTTTTTTATTTACGCTTATTATAATGTACCCAAAAAAGTGAGCAGTTCACTGAGGCAGTTAGGCTACAGATGAGATTCTAAAAATCAACATGGCTGTATGACAATTCTATGTCTAACCAAAGCTTTGTGCAGCAACTGAAAGGAACAGATTAAAAAGAACAATTCAGGATAAGGAAAATCAATTTACATTGCTAGTGTTTGTTGTTTTGGGTTTGTTTGGTTGTTTTTTTCTAAACTAAAGGCATGGTATGTTTTAAATTTACACTTTAATCATTCTACTGTTCTTCTGTTTTAACCAGATTACACCATTGCTCAACAATCATGTCTTTGACAAGATGTTCAAAGTCTTAAAACTTCACTGTATTAGCATGAAAACAGAGTGTGTCTGACTGCACTACCAAGGTAAGACTGCTATTCCATTGATGCACACAGTGGTGTCAGAGAATATTCCAGGTTTTTAAGATAGATGTATAGAAAGATGAGCAGCTCAAGGTCATATCCTGATTCTTTAGCAAAGAGCTGCTGTGGCCACACTTGGGAAGTGGCCAGTCTGGGACTGTCTGTGTAGAGGCATGTGGAGTTGCAGTCTCAATACCCTCAAAAGTACTTCAAAAGTGCTTCATGTGACAAAACTATCAGCTAGTTCTACAACCAAAGCAGGGAAGGCTGACATCTGTTCTGTGGAAAGGCAGAGGTTCTGCTCTGCTGGTTTGGAGACAGACTGTGCCACCAGGCGAGGCATCAGAAGCAGAGTTCTTCAGAAATAGACACCTATGGTGGGGAGCAGGACCTGAAAGAAACAATTTTTAAGAGCTAATGTGGAATCTTTACCTATTATTTTAATATGCAGTCTGCCAAACCTCAGTATGATTCTCTCCTAACTTCATAATCAGACAAGATTATCAGAAATGCATGCTTGGGAATGAAATAGTCAACCTACCATTTTGAATACCTGAGGGACAGCAGTACAAATTCAGGGAAGAAAACATTCTTACTGAAACTACTGGATTTCTGAATAATCCATGAAATGATAAATTGCTCCCAGAATTTTTTTTCCAGGCAATTAGCAAGTATGTTTCTATGGGGAAGGAGAGGGATAATACATTTGGGTACTGAAAGCTTTAAGTGTCAGAAGCCATAATAGACAAACCTTTATGTGCTTGGAGTTGCATACAATTTCCTGTGCCACAACAGCTGAACATAAACTGTTATGTGCTGCTCATGGTACATAAATTACATAGAAGTCATGCAGAGCTGTTCACATAATAAAGTTCATATGCAAAATCTTTCCACCTCACTAACTTCTTGTGCAACATTTATAATAAATTGAAAGATCAAAGATAAACTGAAAGACAATTAAGAAGGAAAAAGCAAATGTAAAACCATGGTACATGTTACATGACGCAATTCAGAATAGTAAACATTTTGAAGAATTTCCGTTCAGAAAATACTTAGCTTTTCTTAAAAATCTTCCCTGCTCAGGTTTAATCACACTTTGTAACACTTCCTAGTTGCACAATCACCAAGAGGGAATATCCTTCCTGAGTTTTCTGCAAAATCTCAACCAAAAAATTATTCAGGATTTGTGCAGGGAGCTGGGAGATTATTTATCCCATCCTAAGACTATCTCTTCCATCATCTAGGTGTACTCTTTGGATTCAAGCCTATATTTATTAAAAGTCTTTATAAACTAACAGAAATGTAAAGTTCAGCAGTAGTAACTCAGTTTTCCACCTGGCCACACTTCATATGGAAACTTATGTGTCTAAATTGCTACATTTTTCATTTCACTTCATATAGAAACTTGTGTGTCCAAATTACTATATTTTTCATTTCCCTTCCTATATATAAAGTATTATAGTTACCATAAATTTGCTAATGAAGGAGTATTGTGTTTTCCAGTACAGCAGCATAACAGATTTTGAAAAAGAGGCCAACTACTTTGATATGTCTTCTGTTCTAATCTCTGGAGTCCTCTTTCAAGTCAGTAAAGGTAAACTATGACACTACTTATAACATCAGCATATTTTAATGTATTGTTTTACAAGTCTCAGAGGTCTTTACTCACACTTCATGTTTCTGTTGTGATTCTTACAGATTTCAGCATTGTGCTAAAGGCATTGCATTGCACCTAAAATATTTGCAGAGGTCTTATCTTCTACAGTTTATCTCTTTTAAATTAACAGGTTCTTGGGGAATTGATAACTTCCTACACTTTGATTCAGCAATGGACTCACCTGTTCTTAACTAAAAATAAGCAAGTATGTTCTTTATGACTTGGGACTTGCCTGACACATTATATATTTAATTAGATTTCTTGCTTTTAACTGAAAGAAAACAGAATAAATGAAAAGATGGTAAATACTCAGTTTTGACGGAAGGAATATATACCCAATCTAGATCTTGCCTTGTAATATAAATTCTTTCTCCTTCTCCAGACCCAAGGGGAACTTTGGCTGCTTTTAAAACTGCTCTTTTATGTATTATACTTAATGGAGACAACATCCAACACCTCTAAAAAGTTCTACATTTTGCTTCTTGCTCCAGAACCATTTTCTAATATCCATTATTATTAATGCCCACATCACAATGGTACTATTATAATTTACACTGGGAGATAGTTCTAAGGGATCAAAGGAGTTCAAGAAGAATGGACATTCCTCAAGAGGGAAATCTGCAAAGCATGGGAAAAAGCCATCCCAGAGCCACTTACCACTATTTGTCAACAGTCCTGGTTAACCAGGGAGGTTCCAGTAAAATGCAGCCTACCTAATGTGCCACCCATCTACAAGAAGAGCTATGGGGTTGATCCAGGGAACTAAAGGCTTCTCAGTCTTACATCAGTGCCAGGAAACATTATGGAGAAGGTCATCCTGAAAATGTATGTTTGGAAAGCTGTGACTTGGAGAGGGACCTGGGGGTATTGAGTGACAGTCAACTGAATATGAGTAGCCAGTATGCCCAGGTGGCCGAGAAAGCCAGTAGCATCTTAGCTTGTATTAAAGACACTGTGGGCCAGCAGAAACAGGATCATCCCCCTGTACTCAGCACTGGTGAGGCCACATCTCAAGTATTCTGTTTAATTCTGGATCCCTCACCATAGGAAGGATATTGAGGTGCTGGAGCATGTCCAGAGAAGAGAGCAAGGCTTGTGAATGGCCTGGAGCATATGAACTTCTACAAGTATCCAAGGGAGATGGAGTTGTTCAGTCTGAAGAAGAGGAGGCTGAGTAGAGACTCTGTCACTCTTTACAACTATGTGAAAAGAAGTTGGAGTGAGGAGGGTGCTAGCCTCTTCTCCTTGATGACAAGCAACAAGACTAGAAGAAGTGCTTACAAGCTGCACCAGGGAAGGTTTAGGCTGGATATTAGGAAATAGTTCTTCACTGAAAGTGTTTTCAAACATTGGAATTGTCTGCCCAGGGCAGTGGTGGAGTTACTGCCCTTGGGGGTGTTCAAACTGCATGTGGACCTGATGTCTATGGACATAATTTAGTGTCAGCCTTTCAGTGCTGGGTCAAAGGTTGGACTACATGATCCTTGAAGCCTCTTCTAACCAGATATATTCTGTGATTCTGTAATTTAGGTTTTTTAAAGCTTTATGTATGATGGATTCCCTAGCTAAATTGTTGTAAATGGCTAATTTTCATAGCTACTACTTGTTGTGGTGGATGGTCCAAATTAGACCTAAATTACATATCCAAGACATATCCTAAACATCTACCTGAATATCCACTTTGCCCCCTCCCGCCCCCCTCTCCGACTCCTTCTTCCCAAGATGGAAGAAGCGGGAGAATAGACAAAAGCATTGATGCCTCTCTGTCTGCCATACAGATGCCATATTTGTCCTTGTTTTGTACCCTGCTATTTTTGGTAAACACAGGTCACCAATGCTAGGTATATGCGTCTCCCTTTTTTGGTGAAATAACCTAGGATTGTTTCCAGGGGTGTTTTGATCTGTTGCTATTGGTCAAAGACCCTCATCAAAATGCTTAAAGCCCTAGCCATCTTGTTTGTTTGCTGCTGCTGCCGCCTTTGTTTCTGCCCATTACCCGTTTGCCTTGCGTGCTTTGCATGCTGGGGACTCGCCTCCCCCATGAACGGCAGACCTAACCCTACCCGTCTTCGGCACTGAGCCAAGGGTCTGAAGCTGCTTGCCCCGCTCTGAGAGCAGCTACCTGCCTGAGCTCTGCCGAACCCGAGCTCGTTTAACTCTGGCCGAATCTAGGTGACGGCCTAACAACAGCCTAGCAACGAGTTGCGACAGACACCGGGACCTGCGAGCCCGCCGTTTCAGCCCAAGGGCCGACCCCTTTGCAGTGCCCCACACCTGTTCGGGCTGTTCCCGCCCGTAAACCTGGATCCTGCTTTGACCACTCCGATGACCTCTGACAGCCATGGAGGCATTCTCTCGGGTCCATGGATCTTCTCAACGTGCTCAATTTAAGCTAAGCAAGCCTCACCACATCACCACCACGTGGAGGGCCACCACGGGGCTGGGACTACATTTTTCCCCATTTATGCCTCTACGTATAATTTTGGTTCAAAAATATTGACACTTTGACCAGTGAGTAAATCATATTCTCTTTTCTGAAGTTTGTGAAAGTTTATGTTTAACCTTTAAGCACTGCAAGACTCCAGTTGTTAAATTTTCTAAAATCTTTCTTAAATTAATTTAAATCAATCTCATTGTATATATGCATTCTGCAAAATTAGTTTTACTAACCGTATAACAAAATCTATGTGTGTTAATTGTAAATAAGTTTGGGGAAATTTTCTTTGTATGTATTTAATAAAATACATAATAATTTTTATATCAGCCTCATTACAATTTACTTCTAACCCAGATTCAATCCCTCCTTAACACTTGTCTACCAGATTGTTCTGGGGGAAAAAAACAAACAAACAAACATAAAAGAAAAAATCAAAGTGAGGTTTAAATTTCCAGAGATTTTTTAGTAGTTCTTCCTAACAAAGAAGAACATTTGTCAACATATGAAAAACTACAGACTCTTGTGTTGTCCCTACTCTAGTTCTTATTCTGAGAGATCATGTTTACTCTTCTATCAGGGATGACATCCACATGACCCAAGCAGCTTCTGGATGGCTTTAGTGTGTTCTTTTGAGACATCGAAGAATTCATGCCACTTGGTTGCCAAAGGACAAGGATAGGTTTTCAGGGGAACTAATTTATTCTGAGATAAGCAATCCACCTGTCACTCATAAGCAGGAAAATGAGGAATCACTTTAAAGCAGTTGCTGCACTAGATGTCTGCCACTTACTTGCAGACCACATTTCTTAGCCCAAAATCAGAGGCATGGAAGTCAGAGAGCCTGTGGCCTTCCCGTTGTGTCCAATGTCCCACAAGGGCAGTCAGAGACCGTGCCCAATGGTAGCATTTGCTTTCATTATCTCCTTTACCTACTTTATTTTGTTTAGTAGCACTTTCTGTTTGCATCTTTGCAACATTTGAAATTAAAAATGCCCAAGCAAAGGGTTTATGTATTTTAATTTACCTATTTGGAAAGTGGACCATTCAACATAAATGATAAAATCACTCAAACATAAAAGCAAGCAATCCTAATAGGTGGCTGGGTGTGGTAGGGTAGGGGTAGGGGTTAGCATACACACTGGAAAAACTTGACCATGGGGAGAGACATTGGAAAATTTAATTTTTGTGGATTGGTTTGTTTTGGGTTTGGGGTCATCTTATATTGTTTGGGGTTTGTTTGTGGTTTTGGTTGGTTGGTTGGGTTTGTTTTTTGTTGTTGTTGGGTTTGGGTTTTTTTTTGGGGGGGGGGTTGTTTTGTTGTTGTTTTATTTTTATTTTATATTGTCATAGTGTCAAACTGTAGCAATGCCCAAAGTAATTGTGGCAGTGGTAACAAATTACAGCCTGGAAATTTAAGATTAGACATTGTGGGGAGGGAAAAGTCACTAAATGGGGAGAACTACCGTGGACTAAGTTCACACAGAGGCTCTAAATTCTGTCCCCCGGACGTATTGAAGACTCAGCTAGACAAGCAGTAGAATCCAACTGACATTTTTGTGATACTATGAAATAATTCTAGTCCCTTACTACTTCCTAGAACTAATAATAGTTACTTTCTACCACAGGAAAAAACTTATTGTATGTCTATAGAATCTGGCAACTTAAAACATTATTGTGTTAAGGATAATGCAGAAAGAAAAATTAAGCAAAACCACTAAATTCTTGGCTTTTGCTGGTTGCATTTATATCTTTCATATTATTTTAAAGTATTAATAATACTCTTGTGTGATTTAATAAATGTTATCTTGTGTTGTTGAAAGTGGAAAAAGTAATATATAATAAGACCTAATCTTTTAAAGCAGTTAATGCTGTACAGTCTGTACTTTTGATCATCAAAAAAACCACAAAGTAATACATAGCAGCAGCTTTTGAGACTTGCACAGATCTTGTAATAAAATAAAAGGCCATTGTGTAGACAATGGCACAGAAGTCCAGCTTATTATTGATTTGACAGGAATGCTCCTCCTGGTTTGATTTTCCAGAAGAATTAAATGTATTTGAACTTTTTATATTCTTGATAATTATCTTTACTCAGACATAAAGTCAGGTCAGAACTACAATCAAAAGTATAAAAGTAGAAGTTCTGATTACAGGGATCTTTGCTCATTCAAGGTCAATGAAACTGATTTCTTAAATAAATCCTTTTTATTCTCATTTTTAAGGGTGTTTCCTTTTAGAGGAACATTTGCTGACATGAAAACAAAGCTGTTGCATCTCCACAGGCCAGTAAACATTGATAGAATTTGTATAGGAGCACAATGACAGGAAATATGATGGCTTATAATGAGTATTTTCCCCTAATCTGGAGCAAGGGACCATGACTCAGAACTGACCTTGTCTCTGCTTCTGTCTCGTTAGTCAAAAATTTCTGTGCCTGGTTGACTTTGTTGTTTCTGGTACTCCAGCAGATATTCTGCAATAAGGCAAATAATCTATATAAAGCCTTTTAGATTCTTTCCATGATCAGCACTGTAAATGCAGAAGCTATTATTAATAAATTAGCTTAATTACTGTATCTGTATAAATGCTATAACAATTTCTGATAAACATATATCTCAGTTGCAAAACAATTTTAATTCTATTGACCTTTTTTTCTCATTTATTCACTTCCCAGAAATTAGAAAAGGACTTTATTGGCAAATGTATTCATAGGAAAAGGACATATTTTCATAGGGTGTCTCAAAACTTTGGAAAATAAAATCATGGTGCAAGTAATCTGAAATACAACTTGACACCAAATTGCATATTTACTCAAAAAGGAAGCAGGAATATACATCAGCTTAGACTTATCTAAATGACTTGCAGGGTGTGAGTAATGGCTATGATTTTGTGTAAGACCACTCACTGCAGCAAAATTCTTCCCCACATAGTATGACACAAATTACACAAAGTTTTAGGAGTTATTTACCTATTCTTAACAATAACGAGTGTCTTCAGCAATGAAACAACAAACCAATAAATCAATAAGACATCAGCTTCTTTGTTAAGAGGATTGTAATGCATGAGTATAGAGCATCTAGAACAATAAAAACACATTTTAAACTACAGTAAAGGAAGGTATCTCTTTTCTGCACCAAGTTTTCTGTGTGGAAGTTGCGTAAGTTTACTTTGATGCAGATTTAATCTGTACCCAAAACCTGCTGAAAACATTATTGCCATCAGCTAATAATAAAATTGCCCTGTTTAAATGGTCGGAAACTATTGGATGAATCACAGGTTGCTAAGTAATAATTAAATTTCATATAATGCCAAATGTTATTCTAATTAAAATATTAATAGCAAATACATGACAAATTTTATGGAGTTTTTCATTTTTCCCATCCCAGCACTTCTCTGCACTGATGGTTAACTACTAAGTTTTCTGGAAACAATGCCTAAATACTAGCTAATAAGCATTTTTAATTATAAGATAATGGAGCATGAAGATTTATGGAAGTAACAGGTAAAAATTGATGAAAATTAGTGTAGAGATGCACTAAGAGAGACAGAAAAGTTTTTGTTAAATTCATCAAATCAATGTGAATTTAGAATATCTTGGACTTTCTTAGATTCCCGGTTCCATTCAACACCTAAAGTAGTTAAGAGCCTGAATACTGTTGTGCTTCTAGGCCTAAGATAACTGGCAGATGAAGGTCTGAACTGAGAAAAGAACAGGCACCTACTTTACAATCAGGTAGCAGTAAACTGAGTTGCTGTTGACAGAATAAAGACTATCAGAAAAAATACCTATTATTTCCATTATTTATTGAGAAGTACTGATTTATTTTAAAATGTTTTTTTTTTTCAATTCTGAAGAGAGTAAGAGTTCTGATTCATGTACTCAAGGTTATTTTATATAGTAAGTGGTTGTGAGTTAATCAACTGCTGATGTCATCAAACTAGTAAGTTTGTATCTAGGTAAAGGTTAAAATCAACATTATTAGAAAACATCCAAGATGTGGCAATAGCTAAGACATGGAGAAGAATGTGGCAGCTCATTTATTAGCAGGATAAGGAGTCCTGTGTTCACTAAAATCACTGTTGCAGTATTTGTTAGCATGCCTGCATCTGCCTGCTTGCTTATAGACATTTACTGTAACTGCAGCAGCTGTTACACATTTCACTCTTCTGGTCAAATAAAAGCAGCTTGAAGAAACTGGATACTCTCATTCTCAGTGCCTCTTTTCTCCTCCTGCTTTACTCACTGAATGTGTATATCCTTTATTGCTTTCTCAACTCCAACATCTATTCTTCATAAAACTGTCAGCCTGTAGAAAATGAAGTGGTGCCTTTTAAGTGTGGGAGAGGTGCCCATACCAAGGGCACATTTAAACAGACTGGGTTCTTGCCGATCGTCAGCTCCTCTTTGCTTTGGAAAATCTTGTACAAAAATAGGTACACTTGGTGCTACTTTGGGGAGTAGGAAAAACGGAAGAAAATAAAGAAAAGAAACCCCCAAAACCAAACAGCTGGCAGAAGGAACGGAACTTTTAATTCCAATAAAACACAATAATGAAAAAAATCCTACTTCAGATCTGTGACATTATCAGTATCTGAAATCGACTTAATTTGTAGCAGCTTTCACATCTTATAAGAAGTCTGCTTGAATTACTAGCATCTCTGTGCCCTTCCTGCTGAAGTGCTGATTGAATTTTAGAGGAGAGGGAAGTAGACCTTAGAAATATGTCAGACAGATGGTCCTCTAGCCTATGTCCTTGCAGAATCACTTTGTTGAAACCAGTAAGAATGTACTTTCTAAGGTGCCTCCTTGTCACCAGTGTCTGATACACACTTTGCAAATGTAAATTTATTGGTGCAGTTATGGGATCCAAGTCCCAATTCATGTTCAGCAGGTAAAACACTAATTGCAGAAGCATTCCAGACACCTCTAATTAGGATAAAAACCATAGACTGCAGATAGCTTTTTTGTAAGGGTTGCTGAAGCAGGTTAATTGGGAATTACCTGGTGACAGAGGATGTGTCTCTTGGTCATACTGAAATGCTTCTGATTTAGCACTCAAATCTTAATTCATACACTGTGCACACCATGCATACTACAGCTGCTGCTCTGCAATTTGCAAACTGTCCTCTCAGAAAGAAGTCTGGGTGAGAAGGAGAAAGGAGTGAAGACTCAAATCCCAGTCCTTGTTGCAGCATAGACAAGCTGCACTCTGTCAGATCTAGTTGCTCTTAACTTGCTCTGCGAAGGGGGTGTAAACTGCTTGGTACAGTAAGCAGACTTTGGCAATCAAGAGTCAGGGACATATAGGATTTAATACTTTACAGTGAGGTGAGAGTTTCAGAAGTAACTTTGTGATCCCAACATTGACTCTCTGGGGAAAAGCAGTCACAGAAGTGGCAGCAACAAGCATGTTGCAATCTGGAGTAAATGATGCAGTACCTGTGAAATAGAAGATTGCCTGCAACCCACCCTTAAGATTCCTTTGAGTTGAATACTCATGAGTCATATGCAAATGCATGAATGTGCAACTCCAGAAAGTGTTTAGTTCATTCTTGGCCTCTTCAGTTCATAGACAGTCAAAGGACAACATGTGATTCAGGATTTGACAGAGTTACTTTGTTTCAGAGAGAAAGAGAATCCTTTGAGATAATATTAAGTGTTAAGCCTCACCTGGAGCCCTCTGACTCCTCCCAAGGGGTGGTCTGACCTTTTCCCAGGTCAGTGGGGAGTGGTTAGCCCACTCCCACTTCCTGCTAAGGACTTTGCTCCTCTTTCTCTCTTCTTGCTCCTGCTCTGACTGCCTGAGCAACTACTGCTGCTCTCTGCTGCCAGACTACCATGTGGTCTCAGCCAGCATGTGGGGGTGTACCACCATTTTTCCTTGAATTTTAACTACCTGCATTTCATCACAAAAAGCCTGCATCCAGCTTTCATTCACCATCCAACATCAAAATCATCTATCCCAGCATTTGGACTCAATTGCCTTCCACAGGTTGTATTTCTATTTTGTGTATTTTGTTCCCTTTCTTCCCTTTCTCCCCAGCATCTCTGTAATTTTGTCATCATTCCCCCATACCCTGCATTCTGGTTCCCCTTTTCTCCCACCTTCTGTAAAAACCCCCTTTACCTCCTATTTATTGTTAAAGTTTTATATCTTTTTACTTCCAAATCTGATTATTTATTGGGCTTTTGGGCTCAGGGGTAGCTAGCTTAAACCCAATACAGATAACCAGGATGAAACTGGAAGATTTTATTTCATCACATAAGGCATGTTTCAGACATAGGGGTAGAAACAGGGGTGTCTTTACATTATCTTCCTTCACAGTTCCCATGGCTTCAGCATACAGCATAGTAGTCTGTAAACCAGATGCAGAACTGTTTGTCCAAAAGGTTCCTTGGTAAGGTAACATGGAGTGGCAACTCCAGCTAGACGACATCCAGACATCTAGAAAAGCTTATGATTTCAGTAGTCACTCCAGTTTACATTTACATTAAATCAGGGAGAGCAAGACAGCACAGCTGGAATAGCAAATAAACCAACAGTGAAATGTCCATTCCACTTTAAAGTAAATTAAGTTCATTACTATCTCTTCATGCTTGAGGTAGACATCATATAGAACAGGATATGGAGACAAAATATAAAACTGCTGCAGGCATGGTGTTTCTTGGTCGCCAAGCTGGTGAAATAGGGGTTTGATGGGTGGACTATCAGATGGATAAAGAACTGGCTTGATGGCTGCACCCAAAGAGTGGCTGTCAATGGCTCCATGTCCAAGTGGAGGCCAGTGACAAGCAGAGTCCCTCAGGGATCAGTCCTGGAACCAGTCTTGTTCAACATCTTTGTGGGTGACAATGGGCAGAGGCATTGAGTGCACCCTCAGCAAGTTTGCTGATGACACCAAGCTGTATGCTGCAGCAGACACACTGGAGGGCAGGGATGCCATCCAGAGGGACCTGGACAGGCTGGAGAGGTGGGTACAAGCCAACATCAGGAGGTTCAACAAGGCGAAGTGCAAGGTCCTGCATCTGGGTCGAGGCAATCCCAAGCACAAATACAGGCTGGGCAGTGACTAGCTGGAGAGTAGCCCTGAAGAGAGGGACTTGTGGGTGTTGGTGGACAAGAAGGTAAACATGAGCCGGCAGTGTGCACTTGCAGCCCAGAAAGCCAACCAGATCCTGGGCTGCATCAGAAGTGTGGCCAGCAAGTCGAGGGAGGTGATTCTCCCCCTGTACTCTGCTCTGGTGAGACCCCACCTGGAATACTGCATCCAGTTTTGGAGCCCCTATTACAAGAGGGATGTGAACATGCTGGAGTGTGTCCAGAGAAGGGCCATGAGGATGATCAGGGGTCTGAAGCACCTCTCCTATGAGGACAGACTGAAAGAGTTGGGGCTGTTTAGTTTGGAGAAGAAGTGACCTTATTGTGGCCTTCCAGTATCTGAAGGGGCTTACAGAAAAGCTGGGGAGGGACTTTTTAGGCTATCAGGTAGTGACAGGACTAGGGGGAATGGAGCAAAGCCAGAGGTGGGGAGATTCAGATTGGCTGTGAGGAGGAAGTTGTTCATCATGAGAGTGGTGAGACCCTGGAACGGGTTGCCCAGGTAGGTAGTCAAAGCCACATCTTTGGTGTTTAAGGCCAGGCTGGATGAGGCTTGGTCCAGCTTGATCTAGGGTAGGGTGTCCCTGCCCATGGCAGGGGGGTTGGAACTAGATGATCCTTGTGGTCCCTTCCAACCCTGACTGATTCTACAATTCTGAGATTCTATGATTCTTACACAGTGCAGATAGACCACTAGTTTCTTTTCTTCTGGGCATAGATCTCAGGAGCACTGCTGGTACCATCTCTTATGGGATAGGGAAAGAGATTGCTGTATACCTTTAGTGAGGGATTCGATCATCTTGCTTTGTAGACAGATTTGTAAATACTAACTTCTACATCTGAATTGTAAGTTTCCACTTTTTTTATATTGCTGACTACTCTGGTTTTTTTACAGGATCACAGGATGTTAGGGGTTGGAAGGGACCCAAGGAGATCATCGAGTCTAACCCCCACTGCCAGAGCAGGACCATACAATCCAGCTCAGATCACAGAGGAACTCATCCAGACTGGCCTTGAAAGTCTCCAGATAAGGAGGCTCCACAACCTCTCTGGGGAGCCTGTTCTAGTGCTCTGTGACCCTTCCAGTCAAGAAGCTCCCCCTTGTGTTGAGGTGGAACCTCCTGTGCTGCAACTTACACCCATTGCTCCTTGTCCTATCATAGCGAGCAAGTGAGAAGAGCCTGTCCCACTCACCCTGACCAGCCCTCAGATGTTTATCAACATTTATTAAATCCCTTCTCAGTCTTCTCTTCTCTGGACTGAAAGTCCCAGGTCCTTCAGCCTCTCCTCATAAGGCATGCCCTCCAATACCCTAATCATCCTCATAGCTCTCTGCTGGACCCTCTCCAGCAGATCCCTGTCCCTCTTAAACTGAGGAGCCCAAAACTGAATGCAGTATTCAAGATGAGGTCTTACCAGAGCAGAGTGGAGAGGAAGAAGAATCTCCCCTGATCTGATGGACACACTCTTATTAATATACCCCAGGATACCATTGGCCTTCTTGGCCACAAGGGCACATTGCCCATGGTTAATTTGTTATCCACCAGGACTCCCAGGTCCCTCTCCATAGGGCTGCTCTCCAGCAGATCACCTTCCAATCTGTACTGGTGCAGTTCATTATTTCTTCCCAAGTGCAGGACTTTGCACTTGTCCTTGTTGAAATTCCTTTGGGTCCTCTGTGCTCAGCTCTCCAGTCTGTCCAGGTCTTGCTAGATGGCCTCACAGCCTTCAGCTGTATCAGCCAAGCCTCCCAGTTTGGTGTCATCATCAAACTTGATAAGCAGACACTGTCCCCTCATCAATGTCATTGATGAAGATGTTGAACAGCACTGGACCCAGCACTGATCCCTGGGGGACTCCACTGGTTACAGGTCTCCAGCTGGACCTAGCACCATTGATCACCACTCTTTGAACTCTATCTTGTAACCAGTTCCTAATCCAGCTCACTGCTTTTCCACCCCACACTTTCTGAGCTTGCTCATTAGAATATCATGTGAGACAGTGTCAAAGGCCTTGCTAAGGTCAAGATAGACTACATCCACTGGTCTCCCTGAATCTACCCATTTAGTTATGTCATCATAGAATGCTGTCAGAATAGTCAAGTGTGATTTCCTCTTGGTAAATCCATGCTGACTACTCCTATAAACCTTCTTCTCTCCCAGGTGACTTGAAATGCCCTTCAGAAGGAGCTGTTCCATCATTTTTCCAGGGATGGAGGTGAGGTTGACTAGTCTATAGGTCTCCGGAACCTCTTTATTACCCATTGTGAAGACCAGAGTGACATTGGCTCTCCTTCAGTCCTCAGGCACTTCTTCTGTCTGCCATGATTTGACAAAAATTATGGAGAGTGGCAGAGCGATAACATCAGGCAGTTCTCTCAGCACCCTTGGGTGCATCTCATCAGGGCCCATGGACTTGTGAATGTTCAATTTGTGTAATTGATCCCTAACCCAGTCTGCACTGACCAGTGGAGAGCAATCCCTCCATCAGGCTTCCTCTCTTTCATCCAGGGTCTGGAGTACCTAGGGGAGTTCAGCCATAGGCATAAAGACTGAAGTAAAGAAGGCATTCAGCAACCCTGCCTTCTCTGCATCCTCAGTTATCAAGGCTGCCTCCTCGTTCAGCAGTGGCTGCACACCTTCCCTATTCTTCCTTTTTCTACTGATATATTTGAAGAAGCCCTTCTTGTTCTCTTCTACTTCCTTTGCCAGCTTCATTTCCAAGAGGGCTTTGGCCTTACTTTTTGCTTCCTACATTCCCTGACAGCTTCTCTATAGTTCTCCCAAGTGACAAATCCCTTCTTCCATGAATTATAAGCTTCTTTCTTCCCTGAGATTTCTTTCAGGAGCTCCTTGCTAACCCACCTTTATCTCATAATTTCTGGAAAATTTGATATTTGCTTTCTTCACCCCTCCAAAGGCTTTTCTTATGGAAAGAACTTAGGCAAGCTTGCTGTGGAAAAAAAACCTTATCCTCTCAGAGTATAACTTACCTAAAAGAAGCAATGACAGTGGCATATGAGAAACACAGATCATTAGGAACACATTTCTGCCTGGAATGTGACTTTAGACCCAAGTGACAAAGAAACTCTGAGCGTGGTAACTTTTGCTATAGGAGTAGTGCCCTCTTCGTTGCTGTTTGGATAAATATGTTTGAAACGTCCTAGGTCCTTATGGATTTCCAGCTCCTCAGCACTTCAGCCATTTCTGAGGGGTGCTTAGAGAACACAATAGAATGATGATTCCAGTAGCGTGAGTTATGTCTCTGTTAAAGGTTTACTCATGAATGACAGGTTCTGGAGAATCTACTATACAGTGGGGGAGGGAGTTGGAGGGGTTTCGTGTGGGTTTCTTTTTTTCAAATAAGAGGACTTTCTTTACACAAAATGTATCCTGTTAGATGTGTCTGATGATAGAACTTGGGAGACCAAATGGCTTTATTGGCTCAGACTGCTGTGGGGCCTTCAGCCCTGTTTCATCAGTGCTGAAGAAATGGAAGCAATATATGGAACAGTGAAAAGGAAGTGTGTTTCTAACTGTGGCCAGGAACATGAGTATAAAGGCATTTTGCAGGTAGTATTTCATCATCCTATCACAGAAGACAGCCTCAGTGCCTGTGGTTGTGTTCATCTAAGTGAAAGTGATCTGCTCCTAGGACTGTTTCTTGGCATCCCTGCACAACACTCTGCTGTAGAATACAGCACAATGTGATGATTCAAAGGGCATTTGGGATGCCGTTGCTGAGGCTGTACCTGAGGATACAGTATCTCATAGTCAGCTAATTGAAAGCACACTTGACTGCTACTCAGCAGGAGTTAAGCTTCAATTTCAGTTTTTCTTCAAAAGAGAAGGAAAAAAATATCTTTCCATCTTCAGGCATTTTGAAATGTGATTCTTATATATAAAACATTAATTTTTGATTGAACTCCCTGTGTGGCCTGATTGTCCAGGCAGAGGATTTTATGACTAAAGGCAGTAAGGGATGCAGATCATTATTACTCATCTGAAGGTGTGCACCCTGATTCCATTCATGTTCTGTCTCTTCACAGACAAAAGTGTTAATCTGTCTGAAGTTTAGGACTCGGAAAGCTTGTAATATATACACAGTACATGTTTTACAACCTATGGCACATTGTCAGTGTATTCATGAAGGTCTATAGAATCAAAGATTCATTTTCCTGCTTATAAAGCTGTAGAGCAATATGTTATTTGGAGACAAAAGGTGTGATGTACTTAACATTATTTGGTGCATCCTAAAACATTTCACAACTGTGTAGAGTCACAGTAGCATTCATACAGGAGATATATGCCCACAGATCCATAAATGCAAATACATACCCAGATACTGATATCAAAGGCAGCATAGGTATAAGAACCACAGAAGAGCTGTAATATTTATCATCATCCCTTTAGAACCCAGAATGTAGAGAACAATCAATTCTCTCCTAATGGCAGATTAATTCAGTCCATAGGAGTGATCATGGCTCCAGAGCAATCTTGAGTGACATTATGCAAGTAGTGGAGGCATGTTTCATTGCCAAGGATTTGATGCAGCTTTATCAGAAAGGAACGAGGGATTTTTTTTGAAGCACCAGCGGCAGCCCGAGCACTTTCAGCACCTACAATAGGTCCGGTAGGTAGCCTTCCTGC
>VWZI01006517.1:5236-17181 GCA_013396835.1 Psilopogon haemacephalus
TTAAGAAATTAAGGGGGGGGAAAAAAAAAAAAAAAAAAAAAACAAAAAAACCAAAAAACAACAACTCTGCTGTGCTCTTCTTCCCTCTCCCCTACATAACTCAAGACACCTCCAGTGATTTCTTATCTCCCAAACAAGATCTTGCCTGAGACCTGGGAGTGAAAAACACATAGATTTTGTCATCTTTTCTTAGTTCCATGTATAAATAAAGATAGCAGGGTGACACTCGGTGGCTCTAGCAAGGCTTTCTCCAAGTAACACCAAGTGGCTGCGACCTGGCTTTGTCCACCGTTGAAGAAAGCCAAAACCAGAAAGATCATATTGCCAGTGCAGCATGGCCAACATCCCAGGCCAGAGACGGCAGCACTGTTCCAGGTGCAAGGGAATGAGAGTAGTGACTGGCCTGGGGCAGTGTGGCTGGAGAGCTGATAGCAGAAAGGGAGCCGGGGGTTGTAATTGACAAGCAGCTGAGTGTGAGCCAGCAGTGTGCCCAGGGGGCTAAATGTGAGGCAGCAGTGTGCCCAGAGCAGCTGAGTGTGAGCCAGCAGTGTGCCCAGGCAGTGAATGTGAGCCAGCAGTGTGCCCAGGTAGTGAATGTGAGCCAGTAGTGTGCCCAGCGAGCTGAGTGTGAGCCAGCAGTGTGCCCAGGTTGCTGAGTGTGAGCCAGCAGTGTGCCCAGGTTGCTGAGTGTGAGCCAGCAGTGTGCCCAAGGCAACTGGGTGTGAGCCATCAGTGTGCCCAGGGAGCTGAATCTGAGCCAGCAGTGTGCCCAGGGCAGCCAAGTGTGAGCCAGCAGTGTGCCCAGGGCAACTGAGTGTGAGCCAGCAGTGTGCCCAGGTGGCCAAGAAGGCCAATGGCATCCTGGCTTGGATTAAAAATGCTGTGGCCAGCAGGAGTGGTCCCCTAGGACTGGGCTCTGGTGAGACCACACCTTGAGTGTTGTGTTCAGTTTTGGGCACTGCAATACAAGAGAGATGTGGAGGGGCTGGAGCAGGTCCACAGGAAGGCAACGAAGCTGGGGAAGAGCCTGGAGAATAAATCTGATGAGGAGCAACTGAGGTAGCTGGGGATAGTTAGTGTGAGGACGAGGAGGCTGAGGGCAGACCTCATTACTGTCTAAAACTACCTGAAGGTATCACAGGATCACAAGCTCAGAGGATGTCAGGGGTGGAAGGGACCCAAAGAGACCATCAAGTCCAACCCCTCTGCCACAGCAGGACCATACAATCTAGCTCAGGTCACAGAGGAACACATCACAGAATTAACCAGGTTGGAAAAGACCTCTAAGATCATCAAGTCCAACCTATCACCTAACCCTTGTAATTAACTAAACACCACCAGGGATGGTGACTCCAACACCTCCCCAGGGCGTTGTGGAGAGGCTGCTGCTGTTCTCTTCTCACAAGGTAATTGAAAGCAGAACAAGGGGAAATAGCCTCAAGCTGAGGCTGAGGAGGTTTAGATTGGACATTAGGAAAAAGTTTCTTATGGAGAGAGTGGTCAGGGACTGGAATGATCTGCCCAGGGAGGTGGTGGAGTCACCCACCCTGGATGTGTTTCAGGGTGGTTTGGCTGTGGTGCTTGGGGCTATGGTTTAAGGTGAATCTTGTAGAGTAGGGTTCTAGGTTGGACTTGGTGACCCTGAGGGGCTTTGCCAACCTGGATGCTTCTGTGATTCCTTGGAGAGTCAGCAATTCAAGAGTGTATCTCTGTAGGGCATTCCTTTGTTAGCCTTTGCTCAGCGTACTGAGAGGCTGATGGGCAGAGATGTTTTGACTTTAATGGGATGAAAACCACGGGTACAGAATGCAACTGAACTAGTTAGTGTAAAGCTACTGGTAGGCACAGATAGATAACTGCTGAAGGTCTAAAAAGACAAAACTTGGCAGATGTTTTTGTTAGCGATAAGGAGTGCCTAGGAGCTAAGCAGCGTCAAGCAAAAGGCAGTGCAAGCTTTGCCTGGATAAGGAGTTGCATCCCGATGAAGTGTTGCTAGCTAACTGCTGCTGTACACAGTTGCACTCACCAATTATTATTTGACACAGTGTAAAAGCTTTGATTTTTTTGAATATATAAGCTGGTGCTTTGCACTCAGTGGACAGGCACCTTACTTGCATCAAGTAGTGTCCTCTCTCGCCATGGCTGTCGCATCTCCTGGTCCCCCAAAGGTGCAGATGTTTTGCAGACTGACAGACTGCATCGGGTTGGAAAGGACCCTCAAAAGTCATCCTGCTGCAGTGAGCAGGGACACCTTCAACTACTTCAGGGAACTGGAACCTAAGATTTATTTTCTGATTCAGGCCAAAATGCCTTTATCATTCTGCTGTGTGATTATGACAAGGAAACTTTAATTTTTCTAGCGGTTTAAGCAGTTCCCTGCTCCCCCCACCTTTTGATATAAACCCCAGCTAGGACTCAGGACACTGGAAGTTGATAAATGAAGCTTTATATTTACAGCAATGCACGATATACAAGCAGATATTTACAAGGTATAACAGATATTTACAGGTATATACAATGAAAAGGTAATACAGAAACACCACAGCCCTCCCAGAGACCAAAATCCCCAAGAGGGGTAACCAACCACCCCCTACCACCTTTCCCCCCTTCCCCAGTCTTATCTCATCACCTGTTGATGCTGAAGATAGGCACAGGTAGATCAGCCAGGGGGGATTAGCAGTAGAAAGAAATTAGTAGAATTACTGAGAATTAGCTACCAAGGCAGAGACAAAAGAGACCATGCAAAGAGCAGCCACAGCCAGAGCAGTCAGAAAACCTCTGATATTTAATGTTTTGGGTACAATCCTTTAAAGCAATTTCTTTTTTCTTTCTCAGTAAAGCTCTGGGTGGATTGACATCCTGTGTTTTCATTTCTCAGCCAATAGTCTAATTTCTCACTCAAATCCTCCAATTAGTTCAAACCAGCACAGTTTGAGTATGTTCCTAGTGTAAGGGAACAGCTCTTGTCCAGTCTTTCAAGAACTCATCAGTCTGATAGGACTCAGGTGACTTAGCTGTCCCACAGAACAGTGCATTTTGTGGTTAGTTTGTTTCCTAAAAGAACAATTTGCCTTGTGAAATCAGTTTTCTTTGTTTTACTGCCTGAGCACACTTCTTTCCTGCCATTTTTGGGCATGTATGTGCATTTTCTGGACAATTTTATCAGCACTGGAAGTTTTCTTTTTTAAGGCCAATGCTTCAAATCTGATCTTGAGTTTCTCCAGGGAAAGGGCCTCAGCCACATCCCTGGGCAGCCTGTTCTGGTATTTAACCACTCTCATTTATGGATAGTTTTCTCACCCCCAGATTTTTTTTTTTTTTTACTGTTTTAAATTGGTGCTTTTTTCCTGCAAGTGTTGCTAAACATGACCTGACATGACCATATCATAGGGACATAAAATACAAGTGATTTTTTTTTTGTTTCCCTCAAAACTGAAAAGCAGAATTGTGACAAGTTTGAAGAGGTATTCGTGGAACGTAGGAATTCCTCTGCTTGCTGGGCATGCAAATATTGACAAGGCCAAAATCATAACGTGGTCGATTTGATGTCTTGTGTGCTCTTCATCAATAGTCGTGGCTCTGGGTTCTCATTCAAGGGGCATATTTATGTTCTAGGGCTCAGCTGGGGAGGGAGGACTGCGACTTCTTACTTTCTAACAGAGAGATTTGCTGGGCATCAGTGCACATGCAAAACACTTCTGCTTTTGGAAGGTATTGACTAAGTGATCAGCCACTGCAATGAGTCCAAACAGAATGGTGCAAACAGGTGAATTAATTAAAGGACAATGAAAACTTTATGCAGGGTATATTTGGGTTGCTGTCCTCTCATGTTTTCTTTTCCCTTTATGTTCCCTCAGCTGGAATCAATACTCTGCAAAGTACATTGGGAGAGGTAGTTCACTGTGCATGTTTTTACCTAGCACTAGAGGTAAAGCACAACCTTTTGGCTCACAGGTTGGCTGACCAAGCTGTGCTCTTTCCTTTAGCACTATTGGAAGGTGGTCCTTCCTTTTTGGTTAGCTTTCAGTGGTAAACCCTGCCTTTGAAAGATGCTTTCTTGTGTGTTCGTTGTACCACAGTGCAACTGGAGTGAGAAATTTTGCAGTGACAAGTGGAGTCCCTCAGGGATCAGTCCTGGGCCCAGTCTGGTTCAACATCTCTGTGGGTGCCATGGACAGAGGCATTGAGTGCAGCCTCAGCAAGTTTGCTGAGCACCCCAAGCTGTGTGGTGCAGCAGCCAGGCTGGAGGGCAGGGATGGCATCCAGAGGGAGCTGGGCACAGGCTGCAGAGGTGGGCACAAGCCAAGCTCAGGTTGGAGGTTCAACAAGACCAAGTGCAAGGTCCTGCAGCTGGGTCAAGGCAATGCCAAGCACAAATGCAGGCTGGGAAGTGAGTGGCTGGAGAGCAGCCCTGAGGAGAGGGACTTGGGGGTGCTGGTGGAGAAGAAGCTGAAGATGAGGCAGCAGTGTGCACTTGCAGGGCAGAAAGGCAAGCAGAGGCTGGGCTGCAGCAGGAGCAGTGTGGGCAGCAGGGCCAGGGAGGTGATTGTGCCCCTCTGCTGTGCTCTGCTGAGAGCCCACCTGGAGTAGTGCATCCAGTGCTGGAGCCCCTGGGACAAGAGGGATGTGGAGATGCTGGAGGTGTGCAGAGAAGGGCCCCGAGGATGCTCAGAGGGCTGCAGCAGCTCTGCTGTGAGCACAGCCTGAAAGAGTTGGGGCTGTGCAGGCTGCAGAAGAGGAGGCTCCCAGGGGACCTTCTGGTGGCCTTCCAGGATCTGAAGGGGGCTACAAAAAAGCTGGGGAGGGACTTTTGAGGCTGTCAGGGAGTGACAGGACTGGGGGGAATGGAGCAAAGCTGGAGGTGGGGAGATTGAGGCTGGAGGTGAGGAGGAAGTTGTTGAGCATGAGAGTGGTGAGAGGCTGGAATGGGTTGCCCCTGCAGGGAGGTGTTTGGGGCCAGATCCCTGGAGGTGTTTTTGGCCAGGCTGGCAGGGGCTGTGGGCAGCCTGCTCTAGGGTAGGGTGTCCCTGGGCATGGCAGGGGGGTTGGAACTGGCTGATCCTTGTGGTGCCTTCCAATCTTGACTGATTCTATGATTCTATGCTCACAACAATGGTTTCACTCCTTCAGTGGCCAATGAGGGAGGCACACAGATCACAGTGCTTATGCAGCCACAAAAGCTTTTGTTTAGAGCTACACCATTCATGTTTGGGAAAAGAGTGGAGCCAATTTGTTCAATATTTTCTCTTTATGAATATGTAAGAGATTAGAGGATGTGTAGGCTAACTACTGTATGGAGCCAGGGGTGCTCACAGAGGATTACAGAAGACATTGGGCTTTGTTTCCATCTTACTCTTTGAAGGTTTTCAGCTGAGACAGGTTTTTGTATGCAACATCTATGTGATACTTATGCTGCTGAAGTACTTTTGGAAACTGATGGAGTGGCAGCATTGGCCAACAGCTCTCAACAATCCTAGGACCATCACCTGCCGATCCCTGCCTGAAACTCTGTTCCTGCATCAAGTGTTCCAGGGACACATACTGATCACAGTGGTTATGGAGCCACAAAATCCTTCATTTAGAACTACACCCTTCGTATTTGGAAATGTGTGGAGCCAGTTTGTTGAATATTTTCTCTTTTTGAATATATAAGAGATTATGAGATGTGTAGGGTAACTATTGTCTAGAGCCAGGGGTGCTCACAGAGGATTACAGAAGACACTGGGGTTTATTTCCATCTTAGTGTTTGAGGCTTTTCAGCTGAAACAACTTTTTCTATGCACCATAGATGTGATGCTTAGGCTGTGCTGCTGAAGAACTTTTGGAAACTGATGGAGTGGCAGCATTGGCCAACAGCTCTCAACAATCCTAGGATCATCACCTGCTGATCCCTGCCCGAAACTGTTTTCCTGCATCAAGTGTTCCAGGGAGGCACACAGGTCACAGTGCTTATGCAGCCACAAAAGCTTTTGTTTAGAGCTACACCATTCATGTTTGGGAATGTGTGGAGCCAGTTTGGTCAATATTTTCTCTTTATGAATATCTAAGAGATTAGAAGATGTGGAGGCTAACTATTGTCTAGAGCCAGGGGTGCTCACAGAGGATTACAGAAGACACTGGGATTTATTTCCATCTTACTCTTTGAGGCTTTCCAGCTGAGACAGCTTTTTCTATGCACCATAGATGTGATACTTATGCTGCTGAAGAACTTTTGGAAACTGATGAAGTGGCAGCATTGGCCAACAGCTCTCAACAATCCTAGGACCATCACCTGCCAATCCCTGCCTGAAAATCTGTTCCTGCATCAAACCTTCCAGGGATACACACAGATCACAGTGCTTAGGCAGCCACAAAAGCTTTTGTTTAGAGCTACACCATTCATGTTTGGATCAGAATGGAGCCAGTTTGTTCAATACTTTCTCTTTAGGAATATATAAGAGATTAGAAGATGTGGAGGCTAACTATTGTCTAGAGCCAGGGGTGCTCACAGAGGATTACAGAAGACACTGGGATTTATTTCCATCTTACTCTTTGAGGCTTTCCAGCTGAGACAGCTTTTTCTATGCACCATAGATGTGATACTTATGCTGCTGAAGTACTTTTGGAAACTGATGGAGTGGCAGCATTGGCCAACATCTCTCAACAATCCTGGGACCATCACCTGCCAATCCCTGCCTGAAACTCTGTTCCTGCATCAAACATTCCAGGGATACACACAGATCACAGTGGTTGTGCAGCCACAAAAGTTTTTGTTTAGAGCTACACCATTCATGTTTGGGAATGTGTGGAGCCAGTTTGGTCAATATTTTCTCTTTATGAATATCTAAGAGATTAGAAGATGTGGAGGCTAACTATTGTCTAGAGCCAGGAGTGCTCACAGAGGATTACAGAAGACACTGGGTTTTATCTTACTCTTTGAAGGTTTCCAGCTGAGACAGCTTTTTCTATGCACCATAGATGTGATACTTATGCTGCTGAAGTACTTTTGGAAACTGATGGAGTGGCAGCATTGGCCAACATCTCTCAACAATCCTGGGACCATCACCTGCCAATCCCTGCCTGAAACTCTGTTCCTGCATCAAACATTCCAGGGATACACACAGATCACAGTGGTTGTGCAGCCACAAAAGTTTTTGTTTAGAGCTACACCATTCATGTTTGGGAATGTGTGGAGCCAGTTTGGTCAATATTTTCTCTTTATGAATATCTAAGAGATTAGAAGATGTGGAGGCTAACTATTGTCTAGAGCCAGGAGTGCTCACAGAGGATTACAGAAGACACTGGGTTTTATCTTACTCTTTGAAGGTTTCCAGCTGAGACAGCTTTTTCTATGCACCATAGATGTGATACTTATGCTGCTGAAGTACTTTTGGAAAACTGATGGAGTGGCAGCATTGGCCAACAGCTCTCAACAATCCTGGGACCATCACCTGCCAATCCCTTCCTGAAATTGTGTTCCTGCATCAAGTATTCTGCTGAGCAGTTTAATCTTCTTTTCACCCTCCTCCTCTGAAGTGATAGTTGCTGTCAGACCTACAGCAGTCCTGGTTCAGCCTCAATGTGTGCTTATAAATATGAGCTATGTATTTATTTTCCCATTATTTGGGAAGAGTTGCGAAAGCGTTTCCAGGAAGTGCACAGCTCCCTGCCTTTCACTCTCTGGGTGAAGTATTCCCTTTTCATTACCACAAGAAAATCTTCAGCTCTTCTCCATTACTGTGTCATTTAGTCATTATAGGCAGATGAGTTGATCTTCCCCCCCAAAAAAGTGCCTTGAAGATGTTAAAGTGATAGCATTACAATTTAAAACCCTTCTGACAGCGTCTGTTCCACTGGCGTGCTAAATCTTGTCTTCACATGCGAATGGAAATCAAATAAAGCTTTCACCTGCCTGACAATTGTTGCAAAATACAAGAAAATGCTCAGACTTTCATACAGTAATGACTGTGTCATCTCAGTCATGTTGAAAGAGCAAAGCCTTTTATGCACATAGACAGCATCTACTTTGGAGATCCATCGCTGTTGGCGAGACGTTTTGTGGCAAAAAAAAAAAGAAATAACAAAGGGTTTTGTAGTCACCACAGTGGCACTGAAATAATTTTGCTCATATGTATTCTACAATTAAGAAAAAGGAAAAGGAAAAAGAAAACTAGATTGCTAGAATCGTAGAATCATAGAATCAGCCAGGTTGGAAGAGACCTCCAAGCTCATCCAGTCCAACCTAGCACCCAGCTCTAGGCAATGGCACTCAGTGCCCCATCCAGTTTTGGCTTGTACACCTCCAGGGGTGGCAACTCCATCACCTCCCTGGGCAGCCCATCCCAATGCCAATCACTTTCTCTGGCAATAACTTCCTCCTAACATCCAGCCTCAACCTGCCCTGGCACAACTTCAGACTGTCCCCCCTCCATATCCCCCAAGTCAGAGGATGCTCATTTCCTGGAACAACTCAGGAAATTTCATAGAATAGAATCATAGAATCAGCCAGGTTGGAAGAGACCTCCAAGCTCATCCAGTCCAACCTAGCACCCAGCCCTAGCCAAGCAACCAGGCCATGGCACTAAGTGCCCCATCCAGGCTTTGCTTCAACACCTCCAGGGACAGCAACTCCACCACCTCCCTGGGCAGCCCATTCCAATGCCAATCACTCTTGCTGTGTACAACTTCCTCCTAACATCCAGCCTATACCTGCCCTGGCACAGCTTAAGACTGTGTCCCCTTGTCCTGTTGCTGGGTGCCTGGGAGAAGAGCCCAACCCCACCTGGCTACAACCTCCCTTCAGGTAGCTGCAGAGAGCAATGAGCTCTGCCCTGAGCCTCCTCTTCTGCAGGCTGCACACCCCCAGCTCCCTCAGCCTCTCCTCTTGGGGCTGTGCTCCAGGCCCCTCCCCAGCCTTGCTGCCCTTCTCTCAACACCTTCCAGCACCTCAACATCTCTCTGCAATGGAGGGGCCCAGACCTGGACACAGCACTCAAGGTGTGTGCTGAGCAGTGCTGAGCACAGGGGCAGAAGAACCTCCCTGCTCCTGCTGCCCACACTGCTCCTGCTCCAGCCCAGGATGCCACTGGCTCTGCAGCCCACCTGGGCACACTGCTGGCTCCTGTTCAGCCTACTACCAACCAGCAGCACCCAGCCAAAACTTGCTACTGATGAACCAGAAACTGAGAAACGTGGGAGGGTGATTTTTTTTTTTTTTTTTTTCCAAATCATCTGTGCATGATGGTGTAGTTGACATCTGCATGGTGCCATTTGGGAGGAAAGTTAGAAATGCTCATCTCTAAGTGCCAAAGCTGTAAGGAAAGCTGTACAGCAGATGAAGTTTCACAAAAACAGTTCTCTTGTACAGCATCACAGGCATGAAAACAGGGCAAAATTGCATGGCTGAAATGCCACCACCACGGGTGAAAGTGTCATGAATGGTTTAGGTTGGAAGGGACCTCAAGGCTCAGCCAGTTCCAACCCCCCTATGCCATAGGCAGGGACACCTCCCACTAGAACAGGTCACTCAAGGCATCATCCAACCTGGTCCTCAACACCTCCAGGGAGGTTGGGGAGCACAGAATCACCCAATGTGATCAAAGATCACATTGGGTGATTCTGTGCTCCCCAACCTCCCTGGGCAACCTCTGCCAGTGTCTCATCTAACTTCCTCCTAACATCCCATTTCAGTCTCCCCTCTGCCAGTTCAAACCCATTCCTCCTCATCCTGTAATTACCAGACCTTGCAAATAGTCCCTCCCCAGCCCATTTAGGTACTAGAAGGCCACTCCAAACTTCTCTTGACCTTCTCTTGTGCCTTCCTTCCAGGCAGACCCAACAGCTAATAACCTGCAGGCTGGTTCATTCTCTAGCAGGCAGTGATGGAGAGAGGACAACAGTTCTTTTCTCTGAGCTTTTTCTCCTGTAGTTTCTGGAATCTGAGCTTCAGTCAGGGTTTCTGGATGGGCAGAATTGATCAGTGCTGTCAACAGCCCAGCCCAGGACTTGCAGCTGGGCACTAAGAGAGGAGGCAGTGCTGAGCACCACTTGCTCCTTTAATTACCACCTCAATCACAGGTGCTCAGCACTACTAATGGCAACTGGTATCATAGTCAGGGCATAAGTAGGAATCATTGAGCAGTGCAAAATCCATCACATTTACTTAGCCTTTGTGACTCTTGGGGGTGGGGGGATGGAAATCTCATTTTGACTGAATTATTGCATCCAAGATAATTAAGGATAAGAAAGAGGCAACTTCTGACACCAGGTGCAATCTTAGAGTCATAGAATCAGCCAGGTTGGAAGAGACCTCCAAGCTCATCCAGTCCAACCTAGCACCCAGCCCTAGCCAATCAACCAGACCATGGCACTAAGTGCCCCAGCCAAGCATTGCTTGAACACATCCAGGTACAGCAACTCCACCACCTCCCTGCGCAGCCCATTCCAATGCCAATCACTCTCTCCTATCATCCAGCCTGTACCTCCTCTGGCACAGCTTGAGACTGTCCCCCCTCTTTCTGTTTCTGGTTGCCTAGGAGAAGAACCCAACCCCACCTGGCTTCAGCCTCCCTTCAGGTAGCTGCAGAGAGCAATGAGCTCTGCCCTGAGCCTCCTCTTCTGCAGGCTGCACACCCCCAGCTCCCTCAGCCTCTCCTCTTGGGGCTGTGCTCCAGGCCCCTCCCCAGCCTTGCTGCCCTTCTCTCAACACCTTCCAGCACCTCAACATCTCTCTGCAATGGAGGGGCCCAGAACTGGACACAGCACTCAAGGTGTGTGCTGAGCAGTGCTGAGCACAGGGGCAGAATAACCTCCCTGCTGCTGCCCACACTGCTCCTGCTCCAGCCCAGGACAAGAGCAAGCCTAAGCAGCAATGTCATTGGTATTTTATGGGGTACATTTAAGCTGAAGGGACTTGATAGTGGGGAGAATTCCCTTCCTTCCATGTGCTGTGCCACAGGAATGAGTAGGACCTTCCTGGCCAGGTTAATGTTTATCCTGGGCAGCCTTGGGGGCAAGCTGTCAGATTTGATCCTCAGAGGAGGGTCCCTTATCTTGTGCCTTTGCCTTATCATCCTTGCAAGGCTGAGCCCTTGCTTTATCTGCACACATTAATCACATACTGCCCATTCCCCTGACCTGCCTGTGGCTTCCAGCAGCACTTGTGCATGCTGACTTTCTGCTCCCTCTGGGCTTTACTGAAACTGCAGTTCACCCTGCAGTTTAGTTGCTCTGCTCCTTGCATCCTGCGTGTGCCAAATCCTGACCATGGTTTGTAATGTGCTGTAGGCACCACTGACATCTCAGGCGCCTCTGTTTGCAGATTCTGGGCTACAGGTTCCAAACAAAAGAAAAGAAATGGAAAGGTCTGTTTGAGAATGAATGAGTCCTAACGTGTGACCTTTCTCATTTTCCCCTTGCCTTAGTCCGTTTGCCATAAGGTAGTATTTGACTTGTTGTGTATCTGTAGTGAGTGGTGTGACACAGCTGGCAAGTGGCTTGGTTTTTAGACTTCAGATATTTTTTGTTAGTGGTGTGACACAACTGGCAAGTGGCTTGGTTTTTAGACTTCAGATATTTTTTGTTAGTGGTGTGAGACAACTGGCAAGTGGCAAGTTTAGATTTGAGGAGGAACGTTGTCCTTGGAAACCATTTCAGTACCTTTCCACAGAGACAAAAATGACATGAAGAGGTCAGTTCCTGCAGCAGTTACTTTGTAGGACCTCTGTTGGCTAAAACTGATTAGTTACATGGCCAGGGAACTTGCATTGCATCTTTGATTTGGGCTGCTTCAGTGTCTTAAGGGGGCTTTCAGTATCTTAAGGGGATCTACAAGAAAGCTGGGGAGGGACTTTTCAGGATGTCAGGTAGTGATAGGTCTAGGGGGGAATGAAACAAAACTAGAAATGGGTAGGTTCAGACTGGATGTTAGGAAGAAGTTCTTCACCATGAGGGTGGTGAGACACTGG
>VWZI01006518.1:6697-28274 GCA_013396835.1 Psilopogon haemacephalus
AAAAAAAAAAAGAAGAAAGCCAGTGTTTATTACCAATTGCAAAGATAATAAACACAGCACCTTAGCTATACAAGCGACCCAACAAGGCAGCTGTTTCTCACCTAAACTTGAACTGGTATCCCACTTGTAGAATTGCCCATTTCTCCTAAAATCATTGCTGAAAGCCTGTACATCAAAGCAACTAGCAAAGCGCGCAAAAGCAACTCACAGAATAACACCTGCAACCATCAGCCATGCATATACACTTCTCCCTGCTTGTCCAGCTTATAAGTTACAATGCTTAATGTTAACAATTTTAACAACACCCATATCCTAGAATACATCTCAATTTCTTGCCACGATGTCTGTATGGCGATCTGAGCAAGACTTTTGCTCACTGCCAGAAACAGTCCAAAGACAACAAGCTGCCATCCATTGAAGACCTGTAGGCAAAACAAATATATACTTTCCCTACAGCAATAGATCTATTCACATTTTCACCATTTAACCTTGCCAATATGTTGTACCAAAAACCTTTTTTTTTCCCTTTTCTTCCTTCTTCTCCCCCCAATTTTTTTTTTGTTTGTTTTACATAATCTCTATTCTACTATTAATATGAAAGAAAAAATCCCAAACCTTACCATAATACCCCTATTCTAAACACTTAACCTTATGGTAATGCTAAAAATCTATAGCCTAAAAAACTATGTTAAAGTTAAAGCTTTTTGGATATTGCCAGCATAGAGAAAAAGAAAGAGGTAAAGAAATTTTAAATCTATCAGTCCAAAAGGAAAACTATCAACCTATAGAATTACAAACAATTTATCCTAACAAAATTCCTACAAAACGTATTGCCACTGTAATATTTCACTCTAAACATTAACCACCTATAACATTCTATTACAGTTATCAAGTACTTATATACCTTATCTTAATAATTTAAGACTTATAATTACCCAGGTATTTATTCTATTATTCTACAATCCTTTTGCATTTAGCACATCTCAAAACAGACTTATCCATTAGCTTCTAAAGTCTAAGATCTATAACCATTGAGAACTAATTCTAAACATTATCAGAATTTGCATTTTGCAAAGAAATCCATAACAACCTTTAGCAATGAAATACAATTCAACAATATCACTTTAAGAGAGACAGTTTTTATAAGACCGGAGAGGGAGGGGAAATGGGGGAACAAGGCTGTACCATCTTCAAAGCAGCTGCTGTGTGGGGTGAGGAAGGGAGGGGGATGAAGTGGGAAAAGGCCTACGAGGCCAGGCCAGTTCTGCTACAGCCACTTGGGCGGGGGGTGGGAGGGACAGAAAGGACCGCTTGTCAGACAAAACAGTGAAAGAGGAAAAATTTTTAAAAAACTGAAAAGACATTATAGTCACCCAACTTAGAACCCCTCAGTCTTCAACAGCAAAGCAGCTCTGTCATAAGCTGGTGCAGCAGCAGATGTCTCTTCCGCCGAATCAAAAACAGTTCCGATTGCTGGCAAAGATCACCAGGGCCAGTGCCCGAGCTTGTAGGATGATATGGGAATGCACAGCGGCTTGAGTAGCTCCATCTCAGTACCTGCTCGTTCCCATTAACTGTTTACTGGCCAAATGCAAGCCACCATCCCCAGGGAAGCTCCGGGGCAGGATCCATCTCCATTGGAGCTGAATGGCTGGAGAAAAAAACTTTAATCTGTGCTTCAGCTTGCTTCTGTTTTCCAAGCTGGTAAGAACAGCAGTTTTCTCAGGTTTCACAGACCAGAACACACCCAGAATCAACTGCCAATTGTTTCGTTCACCACTAATCACAAAGTGCCATAAAACTTTCTCAGTCCATTCCAGATTGCTTGATTTACTGAGTCCTGAGCCAGGCAGATTTACGATCTCCTGCAGACTCACAGGGCACAATAAACCAGTGTTCCATCCTAGCAATTCATTAGCAGTTCTTCTCTCTCTCTTTTTGCTGGCCCTAGGAATGCAAGTCTTGAAACAATCCTAAAGGCAAAACCACGCATGATGTTGAAGAACAATTAGTAAAGTTTTTTTAGTTTTGTTTTTTCATTTTCACTGCTTTCTTGTTTCTTCACAACAGTCTGAGATAAAGATTACAGTCTGAGAGCACAAAGCGCTTTTTCCTCCTTAATCACCAAATCATCAGTTTCTGTCGTCCCATACTGAGCCTCCTAGGTCTCAAGAATTTTAAACATTTTTCTAAGAAATTCTCTTGATTTCCCTTCATCAAAATAACTCCTCAAAGTTCCACAAAAGCCTCATTTTCTCCCATGTCGGAATCTCAAATCAAATACTTCATTTAGTGTGGGGATCAGACTTCCTTCTCGACCCCACCCCAACAGTTTCCTTAGGGTCTCATAAGAAATTTCCCTCACAGAGAGTGAGTAGTTTCAGCACTATCTCTTCTTTTGCTAAGTGCTTCCCCTTTCTCCTCCCAGCCGCCTACTAAGCCTAAAGTAGGATTCCAGGGCGCCGATTCTTGTGTATGCAGTAAATTTTTACCTGGTGCTGGGCCACCTCCACATGGCTGGCCTTCCCCTATCCCGTTTCCGATGCCTCTTCACACAGTCTCCAGTATGCAGCAATCTGAGGTCCCTGTTTCCAGGTGCCATTTATTAGGAGGGGAAGCATGGAATCCATACTGCTGAATCAATGTGATTGAAGTATTGTTCACTTTATTAGGGACAGATCAATGCTTTTATACTGTTTATTCAGAAGTATGCTAATCACACTCATTAATATTGATAACAACTTGTTATCCCAAACCAGATGTTTCTCTATCTCTGACTCCCCAAGGGAGTTAACTACCATGTTATGGGAAAGCCAGAGGCCTATGCCAAGCCTCCTTTCTCAACCCATGGGATCCAAGGTCAGCTACCTTCTATCTAACCTCAACAGGTCACCTTGGAGCCTCCTCTTCTCCAAACTGAACAGCGCCAACTCTCTCAGTCTGTCCTCACAGGAGAGGTGCTCCAGCCCTCTGATCATCTTCACGGCCCTTCTCTGGACATGCTCCAGCATATCTACATCCCTCTTGTAATAGGGGCTCCAGAACTGGACGCAGTACTCTAGGTGGGGTCTCACCAGGGCAGAGTAGAGGGCAAGAATCACCCCCTTTGACTTTATGGCCACACTTCTCCTGATGCAGCCCAGGACACGGTTGGCTTTCTGGGCTGCAAGAGATTTTCTTCATGTAAAAAATGACTGCATCGAATACTGGGCAAACTGTAAAGTTGTATCTAATGAATTTGATTCTTTCAAATGTTTCATAGTTTGAGTTCTTAAATTCTCTGCATTAATTAAAAAAAAAAAAAAGAAAGAAATAAGTTCATTTTAAAATATTAAGGTGCTTAATGGAAGATATAGATAGATAGCATTTATGTCTTAAACATAAACACACAATTAAATCAACAGAATATGTTTCTCTGTTTTCAAGGGTCATGCATTACATATATAGTTAATGAATAAAATTGTGGATTCGTTAATTTAGATATGAAAAGATTATTGAACAGTACCTTTACAGGCCTCTCATTTAATGTGACACTGAAATATTTGTTGTTCACATTGTTCAATTTCTTCTTTTTTTTCTTTTGCTAGTATTTTGTTTGTGTTCTGTGCATAGCTCCCAGATACAACTTTTCCTGTGATTGCTTATAGCAAAGAAGTACTAATTCTGACATGCTCACAGATTGACAAGTAAATCAGAAGCTCACCAGTACTAAACTGTTACAGGCTGAATCTTACATATGTAGTCTATCTATGTCATTAACAAGATAAACAAGCACTGTTTTCACTGTTCTTACAGCTCATATTTGAGGGACATCTGTCAGAAGGATCCCAGTTGTCACTGATAAGAGATTTGCTGTTTCCATACACAGTGTACCTTTTCACACAACCTGGAGATTTGAACTCCATTGTTACATGTTCAGTTTCTTGGAGATCTTTCTCTGCATTACCTCATGTTAGATTTTGATCAGTGTTGAGTATTTAATTTTTCATTGTCTGCTTTGACTGCAGCTTAGACCGCAGCTTAGACTGCAGGTGGCTTTAGGTCATCTTCTAAGCTTCAAACACTCTGTCATGGTATTTAGGATGGATTATCCTCATTGCAATTACCTAGCACTTCAATAAATATTTAATTTTTTGTATTCTACATCAGTATTTGATACTAAATCATAATAAAAACATGATCGTTCCCTTAAACAAGAAAAAACACTGTCTATTAGAGTAAGGTATTTTTATCTTCATTTGGGATTTCTATAATTCTTTAATTAAAAAAAAAATCACCTCCTATTTCAACTTTAGATCTTTCCTTTAGTGATTTTTCTAAGGACATATGACATTTCTACTTCTATTATATAATAAGCAGTTTTTTCACTTTCTCAATAAATATCTAATGTAGCAGTTACCGGTCTATAGATAGAGTGCACATTAGTCTGAGTATAATCTACACATGTGTTTTAGTTGGGAGGAGCACAGTGGGAGTAATGAATAATCAATGTGACTTCAGCAATAGCTCCATTCCACAGCTGCTTTTATAGCCAGTAAGCGGGGGGTGTTTGCGAATACTACAAGGCAAGTGGCACAGGGGATCATATGTGGAAGACGATAATTGGTTACTATATCATAACAATGACCACATCTCTACTGAGAAACTGCTTAATACTTGCCATAACTGTCCACTAGGTCTCCTTATGTGAAATACTCCTGGGTATCCCAGTAACGCTTCTTGTAGAATTAAAGAATTTCTAAGGCACCAGTCTAAATGTTCTGTGGGTATGGGGATACTGATGTCTCCTGGTTCTTCTCCTGTTATATCTATTATTCTTTGCCTACCTTTTCAAATCAACTCTGCTATTGTTTCTAGGCAGGTTTGAATGCTTGTTTCAGGCCCGACTGCGGAAAATACCCATTCCAGTTCCAAAAGGTTGTTTTTGTCAAGGGCAGTTCTTACTCTGGGGCCCTCAGCTCCCCCTTTTTCTTTTTGCCATTGACAAACCACTGCAAACGGATGTGTGGGATAATTACAAAGTAGAAGTGATATGGGCCAATCCTCGAGCTGTCTGCTTGCTGCTCCATTAGTGATTTTCTGAGCAATTTTCTGTAAGACAGACTCAAGGTCAGCAGAGATTGTTACAGTACGGCTGGCATCATGCCCTCGCAGAAGTGGTAACAGAGGAGAAATATCAGCATTGGTTATTCCCATGATATTTCTCACCCACTGAATATTTCCCAAAAGTGTCTAAATATTAGCCAGGTTCTTTAACTTAATGTTCAATTCTACTTTCTGTGGTTTTATCAGAGAATAGGAGATTCTCCAACCAAGGTAGGCCCACGGTGCCTTTTGCTGTATCTTTTCAGGTGCTAAAATTAAACCTTTACTCTGTAGTTGAGTTGTGATAATAGCTACATCCTGACTATCAAATGGGGTTTTATTACAAAACAATATATCATCCACATAGTGATACATAATAACCTCTTTCCACTGGGAGCGGATAGGTGCAAGAGCCCAAGCCACGTAAAGTTGGCATAATGTGGGTGAATTTTTCATGCCCTGTGGCAGTACAGTCCATTCATATTGCTTACTAGGCTCTGCTTTGTTAATAGAGGGTAAGGTAAAAGGAAAACGTTGACAATCTTGAGAAGCCAGTGGAATAGTAAAGAAACAATCTTTGAGATCAATTATTAACACATGCCAATTTTGTGGTAACATTGCAGGAGACAGGAGGCCTGGTTGTAAGGATCCCATGCACTGCATCTGATTACTAATTTTCCTAAGGTCATGTAATAATTGCATTTTGCCTGATTTCTTTGGAATGACAAATATAGGTGTATTCCACGGGCTAAAAGAGGGCCTAAGGCGGCCAGCAGCCAATTGCTTTTCCACTAATTGCTTAGTGTGTTGCAGCTTTTCTTGTGTTAATGGCCACTGCTCAACCCAGATCGGATCATCTGATAACCAAGTGAGTGATAATGTGGGCAGCTGCTCTACAGTGGCCATATTCAAAAAAGTTGATTATGTGTGGTGAGGATTGCACCTAACTGATCCACCACATCCCTACCAATCAACATTTGTAAATCTCCTGGCAAAATCATAATATATGCAAAAGTGGCAACCGGAGATTCTCCCTGCAACTTTACAGATACTGGCTTTGAACTGATCATAGTACTCAAACTTCCCCCCACCCCAACGATCCCGGATGCGGGCACATGCATTTGCCAATTAGTGGGCCAGCATTTCTTGTTAATGATGGTTACATCAGCTCCTGTGTCCAATATTGCTGTCAGACTGAGAGTTATACCGTCCTGAACTACCTCCACTGTTATTGTAGGACGCTGTGCTAGTGATCTGGTGAAACAAACTGCTGGTCCGGTTGAACCAAAATCCCCAAGTCTCTGTGCTTTTGCGATGTTTGGTTGTTCATTATTTAAGGCTACGATTTGAGCTATTCTACTACCCGCAGGAACTGTTAAGGGTGGGATGTAGAGTGTACGCCATTATTTGGATGTTCCCTTTAGAGTCTGAGTTTTATGATGCCTGGAATCACTATTATTCCTTTTAGTCTTGCGCTGGTGTGATCTCTCCCTTTCGTGAGAATCCGTTCCATTTATTGAGGGCAGCGGCAAGGACCTGTGTTTGGTTTTGCATTACTTCTTTAACTGCTTCAGCAACAAAGGCAGCCTGAGAGGTTTGTTTCGTACACTCTGCTCGAGATTGCATCTCTTCAATTGACGATCCTTGGGGCAATGTAGCTAGAAAATGCTTTGTGATCAAATTAGCGTTTTCAAAAGCTAACAGCCACAGCATTCGGAGACAGTCGTTCTCACTATGTCCGGAGTTACTTCGATAGCTTCGCAAAGGTGAACGATAAAATGAGAGTACTGCTCATTTAAGCCCTATTTCATGCTAAGAAATGGTGGCTCTTTCTTTTTGTGTGGTAGGCTATGAAAAGCGTCTTGGGCTATGCGAGCAGCCATGTGGTGAACTGCAATCGGAAGCACTATTTGCAGATAAGATCGGTGTATTGCCCTGTCCCATTCAACATATCATCAGTAACTCCAAACAAAGGGTCATTAGGCTGACGGGGCCTTTGTACCTCTATAGTCGCTCTTCTCGCCCACTCAGTCTCCCAGTGTATTAGCTGAGATGGGGTAAGGATCAAACGTCCAAGATTTCTTATATCATAAGGACAGTGCACATCTGCTTGAAAAATCCAATCTAGCATCTGTAGGGCTGGCTCTGAGTGAATACCAAAGTCGACAACAGTCTTTTTCAGCTGCTGCAATATTTTCCAGCAGCAGTGTACTTCCCACTTTGCTGTGTTTTGCACTGGGTCCACAACTACCGGGCAAGCTAGAGACAACACGGCTTGCCAATCTCCTATTATGGCATCACGCACTATCCTTGACCACCGCCTATCTATTCTTGTTGGTACGTTTGGGGCAAAAGGTGGCGGCGGAGCCGTCGGATGAACCTCGGTTCCACCAGCTCTTGCTGGAGGTGCTCCTGCACAGTGGAAAAGTTTCTCACAGGAATTTTTAGGTTGTAAGTTTGTAGGTTGTCTAATCTTAATGCGACTTCACGCAGAAGCTTAGCTGTTTCATTATCGGTGGTCGTTGTCATTTTTGAGCCCGATTAAGCATTTGAGGATAGCTATTGTGACCGCTTACACAAGTCGAGAGATGAGAGCTGTGGTATATTATGTCCTGTGGAGAGGACGCCAGCAGGATGTATTGGTTGCCTATATTGAGTGCAACAATCCTCTCTGCCCTGCTCTGTTGCGTGAAGCAAATTTGGATTCACTACAGAAGCAGCCTGATTTGGATTAGCTACAGAAGCAGCCTGATTGTTGGAATTACTGTCCTCTGGTTTTGAAGTGGACACAGCCCCTACATTCTGCGAATGGTCAGTGCTTAGATTCTGCGAATGTTGATTCTGCAAATGTTCTGTCACAATTTTCGCAAACGGTGCTGTCATGCCTTTTATTGCCATGGTGTCTGTATTATTCCCCAGAAAAAAATTGTGTAAACGGGATGGCTTCGGTTTTTCCGTTTTTATGGCAAGAGTAGCTACCAGAGCTTGAGCAGCGGCAGCAGGTACACGTTGTTCTGCTTGCATTTCTTTTAATGTGTTAATATCCCACCAGGTTGGGCCTAAATCTCTGCTAGTTTTGCTGAAACTTTTATCTCCACTGATAATGGCTTCCCAGAGCAAATCTCCTACCTCCCTCCATTCTTGTGGGCTAAATATAAATGGAATATGCATCATTCATCCCTTTTCTTTTGCCCATTTTAATAACTCATGGAGTGTTTTCAGATTAGCTGTTAGTCCTCTCTTGGAATTAATACTTGCTAACAACTGCACAGCCACTTCAGACTCCATCCCTCATTAATTGGAATTGAAGTTTGCCATGTCCTACCTTATGAAGGGTGAGTCGCGATCTCACATCTTCACCCAGTGTCTCCTGAACCTGCCAGCTCTTGTTACCATTCTGCAATCTAACCAAAGTAGTCCATAGCCCCAAGGTCCGATAGTTACAGATGTTCAGGAACCAGATGTTGGGAGGAGCACCATGGAAGCAATGAATAGTCAATGTGATTTCAGCAATAGCTCCGTTTATTAGCGATTCTACAGCTGCTTTTATAGCCAGTAAGCAGGGGGTGTTTGCGAATACTACAAGGTAATTGGCACAGGAGATCATATGTGGAAGACAATAATTGGTTACTGTATCATAACAATAACCACATCTCTACTGAGAAACTTCCAGGTGACTTTTCCAGAAGCAGGAACTTTTCTCATCTCCATCCTCTGTTTTCCTTCCCTCTGTTCCAGCTTCACTTTCTCCCCCTTGAGCTTTCTGCTGTGCTTCTATCTTCAAGGGCATTCGGCTGTACTTATGTTCAAAGGCATTGTTCACAGGCAGGGCTGTTCACAGTAATCAGGCTGTGTCCTTTCTCTCTTAGAAATCCCTCTACGTGTTTTGTTGTTAGGTGATGGGAAGCTTCACAAAAAGTGGAAATGAAAATGGTGTGAATAAAATATTCATAAGGAAATAAAGTTAGGTTTAAGAATGCAGCTAGAGAATACTGTAGTGAGAATACTAGAATATGGTAAAAAATGTTTATGGTGGTATATTTGAAAGATGCAGTTCCCAGGTGTAGAAACGGTGTCAAAACCAGCAAAGTATCTTCCTTCTTTGGTTGAAAATCACCATAATATCGTAGCATCACTTAATAGCCATTTAATACAAAGGCCATATGTAATTTATGTGTTTGGGTTTTTTAATTTAATGGGTTTTAATTCAATAATAAACATTTAATTTTGCTCCTAACCACTTACCAATAAAATATTCATGAAATTAGAAGAAATGCATTAATACAGTATTTCATTTATTTCTGAAAATTAGTTACTTTCAAAGAAACGGAAGATTTTCAAAATTCTTCATAGAATCATAGAATCATAGAATGGGTTAGGTTGGAAGAGATCTCAAAGATTGTCTAGTTCCAACCCCCTGCCATAGGCAGGGACACCTCCCACTAGAACAGGTCACTCAAGGCCTCATCCAGCCTAGCCTTCAACACCTCCAGAGAGGGAGCAGTCACAACCTCCCTAGGCAACCCATTCCAGTCTCACCACCCTCACTGTAAAGAACTTCCTCCTAACATCTTGTTTAAATCTCCTCTCTTTCAGTTTAAACCCATTACCTCTCATCCTGTCATGACAAGTCCCTCCCCAGCCCTCCTGTAGGCCCCATTCAGATACCAGAAGGCTGCTATAAGGTCTCCTCGAAGCCTTCTCTTCTCCAGGCTGAAAAGCCCCAACTCTCTCAGCCTGTCCTCATAGCAGAGGTGCTCCAGCCCTCTGATCATCATTGTGGCCCTTCTCTGGACTTGCTTTAACAGTTCCATGTCCTTCTTGTGTTGGGGGCTCCAGAACTGCACACAGTACTCCAGGTGGGGTCTGACGAGAGCAAAGGGGGAGAATCACCTCCCTTTCCCTGATGGCCACTCTTCTCTTGATACAGCCCAGGACATGGTTGGCTGTGTGGGCTGCATGCGCACACTGTTTGCTCATGTTGAGCTTTTCATCAACCCATTCTTCTACCACAATGTTAACAAAATCATTGTTCCTTGTGATGATTCCTTGTTTGACGTCCTGTAATATAGGTCAAAATACTTCCATTTTATTATCTTGACAGTTAAATCAAGGTTTCATAAATATATTAATAAAACTACTGAAATAATTATGAGGTATAATTTATGTGTATGTTACTTGGTGTGTCATTTGTCTTCAGCATTATTTTTTTGGCTTTTCCTAATTTGCATTTTACTTCTTTTACCAGTTAATCCAAGAGTAACAGATGTGTTTGAGCTCTGCAAGTGTGCAAATCCTCCTAACTCCTCTCTAACACAGCCTAGTACAGTAATGCTAGATTAAATAATAGTATTTTTTCATCTTTATGAGTAAACATCCTGTTATTAGAGTTTATAAATTAAATTCTCACTCTTCCTTTTTACAGTTCTAAAGATGTGTGGAATATCAATTGAACCTCTTCTCTTGTGAACATTTTCCACCTGCAAACATAATATTATCCTTCAGCAATTATTAGCAACATTGCTGGTCTTTCTTCAGTATGTTTGACATTTTCTTGTCACGGTATAATCAGTGCATAGGTACAGATACCCCACAGTCATTTCTCACATCTGATGCTTCACCCCACTTGAGATCTCATCCCACGTCTTTGGCAAATGAGTCACTTGCCTTGCATAATGAGAGACCGCTGACCCTAACTCTTGGGTAGTTTTGAATTAGTGATATCACTCCATTCTATACTGCAGTATAAATACTAGTGGCCAAAAACTGTTTATTGTGCCAGGATAAAATATGTTGCAGAAAAGTTGCAGAACATGATTAGATTTCCACTAATCTGTAGCAAGTTCTACAGAGTTCTGAAGTGGAGAAAAAAGCACATTTATTTCCTTCCTGAAAGTGACAGCTTTTTCTAATGCTATGAAACTTGTATATTCTGTTAGCATGTTACAAGATCACATGGCTTAGCTTTCTATTGTGTTCATTTAGGTATTTAATTTGCTAATGCCTTATTTACTTCTTTGCTGTTTGATTTAGAGAACCTTTACAACTTATGATGGCTGAAATTAAGCATGTACTATTACTTCATCTATGACAAAAAAAAAAGGTATTTCTTTGGCTTTTTCTCCAGAAACAAAAACTTTAATCCAGTGAAAAAAATTCAAATACTGTAAAAGGAGGTTTTAGTGCTGCGTGGATTAAGCCGAAATACATGGGTTTCTTATGCATAATTATAAGGTGGCGTCTTGCCCAGACATATCCAAATACTGTAGCTCTTTTACACAAGATCAGACAAGGCTGTTAAATGACAGTTTGTTTTTCTGTGAACATATATCACCCTTTGGGCTGCTCAGGCTACAGTTTGTTTATTTTCAAGTTTGAAGACTAAGCCTTCTGTTTCTTGAACGTACTCAAATTGTTAAGGAAACTGATGAGATTCTGACATTTTCCTGAACAGATGATACTGAATCTTTTAAATTTCTCTCAATAATAAATATACATTATCTTTTCATGTGGTTATCTACACAGAATACTAGACACTGGATTTATCTCACGTTGAAACTGAAAATTCGAACTGGAAGCTAAAATTCCTTGAATTTTATGTATTGATAAAGTTTATTCCACCTTCATCTGTGAAAAAGTCAATTGTTGAGCATTTTCTTAATGTACTCACCTTAAAGTGTGGGTAATGGTACTAAAACAGTTAAGAAGTCACTGTATGTTTGTTAGATTATTTCTTGTCTCCTTGATTTTACAACAGGTCTGTCTTTAAATCTACAATTTTTGGTAAGCCCATTGTCAATGAGATAAGGTTACACCTGTTATGCCTTACTAATGGAATTGATATCATGAATGAGTTACTCTAGCTAGAAAGATGCTGTGGGAAAACATTACATAGAGAATCAGCACAACAAACCTAAGAAGCCTATAGTTCATATCTGAATAAAAACTTTTAAAAGCTGCAAACTTCAGACTTTCTGTCCTGACAATTTAAATTTTTTTTTTCTTGTTTCTGTACACTCCTTCCATCTCTGCACCTTGGCTATTTGAAGGAGAGTTTTTGTTACACACTTGCTACAAGCTTAAAGCATTTCTGTAACTCAGCCATAGGCTGGACAGTTTAAATATCATAATGAATTCCAACTCTTTTGTACAGGGTAGACTATGGTACCACACAGATTTATTCATGCCCTTTCCTCATCTCTTAATATGCCTATATCTTTCACTCACACATTAGGATGTTTTCATAACAAAAATAGGCCTAATTTTTTCCTATACTGATGTACAATCAGTACAACTCCTGTAGGTTTTACTGTTCTTTTCTGCTCATATCCAGCATTACTCTATTAATTTTGATCAAACTTTTGGTTTCATCTATCTTCCCTTTTTTCTTATTTTCTTTCTTCTTTTTTTTTTTTTAATGTGCTTTCTTCCTCAATACTCTTAGCTGTAGCTGCAAAGGTGATTAATCAAAATAGTGAATTTTACATTAATTTTGAGGCTGTGGAATCTGCAAATATTCTGTTATTTTTCCTCTTGTTATGTTTCTGTCATATTTTTTTGTTTAAGGGTGCAACAGATTATTTTACTTTTTTTTTTTTTTAAGGCAGTAATAATAATGCTCTTGCTGAATTGAAGAGGAATACAGAAAAGTTGTATTTAAAGATGTGCAGGAAAAGATATGACATACATGAATCCTTAACACCTAATACAGATAAAGGATACATGAGAATTCCCCCAAAACCTTCCCCCCAACCAAGCTAAAACCACCAAAACCCCAATGCTTATTTTCTCCACACACACACCCCCACCCTCCAGTTGTCTCTCATTTAGGCCCAAGCAAGCCTGAATTGTGCAGCTGGAAGTGCACTGCAGCTGTGGCCTTGGAGGCTGCGGGCAAGTTTTACTTCCTCATAGTTACTTAGATAACAGTCCCTCTGGATATCCAAAAAGAAAGGAGAAGAGAGCATGAGTTAACTTTGCTGTTCTTTTATAATATGTCAGCAGGATTATGGGATTGAATAACAAAATGATGATATCCCGGGACCCCCAAGTTTGTCCCCTGGGACAGACTCATCTCTGTGGTCTACTTAAGGAAACCTAGGACCTCCTCAAACCACCACAGTTTCACAGGCTGGGAATTATTCACCAGATAGCCCTGTTCCACAATTTTGGCTGAGATTCTAAAGTTCGACTGGGTCTTATGGAACACAATCTTCAGAAGAGCTGATTACGTTGTAAAACTTTGTGAATCTCCAACATGAGCAGAGCCACGCTGCAGAAGGTCCAAAGATTAATGAAAGGGTCTGAGCACAGACACAACACTACATGGAAAGCAGTGCTACTGCTGGTGTCTCTACTCTGTAATGTCTCCAAGGACTACATGATCAGGCATAGCCTATACGGAATTACAGAAGTCTGTCCAGGTGGGAATTTGAATAACTGGATCACCACAATCAAAAATCCTGGGTTTTATGTGATTTAGCTCTTTAATTAGTTTCATCCTCTAGACAGGGAATTCCAAGGGAGTAAAAAAAGTTCTTAGGATAACTCAAACTGTGCACAAACCTGACAAAAAGGGTATGTATTTCTTTAATGAGCTGATGTGATGGCATTTGCCAACCTCTTCCTATTCTCTAAGAATATTCTAAAAGGACTATATTTTGTACTTCTCACTGATGTTTACAGTTTAAAGGCAAGTGTTAGAATACAAAAATATTTATGGCATAAGATATCTTCCTTTTTTAATCAGAAGGAATTTATTCTTCTTTAGCTCCGTTGCATGATGTAGATTATGAGCAATGTGGATATTTTGACACCCAGTTCGTATGTGTTGCAGTTTTGAGACTATTGTCTTAATTGTAAACTGTGAATAAAGTTTTCTAGAAAATTCTGAGATTTCAGGGAGGTGGACTCTACTCTCAAAGGAGCTGAGCAAGTTATAAGAGACATGTTTATCCCATTCCATTGGTCAAAGAATCTTATTTAATTTGAAGCACAGCTTGTTCTGGGCTGTTATCTTGCTTTCTTTTCCCCCTGTCTCCTCCTCTGGCCTTGCTTAACTGTCCTCTTTTGGATTATTGCTAAGAACACTTACTGGGAGCAGGGAGAGAAATAACATTTTATTAGCTGTAATAGACCCTGGGTTTTGTCTAGGTGGGTGTACAGGTAAGTAGCTGAGATATTGTCTAGTTCTATATGTATATATACATATATGTGTATGTATGTTTATTATGTTTTATATGTAGCCTAATTTTGTAAATAATAATTCAATTTTATTTCTGAGTAAGTATGGTAATTACTTTGGGGCAGGAAAGGAGGGGCTAAATCCCAGATTCTAAGTGGTGTAAAATCATCACAGCATGTCATGTAGACAAATAGCAACAGCCACCTGAAAACTGGATTTATTGCAATTACTCTGCACTCCTGACACAATAAAATTACAGGTTTGGATGTCAGTTGGTAATATACTGCTACATGACCAGTTAAGCTATCTAAAGACAGATGAACCAAAATGTGCACTCACTCAGAAAAGGAAAATCTCCCCATTGGTACTCAAAATATATACACTCCCCAAGGAGGGACTAAGGCTTCCTTAGATAAGGTCCCAGTCTAAGTGAGGGACTGACAAACTGCTTGCTGTTTGGAGAAATCCTCTTTCCATAGCAAGACTCCATTTATTCCCTGTTGAGAGTGTACTGTGATCAATTACTCATCTGAGTCTGCCAAGCAACACATCATCTTCTGGCCCTGGAGGTGCCAGTTACTGTCTGGAGGCATGGAATTTACATGTATCAGCTCCTAGTCACTTTGTCCAGTGTCTGTCAGGACCTTTGTGTTTATCAGGGTGGTTGTACTTGCCACACCACAACAACAACTTAGTAAATTACATTGGTGGCAGCTAAATATATAAGTACACACAAACTTTTGACTAACATGTTGCTGCAGCATCCTCTCTGCTCCTGTCAGGAAATATTTGTTGCTTCAGTGTATTGGGTTTAAGCCAGCTACCCCTGAGTCCAGAAGTCAAACAAAAACTCAATCCGATTTGGAAGTAAAAAAGGTATAAAACTTTAACAACAAATAGGAGGGGAAAGGTTTTTTTACAGAAGGTGGGAGAAAAGGGGAAACAAAATGCAGGGTAGGGGGAATGAGGGAAAAATTACAGAAGCTGGGGAGAAGGGGAAAAAGGGGGAACAAAAATACAAACACAACCCGTGGAAGGCAATTGAGTCCAAAGGCTGAGGTCAATGGTCTTGGTGCTGGATGAAGGCAGGATGTAGGAATTTTGATGGTGAAGAGCAGTCCAAGTTCCAGATAAAAATGGTGGTGCTCTCCACGAGGTGGCAGGGAGCACGTGGTGGTCTGGCAGCAGAAGAGCAGCAGAGCAGTCACTCCAGGCAAAGCAGGGGCCAAAGGGAGAGAAAATGAGATGGGTTCCTCTCCTTCATAGCAAAGTCCTAGCAGGAAGTGGGAGTGGCTAACCATGACACCTGGGAAAAGGTCAGACCACCCCTTGGGAGGAGTCAGAGGGTTCCCAGGTAGGCTTAACCCTTTATATTCAGAAACTGATACAGAGTGTAAAAACAAGTAGTTTTATACACCTATTTGATATCCCACAGGCTTAAAGCATACAGATCTATATAAATCACCAAATCTCCACTTGTTTATTTTACTAACAACAAGGCAAAAAAAAACCCAAAAAAACCCAGTTGCATATGTAACAATCAGTTAACATACTATGTGTGAGATGCTTCAAAGGTGAATTATAAATGAGTCTTCTGTACCACCATAAATTCTAAATGTCTGTTAGATGAATAAAACTGAGTTACTAAGCAAAATAAATACATAAATGACAGTACAAAACTGGAGGTGTACAGAGTTTGTTTAAACTCAGCATGAGAGTTTAACATGAGTGCTTTGGAAATCAGGATTACAGCCCATCATAATGTGAATAAAGCCACTCTCCATCAAAAATTGGGTTTGTACAGATAAGATTCTATTTGTAGATAGCTAATATAAGGCTATCAAAAATACACACAATCAGCATAAAGTACAGAGGCATCTGTCAGAAGATTCAATGGACAAAGAATGTTGTGTCCTGAGTAGAAGGAACTTACTTTTTGATTCAATCATTACACAGACAGTCTATGCTTATAGTTCATTAATGGGTCAGGAAAAACACAATCAGAAGCACTTCTGCACAAGCCATCTCATCCAGGAACCTCTCTTTCTTAAGTGTCTTCCCTCTCAAAGTACTTGGGTACATGGGTGAGACCTTCACTGACATTTACTGATGACCTCACAAAGGTTTCCAAGTAAACTCATGTAGATGGGTGATAGTAATTCTATCTTTTGTACCATAAACACAGGAGAATCCAGGCCTTGGGAGGTGGAATTGTAGATTCTTGGAAGTGGAATTGCAGACAAATGTCATCGTAAGGAAAAGGATGTCCATGAAAATCAGTTATAAATATTGGGCCACTGAGCCAGTGTGCAGTAACATCAGTGACATAAAGTTAATAACGACGCAAAATCACAACATAATTTCTGAGTTAAAGTTTTTTGTGAAACTTTTACTATGTGGCCATCGAGATGTTTCTGGGAGTTTTTAGGGTTATGCACAAAGATTACAGATCAGCATAGCAGGTGGATAGCTGCTAAATTGGAACAGATCCGACAAGGGTCTGTTTGGTGAGGACACTGCATGTTTCAGCTGTATGTAACACAGTGATTGTCCTTCATTTAGGTGATAGATATCTCTGTGGTGTAGTTGTTCATTAGTTTGATGAGTAAGGGCAAAACCACACATTTACATAAGGGCAAGGTAGTTCAGTTTTACAAAATGGATGGACTCTCATTTATGCATGCCAGGCATTGCCTCTGTATGAAGAATTCATGGTCATGATCAATTCATTTTCCTACTGTCACCTGTCATCTCACTGTTCAAAAGGATACCACACAGTCTGGAACCTGATACAACAAGAATTTCATTAAATTCAAAATCCCACAAGTTCTGAGATGAGCCTCCAGTATTTTACAGCTCAGAACAAGGCAAATGGCATTCTTATTCTGTTTTACAATATAACCATAAATACCTGAAATGTCTTTATTTTTTAAAAGTCCTGTTGAGAATTTCATTAGCTACATGCTAATGTCAGCAGAATTATTTACTTAATTATAGATCAAAAAATATTTACAATATTCATGCTGATAAAGTAGACAGGTAAACTGATTTTTTTTCAAATATACTAATAAAAAAGCGGTTAAAAAACATCTTTAAAGGTAGTTATTGGAAAAGATCAACCAATTTACATCTGTGAAGTGAATCATATGACAAGGAATAAATGCCTCTGGGATCAGAATAATACAAAACTTAACAGTAGCAGTAGTACAACAGTAAGAGAAGATAGGAAATGGCCAGGAATAAAAGACAAAATCTGCAGTTTTGAAACACTCTGGCCTGAATCTTTGTGCATGCATTACTACAAATGGTGTAAATTTTTGGTAATGTTTGTTCTCACCTTTTAAAGTTTCCCATGGTAAATACCTCCTGGGACAGAATTTAGATTACCCTCTTCTCCCTGCTCCCTCTTCTCCCTCTCAGGGAAAAGATAGGCAGAGCAAGTAAAACACATAAGCAGAATTACTTGCATGGAATTGGAAGTTAAGAAGGTAATTTTTAACAACACCTACAACAATAGAAGGTATTAACAAAAAAGAGGTGATAAAGAGATACAGATATATACAAAACCAGATTGTGGATGCTGATGGATTACTGCCTGACCACGTGGCAAAACAAAAACACCCCACCCCACCGGGCAGAAAGAAAAAACGCCACAGAGAGAGAGAGAACCCCCTGGAAGTCCCTGCCCCTTAGATAGATGGTAGGCAGGAAAAGGAAAGGAAGAGAATAAGATGATCCAGTAACTCCCACCTGCGCACCAGTGTTGGCTTCCACCTTAGGGTCCATCAGTTAACTCTTAGTCCACAACACATGGGCAGGAAGTATATGAGTAAGAAACTGAAGGAAATGCTTTGTTAGACTTCGCTCAGAATACTGAAAGATTGATGCATGAGGATGTTTTGAGTTTAGTGGGACGAAAACCACAGGTACAGAGTGCAACTGAGCTGGCAGAAAAGTACTGGTGGAACATGGATAGATAAATGTGAAGGACTGAAAAGACGTAAGAGCAGAACCTCAGCAGATATTTTTGTATTAGAGATAACTACTGTTGGGAACTAAGCTATGCCAAGTAAAAAGAACGTAAGCTTTGCCTGAATAAGGGTTTGAATCCCGATAAGGTGTTACTAGCCAATAGCTTGATAAATACAGCTGTACTAACCAATCACTATTTGACACAATCTAAAAAGCTTTGGATTTTAGAGTATATAACTTGGCACTTTACACACAATAAATGGACATCTTGATTGCATCAAGCAGTGTCTGCCTCTCCATTGCTGTCAAATTGGTGCTCCGTTCTGTGGAAGCAAAACTGTCAGGGACGGCAGCACACAGTGAGCCCCACAGAACTGGATAAACTGCTGGAAGAAAGCAGGAAGGTGGGCCGGTCCCTCTGGAAATAGAGGTAATAGCTTGTGGGGAACTTAAAATGGGAAATTAGGTGGGTTCCCATGACAGGCGTATCTATGAAGTAATGAAGAATCTTCTTAATGAACAAGGGAAGAAACTTCCCAGGCACGATTTTAAGAGCATCCTCAGCTGGGTGCAGAGGAAGATTCCTACCATTACTGCTGCTAATATATTTACTCAGGAACTTTGGGATGAGGTAGGAGTTAAATTATGAGATGTAGCGACAAATGGGAGTGAAGAGGTGCAATGTCTGCTCCCGGGGTGGAGAAAAATTTTTGAGACTAAAAGCTCAGGAGGGTGGTGAAAAGCTGCGTGTGTTATCTCTGCAGTAGCACCGCGAGTCAGTGCTGAAACTTCTGTGAGCTTTGAACTTGCTACCTCATTGAAATCTGATGCCTCCGCTTCACAATCACAGCCTCCCGTAGAACAGTTGCAACCCGGTCTCCCTTGGAGCCCTCAGCTCCCGCTTTGATGTCTTCTGTGCCTGCAACATCTCACACAGCGTCAGAGCAGAGAATAAAGTTACCAGGGTCTCGGCTGCTGCCTCCACCCACTGCCGGAGCCACTGCTGGAGCTCCTGCTGCAGCCGCAGCCCACGCAACACCCGAGGGGCCACTCAATAGCTCCATGACAGGAAACTTGCCTAGATTTGCTGCATTTGTAGGCTCTGCAGCCTTAAGGTATTGGTCTTGATGATCCAGGGGATGAGCCTGACTTGTTTCCCCCACCTCCCTCCACCACCTGCCACAGTGCTACTTCAGGGGCTGATGCCGCCCAGCATTCCTTCTCGTTTGCTGGTTGATCCATGTACTGTATGGGCTTCTATAAGAAGGCAGGCTTTGAGAGAAGGAGACTTGGACATTGCTGATAAAATTGTTGCTCCTGTTATATATCAGGGATGAGGGAATCTGCAATAGGAGCGTTTATCTTTTTTGATTATCAAGGAACTCCATCGTACAGTTACTGAACATGGCAATTCATCTCCCTGTTTTGCAAGTCTTTTAACATCAGTGTTTGATGCACATGTAATGATTCCCTATGATCTAAAGTCTTTGACACGTCTGTTGTTAACTCCTACTCAGTTTGCATTGTGGGAATTGAGTTGGACAAAGGGGCTCCAGGCTCTTTTTAACATTTGCAGGGCATAACAATGCTGCAGTAGCAGCACTGACCATAGATCCTCTTACTGGCACAGGTCAGCATGCAGGTCCTGCAGCTCAAGCTAGAGACCACCCAAGGGAAGTTCTTGAGGCAGTTCAGGAAGAAGCTAAAAAAGCTTTTCTTAAGGTCTCTGATTCACAAGTGCCCCAGAAAGCATTCACTACTATTATTCAAGAGCCTTGTGAGCCATATATGAAATTTATTGATAGGCTGAAGCAGTCATTAGAGCATCAAGCTGATAACCCAGAGGCTTGAGAAATCCTCTTGCTGAAACTTGCAGTTGAAAATGCTAATGCTGACTGTAAGAAGTTGTTGAAATATTTGCCTAATCAGAACAGGACTGTGGTTGAGATGGTGGAAGTGTGCAACAGGTTTGGTACTGTAGAGCGTAAGTATGAAGCTACGGCTGCTGCTCTTGCAGTGATGGGAGGGCCTTCTAGCCACGGAGTCTGGTTTGGGTATGGAAAACGGGGCTGCCTTAAAAAATAGCGTGGCTAACAAGGAAGGAATTAGATCTAAAGCTCCGCATGCAGAGACAAATGCCACAGCTGGTGATGCAGATCCAGCAGGCAAGAGCACCAATGGCTCAAGTCTTCACCCAGCAACCGATGGCAGCACAGGAATGGACCTTGCAACCTCACATACAGTAACTTTCCTTGATTCTTCTGTTCACTTGCTCTCTACAAATACCTTTGGACACTTACCTCCTAAAATGCATGCTCTTTTGTTAGGCAAGTCATCTACCACACTGATGGGTCTTTTTGTTTTTCCTGGAGTTATTGATGCAGATAGTAGAGCAGAGATTACAACCATGCCATGGACTCCTTTTCCCCCCTGTACTATTCCAAAAGGGAGTTGGATCACTCAATTGATTTTGATCCCTAAAGGAGCTGACACCCCTTCCATCTGTGAGCAAAAGAGACAAAGAGGATCTGGATCTACAGGGGATCCACAGATTTTATGGGTTTGGGCAATTTCAAAAAATTGTCCAATGTGTCAGTGTTCCCTTATCAGCAGAAGACAGTAAGTGGGATCATAGATACAGGAGCTGATGTCACTGTGATTTCTCAGGCCAAATGGGCTCCACGTAAGCCTCTAAATTATGGAGATGGAGAACAAAGCAGAGGTGCCTGATGATAACCAGCATGGCTTCACCAAGGGCAAATCATGTCTAACAAATTTGGCAGGTTTCTATGATAAAGTCACAGCAGCAGTGGACAAGGGAAGGGCAACTGATGTCATCTATGTAGACCTGAGTAAGGCCTTTGACTCTGTCCCACATGACATCCTGGTCACCAAGCTGGAAAAACATGGACTTGATGGGTGGACAACTCACTGGATCAGGAACACTACACAGAGAGTAGTGATCAATGGCACAATGTCCACCTGGAGACCAGTGACAAGTGGCATCCCTCAGGGGTCAGTGCTGGGACCAGTGCTGTTTAACATCTTTGTCAGTGACATGGACAGAGGAATTGAGTGCAACCTCAGTAAGTTTGCAGATGACACCAAGCTGTGTGGCACAGTCAACTTGCTAGAGGGCAGGGATGCCATCCAGAGGCACCTGGACAGGCTGGAATGGTGGGCCCAGGCTAACCTCATGAAATTTAACATGGCCAAGTGTAAAGTCCTACACCTGGGTCGCTTCAATCCCAAGCACAAATACAGGCTGGGTGGTGAGTGGCTAGAGAGCAGCTCTGAGGAAAAGGACCTGGGGGTCTGGGTGGATGAGAAGCTCAA
>VWZI01006519.1:0-35074 GCA_013396835.1 Psilopogon haemacephalus
ATTTTTCACACAAATTTTCCAATTAGCTCAAACCAACACACTCCAGCTTTGCTCCATTCCGCCTAGTCCTGTTACTCCCTGACAGCCTCAAAAGTCCTTCTCCAGCTTATTTGTAGCCCCCTTCAGATCCTGGAAGGCCAGAGTAAGGTCACCTGGGAGCCTCCTCTTCTCCAGCCTGCACAGCCCCAACTCTTTCAGGCTGTGCTCACAGTAGAGGTGCAGCAGACTGAATAGCCTATTCTTTATCCTATGCTAAGTTTATATATTTTAATAAATGTTGGGATATTACCTTTTCACTTGCAGAAACCACACTAGTTAAAGCTATTAAACTGATAATGTTCCAAGTTATTCTAAATGCAAATATTTTTTTTTTAATAGAATCATAGAATGGTTTAGGTTGGAAGAGACCTCAAAGATCATCCAGTTCCAATCCCAATGTGCCATAGGCAGGGACACCTCCCACTAGATCAGGATGCTCAAGACCTCATCCAGCCTGGCCTTGCACACATGCAGGGGGGGAGCAGCCACAACCTCCCTGGGCAACCTGTGCCAGTGTCTCGCCACCCTCACTGTGAAGAACTTTCTTCAAACATCCCATTTAAATCTCCCCTCTGCCAGTTTGAACCCATTCCCCCTTGTCCTGTCATTACAAGACCTTGTGAACAGTCCCTCCCCAGCCTTCCTGTAGGCCCCCTTCAGATACTGGAAGGTTGCTGTAAGGTCTCCTGGAAGCCTTCTCTTCTCCAGGCTGAAAAGTCCCATCTCCCATCTTCCTGGTTGTTATTTGGTCTCTGGTTTCCTAACAGCTTGATAGTTCTTCAAATGATATACTGAAGTTTATTACTGGCTTTCAGACTGTAAGTAGGACAGTTGAGATTTCCTTCTCTATTGCTTGCTCTCTGGTGTTTACCTGTGGCAGAGAATACCCCAAGATCATTTTTGTTAATCTCCCACTTCAGTTTTCTGTCTTTCATATTTGAGTCTCATCACAATGTGCAGCACAAGAGGTTCCACCTCAACACAAGGGAGATGTTCTTTACTGTAAGGGTCACAGAGGACTGGAACGAGCTCCCCAGAGATGTTCACAGGATCACAGGATGTGAGGGATTGGAAGGGACCCAAGGAGATCACCGAGTCCAATCTCTCTGCCAGAGCAGGACCAATCTAGTACGGATCACAGAGGAAAACATCCAGACTGACCTTGACAGGCTCCAGTGTCTCACCACCCTCACTGTGAAGAACTTCCTCCTAACATCCCGTTCAATTCTCCTCTCTGCCAATTTGAACCCATTCCTCCTCGTTTTGTCATTACAAGACCTTGTCAATAGTCCCTCCCCAGCCCTCCTGTAGGTCCCCTTCAGATCCTGGAAGGTTACTCTAAGGTCTCCTGGCTGAGAAGTCCCAACTCTCTCAGCCTGTCCTCATAGCAGAGCTGCTGCAGCCCTCTGATCATCTTTGTGGCCCTCCTCTGGACTCTATCCAGCAGTTCCACGTCCTTCCTGTGCTGAGGGCTCCAGAACACACAGTGCTGCATGTGGGGTCTGATGAGAGCAGAGTAAAGGGGCAGAATCACCTCCCTTGCCTTGCTGGTGATGTTTTTTTTTTTATATCCCTACTTCTCCCAATGCTTAAGTGAAAGCATCTCATATGTTAAATATCACAACCTTATAAATATGATAACCTTAAGACTGGCATTTCCTAGCATTTAAGTATTTAGCTGCCACAGGAAAATCTTTGCTGACTGATAATATTTTCTTTTTCTTTTTTTTTCTTTCATTTTAGTTTGGGTTTTTTTTTTTTGGGTTCTTTTTTGAGAACTCATTTTTAACCAGTGAAATATTTTTCTTTTCCTTTCAGCTAAACCTTCTGGGCGCAGGGGTAAACGGAGCAAAAGTCAAACAACAGACACAGAAAACTCTCAGTCCTCCACGGAGTCCAACCAGTCAAGTACCATTTTATTGGAGTATTTTGCAAAAATATTCTTGCATTTAAGAAGAGCAGTGGTAAGAAATTCATTCTTGTCAATCACTCTCTTACTAAGCACTGCATTGCAATATTTGCTGCTTTCTGTGTTAAGTAACACACACACAAACTTCAGAATTGCACAGCTGTAGAGGTTGGAAGGGGCCAACAGAGATCATCCAGTCCAACCCCCCTGCCAAGGCAGGATCCCTTAGGGTAGTCCTCACAGGAATGCATCCAGGTGGGTTTTGAGTCTTCAGAGAAGGAGACTCCACAACCTCTCTGGGCAGCCTGCTCCAGGGCTCTATCACCCTCACTGTAAAGAAGTTTCTTCTCCTGTTGAGGTGGAACCTTCTGTGTTCCAGTTTGTAGCTGCTGCTTCTTGGCTTATTGCTGCTGAGCACAGAAAAGAGCTTGGCCTCATCCACTTGACACCTACCCCTCAGATATTTATAGACACCAATGAGATCTCCTTTCAGCCTTCTCTTCTCCAGACTGAACATCCCCAGGGCTCTTAGTCTCTCTTCATAGAGGAGATGTTCAGTTCCCTCAGTCACCCTCATGACTCTCTGCTGGACTCTCTCCAGCAGGTCCCTGTCTCTCCTGAACTGGGGAGCCAAAACTGGACACAGTATTGCAGATGTGGTCTCACCAGGGCAGAGTAGAGAGAGAGGAGAACCTCCCTGTCTCTGCTGGCCACACTTTTCCTGATGCCCCCCAGGATGCCCTTGATTCTCCTGGCCACAAAGGCACATTGCTGGCCCATGCAGAACTTGCTGCCCACCAGCACTCCAAGGTCTTTCTCCACAGAGCTGCTTTCCAGCAGGGCAGCCCTAACCTCTACTGGTGCCTGCTGTTATTCCTCCCTCCCTCAGCCTCTCCTCACAGGGCTGTGCTCTAGTCCCATCCCCAGCTTCGTCACCCTTCTCTGGGGATGTTCCAGTACCTCAGCATCTCTCTTGAATTGAGTGGCCCAGAACTGGACACGATACTCAAGATGTAGCCTGACCAGTGCTGAGTACAGGGGCAGAATGACCTCAGTGATCCTGTTGGCCACACTGCCCCTGATCCTGGCCAGGAACTTAACTTCCAGCCATCTGAGTTAGTCTGGTTAATCTACTGAGCAGGGGCGGGCAGGAAACTCAAAAACCACTAAATGAAAATATCCAATCATCTGTTGTTAAGGATGATCTGTAGGCTGGAATTTTGCAAGATCACTGTGTTGGTTTGAGCAAATTGGAGAATTTGAGTGAGAAATTAGACTATTGCCTGAGAGAGAGTTAAAGATACTGTGTCACTTCACCCAGTTTCACTGAGACAGAGAAAAGAAGGTTGTTTTGGGAAATATTCCCAAAACATCCAGATAAGCCAGTCTGCTTGCAGAGTCAGTCTGCTCTGAGTCCGTGCTGGCTTTGGCAGCTTCTTTCCTTTGTCTCTCTGCCTTTGAACTAATTCAGAGTAAAATCACTAAAACCATTCATTCCTTCCTGCCACTAATCTTTCTGACCGATCTTCAGCTTATCTGCAGCATCATCAAGTGGTGAGATAAAGCTGGGGGAAAGGGGGAAAGGTGGTAGGGGGTTTTGGTTTCCCTCTCTTGGGGATTTTGGTCTCCAGGAGGGGTGTGGTGTCTGCATTCCCTTTTTACTGTATATTTCTGTAAATATCTGTTATATCTTGTAAATATTTGCTTGTATATTTGCATTGCTGTAAATATAAAGCTTCATTTATTAACTTCCAGTGTGTTTTTCTGGGTTTCAAAAGGTGGGGGGGGGCAGGTCACTGCAAACCCACTACAATCACTTAGATCTAAGCTTTGCAATAAAAGATGGAGGCTTTTCATGTCTGTATTTTCAGAGTCTTAATTCTGTTTGGCACGATCTGCACAGGTCCTTGCTCACCGTGGTGGCTACTGGACGCTGCTTCAAAACGCTTGTCGAGAGCTTTGGAACTGCACTCAAGAATTCCAGCTGATAGCTACCCACTCACCTTTCCGTATGGATGCACTTCCCATTACCAGGGATTTACTCAGAAAGATGATCTGGCTGCCCTTTTATCTGGCAGCAGACGTGGTCATTGATATGGTAGCTGAACTACAAGCAAGTGGGTCTCTTAAGGTAACGATGATTTTTAGCTGGATGCTGTGCTCTTTATTGTCACATCTCTTTATTACACAGAGGTTTGAAGTGATAGGATGAGAGGCAAGGAATTGAAGCTTGAGGAGGGCAGATTTAGACTGGAGACGAGGAAGAAATTCTTTCTAGTGAGGGTGGGGAGACACTGGAACAGGTTACTCAGGGAGGTTGTGGATGCCTCCTCCCTGGGGGTGTTTGAGGCCAGGTTGTATGAGGACCTTGAGTGATCTGTTCGAGTGGGATGTGTCCGTGCCTATGGCACAGAGTGGTTGGAACTGGATGATCTTTGAGGTCCCTTCCAACCTAAACCATTCTATGATTATATGGCCAGGTTGGATGAGGTCTTGAGTGACCTGTTCTAGTGGGAGGTGTCCCTGCCTATGGCACAGGGGGGTTGGAACTGGCAGAGCTTTGAGGTCCCTTCCAAACTAAACCATTCTATGATTTTATGATTATATGGCCAAGTTAGATGAGGTCTTGAGCAACCTGGGCTAGTGGAACGTGTCTCTGCCCATGGCACAGGGTGGTTGGAACTGGATGATCTTTGAGGTCCCTTCCAACCTAAACCATTCTGTGATTCTATGGCCAGGTTGGATGAGGTCTTGAGCAACCTGGGCTAGTGGAAGGTGTCTCTGTGTTCAGTTCTGGACACCACAATACAAGAGAGATGTGGAGGTGCTGGAATGTGTCCACAGGAGGGGAATGAAACTGGGGAAGGGCCTGGAGGACAAATCTGATGAGGAGTGACTGAGGGAGCTGGGGATGGTTAGTGTGAAACAGAGGAGGCTGAGGGGAGACCTCATTGCTGCCTACAGCTACCTGAAGGGACATTGTGGAGAGGTTGATGCTGGTCTCTTTTCACAGCTAATTGGAGACAGAATAAGGGGAATGGCCTCAAGCTGAGGCTGGGGAGGTTTATATTGGATCTTAGGAAAAAGTTTTTCCTGGAGAAAATAGTCAGGGAGTGGAATGAGCTGCCCAAGATTGTGATGGAGTCACCAACTATGGATGTGTCTAAGGGTCATTTGGATGCAGTGCTTAGGGCTATGGTTTAAGAGTAGGGTTCAAAGTTGGACTTGGTGGTCCTGAGGGGCTTTGCCAACCTGCCTGTTTCTGTCATTCTGTGATAATGTCTGTTCCCTGCAGATTGTGGATCCTGAAGGAGACTTCTGCATTCCCAGCTGTTTGGGAGGTATTATGCATGAGAATGGTGGTTCTCATCTCCATCCACAGCCTCCCCTGGATGATGCAAATGTGGTTGACTTGAGGTGGATGTGCAAGCTGGTGCTTAAGACAATAGAGCTGTTATATCAGATGGAGAAGTGGGAAGCACTGGTCCACATAGCCATGCAATTCAACATACTGACACAGTAAGTCACATTCTAATCAGAACTAAAAAGGAATGGTTCACAATTAAATTTAGTGCTTGATTTGGCTTAAGTACTACAGTTTGCTTCTCTTATTCCAGTGAGAGATACACAGAACAAGTGAGCCCAGTGCTGGTGTATGCTCAGAGGCAGCTGCTGAAAAGGATGAAGAAGTTCAGTGGCCCAGGCAGACACAAATCTCCTCTCATAAAATCTTTCTCTGATCATGCACAGAAGGTGAACCACAGATTTCCCTCTGGGGGGCTGACACTTAATGTGAACTAAATATGGAGAATGAATTTCACTGAATTGGATTAATATGTTGTTTTTTTTTTTCATAATGCTCACAAACAGTAAATTATAATAAATTAATGGACATGATTGATTGAAGTGCATGGATAAAAAGGCTCATAGGACAAGATTCCAATAGCAGCAGAGGTCTACCCTTGGTGACCTAGAGAATATTTCTTCCATGCATGATGTGGCCACTCTATGTCATGAGCCCAAATCTAATTTCATGTTGGTTCTTAATGCTGCCCTTTTAACCTGAAAATATTTCTCTGGATGTTATGCAATATTTGTGAATATTTCTTTTTTTTCTTAATCAGATTTCCCTCTTGGGGGCTGACACTTAATGTGAACTAAATATGGAGAATGAATTTCACTGGTTAGATTAATATGGTTTTTTTTCATAATGCTCACAAACAGTAAATTATAGTAAATTAATGGACATAATTGATGGAAGTGCATGGATAAAAAGGCTCATAGGACAGGATTCCAGTAGCAGCAGAGGTCTACCCTTGGTGAGCCAGAGAACATTTCTTCCATGCATGATGTGGCCACTCCATGTCATGAGCCCAAATCTAATTTCGTGTTGGTTCTTAATGCTGCCCTTTTAACCTGATAAATATTTCCCTGGATGTTATGCAATATTTGTGAATTTTACTTTTTTAATTGGGTTAATTTCTGCATTGGAAAAATTATTCAAATTGATGCAAACACTGGCAACACCACTAAAAATCTTGGGAAAACCACCAAAAAATTACTGGAGCAGGCTGCCCAGATAGCTTGTGGAGTCTCCTGCTCTGGAGACTTTTGAGATTTATTTGGATGCATTCCTATGTGGCCTGCCCTGGGTGATCCTGCTTTGGTAAGGGGGTTGGATTGGATGATCCCTGGAGGTTGCTCCCAACACCAACCCTTCTGTGATTCTGTGAAAAAAAAACCTACTCAACATGTTCCTCTCATTAAAAACCATGGCCAGATTTAAGATCCTACCCTTGGGTGGGAGCAATCCCAAGCACAACTGCAGGCTGGGTGGGGAATGGCTGAGAGCAGCCCTGAGGAACAGGACCTGGGGGTCTGGGTGGATGCAAAGCTGAAGATGAGGCTGCAGTGTGAGTGCAGCCCAGACAGCAACTGTGTGCTGGGCTGCAGCAAGAGCAGCTGTGGGCAGCAGGGCAAGGGAGGGGATTGTGCCCCTTGGCTCTGCTCTCCTCACACCCCACCTGCAGCACTGTCTGCAGCTCTGCAGCCCCCAGCACAAGCAGCACATGCAAGTGGTGGAGCCAGTGCAGAGGAGGCCATCAAGATGCTGAGAGAGCTGCAGCAGCTGCTGTGAGGACAGGCCGAGAGAGTTGGGGCTCTGCATCTTGCAAAAGAAAAACTTCCAGTAGACCTTGGAGTGATCTTCAAGGATCTGAAAGGGGCCTACAGGAGGGCTGAGGATGGACTATTGACAAAGTCTTGTAATGGCAGCATGAGGAGGAATGGGTTTAACCTGTCAGAGGAGATTGAAACTGGATGTTAAGAGGAAGTTGTTTGCAGTGACGGTGGTGAGACAGGGGCGCAGGTTGCCCAGGGAGGTTGTGGCTGCTCCCTCTCTGGAGGTGTTCAAGGGCGGGTTGGATGAGGCCTTGAGCAACCTGTTCTGGTAGAAGCTGTCCCTGCCTATGATGGAAGTTTGGAACTGGATGAGCTTTGTGATTCATAGAATGGTTTAGGTTGGAAGGGATCTCAAAGCTCATCCAGGTCCAACCCCCCTGTGCCATAGGCAGGGACACCTCCCACTAGAACAGGTTGGTTTCTTTCAGCCTAAACCATTCTACGATTCTATATTTACTAAACTGACATGGAATCAGCTGTTAAGGATTAGGATTTTCCTTTAACTGAACTTAAACTTGTTAACATGCTTAGAGCTGTAGCTGTTTCACATATCCCTGTGCAATTTTATATTGTGCTTCACAGGCATTGTGCTGTTAAAGGTATTTATTCAGATAAAGAATATTTGCTGAACATAGAATCATAGAATGGTTTAGGTTGGAAGAGACCTCAAAGCTCAGCCAGTTCCAACCCCCCTGTGCCATGAGCAGGGACACCTCCCACTAGAACAGGTCGCTCGAGGTCTCATCCAACACAGCCTTGAACACCTCCAGGGAGGGAGCAGCCTGGGCAACCTGTGCCACTGCCTCGCCACCCTCACTGTGAAGAACTTCCTCCTAACATCCTGTTTAAATCTCCCCTCTGCCAGTTTAAACCCATTCCCTCTCATCCTGTCATTGCAAGACCTTGTGAATAGTTCCTCCCCAGCCCTTCTGTAGGCTCCCTTCAGATCCTGGAAGGTTACTCTAAGGTCTCCTGGAAGCCTTCTCTTCTCCAGGCTGAAAAGCCCCAACTCCCTCAGCCTGTCCTCATACCATCATAACATCAATGAGTTGCTCTTGCTTATGGCCACCACCAAAATAAGATACAAGTTTGATTCATATCAAAGTAACCAGTTGGGTGTTTTATCCAGTAGTTAGGTGTTGGAATGTTTCACAGAATTACAGAATTAACCAGGTTGGAACAGATCTTCGAGATCATCGAGTCCAACTTTTGAGATCATCAAGTCAAAACCTTTGAAGGTTGAGTTCTCCTCTTATCAACACAGGTTATTTAGTTGTGGGTCATTGGTGTCTTTTGGAAAGCAGTCCTCTTCTATTTTGTCATGACTCAACTTTAAGCACTAAACATTTTTTTTTTTTTTTCTGAATATAATCCAAATATCTGGAAACAAATCTTCCTTTTCAGGTGAGTTGCAGACACTACTACCTAGGGCAGAAATCACAGCTGCCTGTTGCCCATTCTACTAGTGAGCAGATTGTTCCTGGACACTGCTTCTCTCCTGAGAGGAAAAAAGATTTCACAGGTCAGAGCACATTTCAGTATCATGAATTCCCTTTTCTTTTTTTTTTCCCCCATACTGCATATTTTATTTGCTTGTTTTCCTCGTTTTTGGTCTTCTACTGCTCCTATAAGCTGTTTATTTAATATTTTATCTCAGTTTTGTCTTCCAATTATTATTCTGGAGGTTTTGGTCATATGATAATTTTGTCAAGACCTTTCCAAAGGTATCTCTGAAGGCAGAGCAAAGCAGTTGTCATCTAGATGCTGTATGACCTACAATATGTTGAGTGGTCTTGTCCAATTTTCCATTGGTATTTTTGTGCACAAGAAGGACATGGACCTGATGGAGCTGGTCCAGAGGGTGGCCTCAAAGATGATCAGGGAGCTGGAGCACCTCTCCTGTGAGGACAGGCTGAGGGAACTGGGGTTGTTCAGCCTGAAGAAGACAAGGCTCTTAGGAGACCTTTATTCTCCTCTCATAAGACCCCACCTGGAGTACTGTGTGCAGTTCTGGAGCCCCCAGCGCAAGAAGGACATGGAACTGCTGGAGAGAGTCCAGAGGAGGGCCACGAAAATGATCAGAGGGCTGCAGCACCTCTGCTATGAGGCGTTGGGGCTGTTCAGCCTGGAGAAGAGAAGGCTTCCAGGATGCCTTAGAGTAGCCTTCAAATATCTGAAGGGGGCCTACAGGAAGGCTGGGGAGGGACTGTTCAGTGGAGACAAACTGCCAGCTGACATCTTTGCTGCATAGAAACTACACATCGTAGTAAATAGCATCAGCAACTGCAAATGTTTGTTTCCAGACTTCAGACACCAGAGTTCAGAGCAGAGCGCTGAGGCATGCCCATGGCAGATGGAATTCAGTGAAGGTTGCTGTGACGCCACAACTAAAATGTGACACAGAAAAAAAAAAGCTATAAAAGCTCAGAAGTGCTCCTGCTGGTTAATAATTTTGAATCACAGAATGGTTTAGGTTAGAAGGGACCTCAAAGGCCATCCAGTTCCAACTTCCCACTACAACAGGTTGCTCAAGGCCTCATCCAACCTGTCCTTGAACATCTCCAGGGAGGGAGCAGCCACAACCTCCCTGGGCAACCTGTGCCTGTGTCTCATCACTCTCACTGTAAAGAACTTCCTCCTAATATCCCCTTTAAATCTCCCCTCTGCCAGTTTAAACCCATTCCTCCTTGTCCTGTCATTACAAGACCTTGTGAATAGTCCCTCCCCTACCTTCCTGTAGGTTCCCCTCAGATTCTGGAAGGCTACTATAAGGTCTCCTGGAAGCCTTCTCTTTTCCAGGCTGAAAAGTCCCAACTCCCTCAGCCTGTCCTCATAGCAGAGCTGCTGCAGCCCTCTCAGCATCTTGGTGACCTCCTCTGGACTCACTCCAACAGTTTCACTTCCTTGTGCTGGGGGCTCCAGAACTGCACACAGTACTCCAGGTGGGGGTGTGAGGAGAGCAGAGCAAAGGGGCAGAATCCCCTCCCTTGCCCTGTTGCCCACAGCTGCTCTTGCTGCAGCCCAGCACACAGTTGCTGTCTGGGCTGTGTGTGCACACTGCAGCCTCATCTTGAGCTTTTCATCACCGCAGACCCCCAGGTCCTGTTCCTCAGGGCTGCTTTAATTCATACTGCCATAGGAAGCAGAGGTGGCAATGACATTAATATACTGGAGTTTTGAAGCTGTGGAGTCGTTCAGCTGTACCTGTTGCAGACTGGTTGACAGCAAATAGGTATTTAAGCAATTCCAAATGGTTTCCCACAGTTGTTCTTTCCTTTCAGATCACAGCCAAGCCAAAGCTCTGGTTAATGTACCTGTTGATGTGGATGATACACTGACATGTTTCAGGGAAACTCTACACAAATCTAAATACCACGGCAGAGCACTGAGACACAGCAGGAAAATGCTTCTCTTGCTTCTTGCACATGTACAAGGTGAGTTATTTGCTCCTGGGCACTCTGGCTGCTGGGAGGGGTCTTGTATTTCTCTATTACTTTTAACTTGTATTTTACTTGTATCTAGTTGTAAATATCTCTAATGTGTGCTATGTATCTGCTTGTAAATTGTTCTAAGCTGTAAATAGAAAGCTTCATTCACAGAATCAGCCAAGTTGGAATAGACCTCCAAGCTCATCCAGACCAGCCTATCACCCAGCCCTATTGAATGAACCAGAGCATGGCACTAAGTGCCCCATCCAGTCTTTGCTTGAACACCTCCAGGCATGGTGACTCCCTGGGCAGCCCATTCCAATGCCAATCACTCTCTCTGGCAAGAACTTTGAGGAGACCTTATAGCAGCCTTCCAGTATCTGAAGGGGGCCTACAGGAGGGCTGAGGAGGGACTGTTCACAAGGTCTTGTAATGACAGAACGAGGGGAATGGGTTCAAATTGGCGGAGGGGAGATTTGAACGGGATGTTGGGAGGAAGTTCTTCACAGTGAGGGTGGTGAGACACTGGCACAGGTTGCTGAGGGAGGTTGTGGCTGCTCCCTCTCTGGATGTGTTCAAGGCCAGGCTGGATGAGGCCTTGAGTGACCTGTTCTAGTGGGAGGTGTCCCTGCCTATGGCACAGGGGGGTTGGAACTGGATGATCTTTGAGGTCTCTTCCAACCTAAACCATTCTATGATTCTATGATCCAGACGGAACCTTCCCCAGCGCAACTTAGAGTAGAAGGCCTGGTGAGGGCTTAGGCTGGCCGGAGAAGGCCTGGTGAGGGCTTAGGCTGGCCGGAGAAGGCCTGGTGAGGGCTTAGGCTGGCCGGAGAAGGCCTGGTGAGGGCTTAGGCTGGCCGGAGAAGGCCTGGTGAGGGCTTAGGCTGGCCGGAGAAGGCCTGGTGAGGGCTTAGGCTGGCCGGAGAAGGCCTGGTGAGGGCTTAGGCTGGCCGGAGAAGGCCTGGTGAGGGCTTAGGCTGGCCGGAGAAGGCCTGGTGAGGGCTTAGGCTGGCCGGAGAAGGCCTGGTGAGGGCTTAGGCTGGCCGGAGAAGGCCTGGTGAGGGCTTAGGCTGGCCGGAGAAGGCCTGGTGAGGGCTTAGGCTGGCCGGAGAAGGCCTGGTGAGGGCTTAGGCTGGCCGGAGAAGGCCTGGTGAGGGCTTAGGCTGGCCGGAGAAGGCCTGGTGAGGGCTTAGGCTGGCCGGAGAAGGCCTGGTGAGGGCTTAGGCTGGCCGGAGAAGGCCTGGTGAGGGCTTAGGCTGGCCGGAGAAGGCCTGGTGAGGGCTTAGGCTGGCCGGAGAAGGCCTGGTGAGGGCTTAGGCTGGCCGGAGAAGGCCTGGTGAGGGCTTAGGCTGGCCGGAGAAGGCCTGGTGAGGGCTTAGGCTGGCCGGAGAAGGCCTGGTGAGGGCTTAGGCTGGCCGGAGAAGGCCTGGTGAGGGCTTAGGCTGGCCGGAGAAGGCCTGGTGAGGGCTTAGGCTGGCCGGAGAAGGCCTGGTGAGGGCTTAGGCTGGCCGGAGAAGGCCTGGTGAGGGCTTAGGCTGGCCGGAGAAGGCCTGGTGAGGGCTTAGGCTGGCCGGAGAAGGCCTGGTGAGGGCTTAGGCTGGCCGGAGAAGGCCTGGTGAGGGCTTAGGCTGGCCGGAGAAGGCCTGGTGAGGGCTTAGGCTGGCCGGAGAAGGCCTGGTGAGGGCTTAGGCTGGCCGNATCCCTGGTGAGGGCTTAGGTTGGCCGGAGGTGGCCTGGTGAGGGCTTAGGTTGGCCGGAGGTGGCCTGGTGAGGGCTTAGGTTGGCCGGAGGTGGCCTGGTGAGGGCTTAGGCTGGCCGGAGGTGGCCTGGTGAGGGCTTAGGCTGGCGGGAGATGGCCTGGTGAGGGCTTAGGCTGGCGGGAGATGGCCTGGTGAGGGTTTAGGCTGGNCTGGCGGGAGATGGCCTGGTGAGGGCTTAGGCTGGCTGGAGAAGGCCTGGTGAGGGTTTAGGCTGGCTGGATATGACTGGGTGAGGGTTTGGACTTGGTGATCTCAAAGGTGTTTTCCAACCTGATGGATTCTGTGCTAGATGATAGAAACAGACTGCACAGGAGCTGCATATTTGTCGGAGCGATTTGGCGTGGAAAATTTTGTGGTGCTGAAAGCAGTCCTGTGCTTTTCCCAACCTGCTCATGGAGGTCACTTCTCTGGTTTAGAAATCGCTAGCAGAGCCATCAGGAATTTTGTCTCTTCGAAGAGGAGGCTGGAATTTATCGTGGGAGCTGAACTGTTGCTGGTGCTGACTCCTCGTGACCTGTCTGAAGAAAAATTTAATTCCCGCTCCATAGTTGAGAGGAAACCAATCCCACGCTCACAGCTGCCCGAAATTATCACTTCCTATGAACAAACAATTGGTAATGGTTTTTGTTTTTCCCCATACATGTGTTCAATGTGTTGAAATATCCAGAAATTATCACTTCCTATGAACAAACAATTGGTAATGGTTTTTATTTTTCCCCATATATTTCTGTTTACAGCTAAGATGTAAAAAGTATTCTGCCTATCTGTCTTCAAATATCCCAAGCTCACAGCTTCCAGAAATTCTCACTTCCTATGAACAAACAATTGGTAATGGTTTTTGTTTTTCCCCATACATGTGTTCAATGTGTTGAAATATCCAGAAATTATCACTTCCTATGAACAAACAATTGGTAATGGTTTTTATTTTTCCCCATATATTTCTGTTTACAGCTAAGATGTAAAAAGTATTCTGCCTATCTGTCTTCAAATATCCCAAGCTCACAGCTTCCAGAAATTCTCACTTCCTATGAACAAACAATTGGTAATGGTTTTTGTTTTTCCCCATGCATGTGTTCAAATATCCAGAATTTATCACTTCCTATGAACAAACAATTGGTAATGTTTGGTTGTTTATTATTTTTTCCCCCATACATTTCTGTTTACAGCTAAGATGTAGAAAGTATTCTGCCTATTTGTCTTCAAATATCCCAAGCTCACAGCTTCCAGAAATTCTCACTTCCTATGAACAAACAATTGGTAATGGTTTTTGTTTTTCCCCATGCATGTGTTCAAATATCCAGAAATTATCACTTCCTATGAACAAAGAATTGGTAATGGTTTTTATTTTTCCCCATACATTTCCGTTTACGGCTAAGATGTACAAAGTATTCTGCCTATCTGTGTTCAATTATCCCAACCTCACACCTCCCAGAACTTATGACTTCCTATGAACAAACAATTGGTAATGTTTGGTTGTTTATTTTTTTCCCCATACATTTCCATTTACAGCTAGGATGTAAAAAGAATTCTTCCTATCTGTCTTCAAATATGTTTATTCTAGTGGGCCAGTGGAAAGGCTCTTCAAAGCCATGAACCCACTTTAAGGCAGGAGGAGGACAGATGGACTCTGAGACAACCTTAGAGATGATCAGAGGGCTGGAGCACCTCTGCTATGAGGACAGGCTGAGAGAGTTAGGGCTCTGCAGCCTGGAGAAGAGAAGGCTTCCAGGAGACCTAATAGTAGCCTTCCAATATCTGAAGGGGGCCTACTGGAGGGATGGGGAGGGGCTATTGACAAGGACTTGTAATGACAGGATGAGGGGGAATGGGTTCAGCCTGGCAGAGGGGAGATTGAAACTGGATGTTAGGAGGAAGTTCTTCACAGTAAGGGTGGTGAGGCACTGGAACAGGTTGCCCAGGGAGGTTGTGTCTGCTCCCTCCCTGGATGTGTTCGAGGCCAGGCTGGATGAGGTCTTAAGTGCCCTGATCTAGTGGGAAGTGTCCCTGCTTATGGCACAGGGGGGTTGGAACTGGATGATCTTTGAGGTCTCTTCCAACCTAAACCATTCTATGATTCTATGCCTTCCAGTAGCTGGAGGGATCCTACAGGAAGGCTGAAGGGAGACTTTTCATAAGGGTCTCTAGCAACAGGGCAAGGGGAATGGTTTGAAGCTGAGGGAGAGGAGGTTCAGGCTGGATGTTGGGAGAAAGTTCTTGCCAGAGAGAGCGATTGGCATTGGAATGGGCTGCCCAGGGAGGTGGTGGAGTCCCCATCCCTGGAGATGTTTAAGAGGAGGCTGCATGAGGCACTTAGTGCCATGGGTTAGTTAATGAGAAGCGTTAGGTGATAGGTTGGGCTTGATGATCCAAGAGGTCTTTTCCAACCTGGTTGATTCTGTGATTCTGTTTAGATTAGGTCTTAGGAAAAAGTTCTTCAGTATGAGGGTGGTAAGACTCTGGAATAGGCTGCCCAGGCAGGCTGTGGATGCTTCCTTCCTGTGGCTGTTCAAAGCCAGGTTGGATGAGGCCTGGCGCAGCAAAACTGTGTCCCTGCCTGAGGTAGAGAGCTTAGAGTAGATGATTGCTGAGATCCTTTCCAACCTGAGTCATTTTATGATTTCCCTCTGTCAGAGTGCTCTGTCTGAAAGCTGCTTTCCAGAAATGCACAACTTTCTGGTGATTCACAATATCTGCATTAGATCCTAACCACAGCACTAGTTGGTTCTAAAGCTCTACAATTAGCTGAGGAAAAAGCTTCATTAGCATGAAAAAAAAAAAAAAAAGAAGAAAAAAAATCTTGATCTCCAATTAAAAACCTGCTGCATGCTGGAATGTTCAGCAGATTCATTTGAATTCTGTGACAGTTCTTTTTTTTTTCTAGAAAAGAGACCTTTTGGATCCTGTGCATTTGAACATGAGGCTTAGTTGCTCGGCTTCCATCTTACATTCTTAGTAGGGCATTGCTCATGCAGTTGCAGCTCAGCACTTTTGGCTGTATGAAGAAATTAGGTGAAGTGTAGTAGGTCAAGGGATGCTCTAAGTGGGTTTATTTCAAGTAAAGGATCCACAAGGGAGGCAGGGACAGTGCAGGAGTCATGGCTTCAAAGTGGAAGAAGTTGAATTGAGATTAGACATCAGAAAGCAGTTCGTGAAGGTTGTGAGGGTCTGGAACAGGTTGCCCACAGAAGCTGTGTTCTTTTTTTCTAGCAAAGACATCTTTTGGATCCTGTGCATTTGAACATGAGGCTTAGTTGCTTGGCTCCCATCTTACATTCTTAGTAGGGCGTTGCTCGTGCAGTTGCAGCTCAGCACTTCTGGCTATATGAAGAAATTAGGTGAAGTGTAGCAGGCCAAGGGGTGCTGTAAGTGGGTTTATTTCAAGTAAAGGATCCACAAGGGAGCCAGGGACAGTGCAGGGGTCATGGCTTCAAACTGGAAGAAGTTGAATTGAGATTAGACATCAGGAAGCAGTTTGTGAAGGTTGTGAGGGTCTGGAACAGGTTGCCCACAGAAGCTGTGTTCTTTTTTTTCTAGCAAAGACATCTTTTGGATCCTGTGCATTTGAACATGAGGCTTAGTTGCTTGGCTCCCATCTTACATTCTTAGTAGGGCGTTGCTCGTGCAGTTGCAGCTCAGCACTTCTGGCTATATGAAGAAATTGGGTGAAGTGTAGCAGGCCAAGGGGTGCTGTAAGTGGGTTTATTTCAAGTAAAGGATCCACAAGGGAGCCAGGGACAGTGCAGGGGTCATGGCTTCAAACTGGAAGAAGTTGAATAGAGATTAGACATCAGGAAGCAGTTCATGAAGGTTGTGAGGGTCTGGAACAGGTTGCCCACAGAAGCTGTGAAGGCTCCAAATCTGGAAGGCAGGTTTCCAGTTTCTGAAAGGGGCCTGCAGGAGGGCTGGGAAGAGGCTATTCACAAGGTGTTGTCATGACAGGATGAGGAGGAATGGGTTTAAATTGGAAGAGGGGAGATTTAAATGGGATGTTAGGAGGAAGTTCTTTACAGTGAGGGTGGTGAGACACTGGAACAGGTTGCCCAGGGAGGTTGTGGATGTTCCATCCCTGGAGATGTTCAAGGCCAGGTTGGATGAGTCCTTGAGCCACCTGTTCTAGTGGGAGGTGTCCCTGCCTATGGCACAGGGGAGTTGGAACTGGCTGATCTTTGAGGTCCCTTCCAACCTAAACCATTCTATGATGGGGCCTTGCACAACCTGGTCTAGTAGGAGGTGTCCCTGTGCACAACAGGGGACTTGGAGCTAGATGACATTGAAGGTCCCTCCCAACCCACTCTATGACTCTGATTCTATGACCATGATGTGCTGTATGCAGGCAGGGTCGTGTAGCAGCCCAGTGGCCTGCTTCACAGGTTCTCTCTTGGAGAGGAAGAAGAGGTCTGAAAAGCACCCAAACTACAAAAGCTTGTGTAAACAGGTCCACAAATACATCCTACTCTTGTCTTTAAAGTTAGTAGAAGTAAGAAAATACAAATGTGAAGGCCCAAGAAATGCTGCAAAAGTACTCATGCACTGAATTTGCATCATGCAAAAATTGTTCAAGATTTAGTAACTGATTTATTGATGTGCCTGTATGTTTTGTTTGTTTGTTTTTTAATTGATTAAAAAAAATAACAGGAATCCTTGAAATAAACAAACAGAGAGACCTCAAGGTTCAGGCTTTACATGAGCTTGGAAATCTTCACTTTTATGCTGGAAACAAAAGGTAAGTAGTTACTGGATTCAAAAAGAACATTATTTCAGTGTTTTTAAGTTAGCATTCATAAACCCTTCAACTGTCTTCTAAGTTCTGATCTAGTTGGAGGTGCCCCTGCTCACTGCAGGAAGGTTGGACAAGATGATGTTAAGGGTTTCTTAAAACCTGATGTGTTCTCTGATTCTTGTGCTCTCCTCAAGTCATAGACTAGAATCATAGAATGGTTTAGGTTGGAAGGGACCTCAAAGATCATCCAGCTCCAACCCCCTGTGCCATAGGCAGGCACCCCTCCCACTAGATCAGGACACTCAAGACCTCATCCAGCCTGGCCTTGAACACATCCAGGGAGGGAGTAGCCACAACCTCCCTGGGCGACCTCTGCCAGTGTCTCACCACCCTCACTGCAAAGAACTTCCTCCTAACATCCAGTTTCAATCTCCTCTCTTCCAGTTTAAACTCATTCATCACCATCCTGTCATTACAAGACCTTGTGAATAGTCCCTCCCCAGCCTTCGTGTAGGCCCCTTTCAGATACTGGAAGGCTACTCTAAGGTATCCTGGAAGCCTTCTCCAGGCTGCAGAGCCCCAACTCTCTCAGCCTGTCCTCATAGGAGAGCTGCTGCAGCCCTCTGAGCATTTTCGTGGCCCTCCTCTGGACTCTGTCCAACAGTTCCATGTCCTTCTTGTGTTGGAGCCAGTCTAAATTGCAACAGTGCTGCAGGTGGGGTGTGAGGAGAGCAGAGCAAAGGGGCAGAATCCCCTCCCTTGCCGTGCTGCCCACAGCTGCTCTTGCTGCAGCCCAGCACACAGTTGCTGTCTGAGCCGTGTGTGCACACTGCAGCCTCATCTTGAGGTTTTCATCCACCCAGACCCCCAGGTCCTGTTCTTCAAGGCTGCTCTCAGCCATTCCCCATCCAGCCTGGAGTTGTGCTTGGGACTGTGCTGACCCAGTCCATATAACTTCTGTCATCTAATTCACTAACTGCTTTAGTTTAAAAGGCTTAGACACTGAATTGCTTAATTAATCTGCTCTAGTTGCAGCTAGCTAGCTAAGAAAAATAGTCAATGTGCTTTTAAGAACTAATACAGAATGGTTTAGATTGGAAGTGACCTCAAAGCTCATCCAGTTCCAACTCCCCTGTGCCATAGGCAGGGACACCTCCCACTAGAACAGGTCACTCAAGGCCTCATCCAACCTGGTAGGCAGCAGCCACAACCTCCCTGGGCAACCTGTGCCGGTGTCTCACCACCTCGCTGTGAAGAACTTCCTCCTAACATCCCATTTAAATCTCCCCTCTGCCACTTTAAACCCATTCCCCCTCATCCTGTCATGACAAGACCTTGTGAATAGTCCCTCCCCAGCCCTCCTGTATGTCCCCTTCAGATACTGGAAGGCTGCTGACAATTTAATTTTAGTAGGACTCCCACTGACCAGGAATGGCATCGTTCTGTGTGGTAGAATCTGCCTTTCACTTTCTGACCTAATCAAAAGTGGCTCTATCTCAGGCAATAAAGGTAAAACGAAGTGAGCTTTATCTTCCACTTTGGGAAATGTCAGCAATATGACGAGGACCCTTTTTTTATGTGTTACAGAGCTGCTTTTAAATGCTGGTGTCAAGCCCTTGATGAAACACTCAACGTCGCTGATGCCCTTGACAACTGGCAAGAGTTAGTTGCTCCAAAAAATGCTGCAGACTGCTTTGCAGTCAGGAGATGGACTGATATCAGCCAGAGATTTCTTTCTCAGGCCGGAGTTTGGGGATGTTTGCACGCAGCAGTCTTAGTTGCCAAGATAGCTCAGTAAGTATTTTATCCCTATGTGCATTTCTTTTCTGCTTGACACAAATTGCTCATCTAGGACAGCAGGCGACTTGCAATTAATTTAAAAACACTAACAAATTGCTGTTTAAAGAAAAAGATTCATCAAAGGGAGAGGAATTTTTTGTTTTGTTTTGGGTTGGTTTTTTTTTCCTTTCAGGAAGAAAGTTGCTCTTGTGGAGCATATTGTGGTTGCCTTTCCTTGAGTGCTCATCTTTGATCATAATTGCAGCTGCATATTATACGGAGAGATCATTGATATAAAACAAACTGATGGAAAGTCCTAAGTGCAGAGAGTTTGCAGTCACATTGTTTTTTTCAACTGGAACATACCACCTCTCCCAAATCATTGCACATATTAAACATTAATGTGTCTTGAGGGGAGATTTACTGCCTAAAGTACTCATTTTCTGGTGAATTACAACTAAATGAAATCTAAATGGCTGTATTGAAGTCCACCATCAATAAATATTTCCATCCAGTACTCTTTTAAGTGCTGGTGAAATACCATAGAGATAATTCTGAGCTGCTTCTCAATGTCCACAAAACTGGGCAAAGCAGAACATTTAGGAACATCTAAATGACCTCAGGAGCATTATTGGAATTCTGTCCCAAAGGAAGTAGTGGATTTCCCCTAGGTTGGAAAGTTGTAATACTTAACTTGACTGGGTGCTGAGCCAGCTCATTTCAACTCCACTATTGTCTAGAAAGGTTGGACCTTGGGGTCTCTTCCAACCTGGCATTTCTATGATGTTCTGGTGAATTACAACTAAATGAAATCCAAATGGCTGTATTGAAATCCTCCATCAATAAATATTTCCATCTGGTACTCTTTCAAGTGCTGGTGAAATATCATGGGGATAATTCTGAGCTGCTCCTCAATGGACACAAAAATGGACAAAATAGAACATTTAGTAACATCTAAATGACCTCAGGAGCATTATTGGAATAATCTCCCAAGGGAAATAGTGGATTCCCTAGGTTGGAGAGTTTTAACACTCAGCTTGGCAGAGCCAGCTTGTTTCAACTCCACTATTGTCTAGAAAGGTTGGTCCAGATGATCCTTGGGGTCCCTTCCAACCTGGCATTTCTATGATTTTCTGGTGAATTACAACTAAATGAAATCCAAATGGTTGTATTAGAGTCCATCATCCATAAATATTTCCATCTGGTATTCTTTTAAGTGCTGGTGAAACACCATGGAGATAATTCTGAGCTGCTCCTCAATGTCCACAAAATTGGACAAAATAGATGTAGGCCCCATTTAGATACTGGAAGGCTGCTATAAAGTCTCCTCGAAGCCTTCTCTTCTCCAGGCTGAAAAGTCCCAACTCCCTCAGCCTGTCCTCATAGCAGAGCTGCTGCAGCCCTCTGATCATCTTCGTGGCCCTCCTCTGGACTCACACCAGCAGTTCCATGTCCTTCCTGTGCTGGGGGCTCCAGAACTGCACACAGTACTTCAGGTGGGGTCTGAGGAGAGCAGATTAAAGGAGGAGAATCACCTCACTTAATTACCCTAAATCCAGCACAGCCTGGGTTGCTCTTTGCAGAGCAACGTAGTCTCAGGCTATAAAATTGAGACAGAGGGATGATAATATTGCAGTAATGAGTTCTAGTATTGTAGGTAAAAGCACTCCCTTGCTACTAGCATGGTTTGAAGCTCTGATGAAGTACTCTATGGGAGTCCTTTAGTTTAGCCAGACACCTGCCTTAGTCTTCCTTGCTGGTAGGAAATACACTTGAAGGTCTGAGTTGCTTGATCTGCCTTTTCTTTCTAGTTTTCATAGAATCATAGAATGGTTTAGGTTGGAAGGGACCTCAAAGATCAGCCACTTCCAACCCCTTGCCATAGGCAGGGACACCTCCCACTAGAACAGGTTGCCCAAGGCCTCATCCAACCTGGCCTTGAACACCTTGAGGGAGGGAGCAGCCACAACCTCCCTGAGCAACCTGTGCCAGTGTCTCACCACCCTCACTGCAAAGAACTTCCTCTTAACATTTCGTTTAAATCTCCCCTCTGCCAGTTTAAACCCATTCTTACTCATCCTGCCATTATAAGACCTTTTCCATAGTCCCTCCCCAGCCTTCCTGTAGGCCCCTTTCAGATACTGGTAGGCTACTATAAGGTCTCCTGGCAGTCTTCTCTTCTGCACGCTGCAGAGCCCCAACTCTTTCAGCCTGTCCTCAGAGCAGTACTGCTGCAGCCCTCTCAGCATCTTCATGGCTCTCCTCTACACTGGCTCCAACAGTTCCGTGTCCTTCTTGTGTTGGGGGCTGCAGAGCTGCAGACAGTGCTGCAGGTGGGGTGTGAGGAGAGCAGAGCAAAGGGGCAGAATCCTCTCCCTTGCCCTGCTGCCCACAGCTGCTCAGCATCTGATTGCTGTCTGGGCTGGACACGCACACAGTCAGCTCATGTTGAGTTTTGTTTGAGATTAGTTTTGCAGTAAGATTGCCTGCTTCTCTCTTTAAAGTGTTATCTACACAACACTTTTTTCCTAGGTATATTTTTGGTCATGGAATCATAGAACAGTTTGGCTTGAAAAGTACTTTTAAAGGTCATCCAGTCCAACCCCCCCTGCAGTCAAACACTCAAATGCTTCTTTCTCTTCATGGTATGGCTCAGCACCTACCTGCAGGCCAGGCAGCTGTTTTCCAATATGGAAAACATCAAGACTGATGTAATATCGTTATTATACAAGATTTTTTTTTAAGGAGCCTGAATAATTTATGGATGGGTACATTCATATTTCTAATTATTTGTTGTTCTCTAGGCATATAACGAGAGCGGAGATGAGGTTAAGAACTAAATACTGCTATTTTTCTGCCATCCTTTTCAAGGTAAGAGCATAGTTTCAGTTAGAATTAATGAAGTTGACAAATTGCTTCTGAGAATTTGAATCTCAATAACCCTCTATTACAATATTTCTATTTTCCTTTGGATGGCAAAGGAAAAGTGGAGATCAGAGGTAGCTGCCAATTTGTGCACATTAGAGTCGATGTTTTTATTCCCTGTTTCTTTTAACGTTCCTCCTGCATTCCAGCCTAAAAAAAAAAATTACCACTTCAGTAAGAGGCTAGTGTCTCAGAGAAATAATGAAACTCTGAAAAAGTGAAGATGGCTAAAATGTTTGACAGGCAAAGATATTTTACTTCTCTTGAAGTGTTCTGCTCAGGAAGAGTTGGATGACAGCAGCGATAGTGGAAGCGCTGTCAGATCTGTAAGGAATCCATACAGCTTGTCATAAATTTTCAACCAGGAGAACAAAACTTCTCAAAAAAAAAACTCTTTTTTTTTTTTTTTTTTTCTGTTTTCTTTTGGAATATTGTTTTTAGAATGGAGAGGTATTGGTTTAAAATCTCAACTCTCTAAGATGTCTGCTGTAAAAACCAGAGGCTAGCCAAGAATGAGCGTTTTGCTTACAAAGAAAGTAAGATCAAAGAAGCTGTTTGCAAACTCTCAGAAACCAACTCTAGAGGGGGTGGAAAAGGGTTTCAGTTTACTTTTAAAAGGAAGTTTGAAGATGCCAGAAACAAAAGTGATATAGGAAAAAAGAGCTGTGGTTATTCTCTCAGTCATACTCCACCGGGATGCTCCAGTGCAGCATGGGGAAGTTACCTGACTTAGTCATAGAATGGTTTAGGTTGGAAGAGACCTCAAAGATCATTCAGTTACAACTCCCCTGTGCCATAAGCAGGGACACCTCCCACTAGAACAGGACGCTCAAGCCCTCATCCAACCTGGCCTTGAATCCCTCCAAGGAGGGAGCAGCCACAACCTCCCTGGGCAACCTGTGCCAGTGTCTCACCACCCTCACTGTGAAGAACTTTCCCCTAACATCCCTTTTAAATCTGTCCTCTGACAGTTTGAACCTATCTCCCCTCATCCTATCATTACAAGTCCTTGTGAACAGTCCCTCCCCAGCCTTCCTGTAGGCCCCCTTTAGATACTGGAAGGTTGCTATAAGGTCTCCTGGAAGCCTTCTCTTCTCCAGGCTGAAAAGTCCCAATTTCCTCAGCCTGTCCTCATAGCAGAGGTGCTGCTGCCCTCTGATCATCTTTGTGGCCCTCCTCTGGACTCTCTCCAGCGGTTCCATGTGCTTCTTGTGCTGGGGGCTCCAGACCTGCACACAGTACTCCAGGTGGGGTCTGATGAGTGCAGAGTAAAGGGGGAGAATCACCCCTTGGTGATTGGACTTCTTCCAATACAAACCAATGCCATTTCCTAAAATCCTGTGGCACCCATGGTTGCGACTGTGACCTTGTGCTAAGCTATATTTAAAACCTCACCAAGTTCAGCAAAGGGAGAACAAGCTGAAGAAACGATAGTAAGGGAGAACTGTGACCAGCTTCTAGAACTGTAATTACTGGTGGGGCAAAGCTGAGCATTCTTGTAGAGCGACCATGGAGCACAGCCCTGTGAGGAGAGGCTGAGCGAGCTGGGGTTGTCTAGCCTGGACAAGAGGAGGCTTAAGGGTGGCCACATTGCTGTCTACAACTACCTAAAAGCAGGTTGTAGCCAAGTGGGGTTGGTCTCATCTCACAGGCAACCAGCAACAGAATGAGGGGACACAGCCTAAAGTTGTGCCGGGGAGGTATGGGCTGGATGTTAGTAGGAAGTTCTTCCCAGAGAGAGTGATTGGAATTGGAATGGGCTGCCCAGGGAGGTGGTGGTGTCACTGTCCCTGGAGGTGTTGAAGCAAAGCCTGGATGGGGCACTTAGTGCCATTGGCTAGGGCTGGGTGATAGGTTGGACTGGATGAGCTTGGAGGTCTCTTCCAACCTGGCTGATTCAATTCTATTCATTTATGAAGCAGTTTCTGAGTGTCAAGGGTTGGAGTTTTAAAGTATATCACTAATGCCTACCCATCGTTTCACAAGTACTTCATTCTTATTACTTTCAGAGCGTGTTTGGAACTTCTCTTCCCCATCCAGCATCTGACTGTGAATTTGCACAGTATGATCCCACTATGCTGGTTCCTGGCATTGACTTGTTCTCTGATCACTTCAGAGCTGACATCTCTGTTGTAGTTGCAAGTCTGAATTTCCTCATGTTTGAGCTCCATGGTGCAAAACACAATTTAATAGTAAGTGCTATGCTTATATTTTGCCAATGAATTTTAAGACATGACAGGATTGTAGGATGTCAGGGCTTGGAAGGCACCCAAAGAGCTCATCGAGTCCAACCCCCTTGCCAAAACAGGACCAGACAATCTAGCTCAGAGCACAGAGGAGCATATTCAGACAGGTCTTGAAAGGCTTCAGACAAGGAGACTCCACAACCTCTCTGGACCGCCTGTGCCACTGCTCTGGAACCCTTACAGTCAAGAAGTTCCCCTTTGTGTTGAGTGGGACCTCCTGTGCTGCCACTTACACCCATTGCTCCTTGTCCTATTCCAGGAAGCAAGTGAGCAGAGCCTGTCCCACCACTCCTGACTCCCAGCCCTCAGAGATTTAGAACATCAATCCCCTTTCGGTCTTCTCTTTTCCAGACTAAACAGCCCTGGGTCCCTCAGCCTCTCCTCACCAGGCAGTGCTCCAGTCCCCTCAGCATCCTTGTAGCCCTCTGCTGGAGATCAAGAAGCAGAGAATTCATTAGCTGGACATTTAATTTGAGTGCTGGCCTCATATAGCCATGCACACTTTTGATTCTTACTGCACTTGCACTGGGAGAACATAGATCCAGGTCATAGATGGTGGTCAGAGCAATTGCAGCTGCAGCAGGATGAAAGCTTCATTCTCACTGAACGCTTAATGTGGGGGAATGTTTTGGATGGTGGGCACTAAGTTGATTTACCACTTAAATCAAAATGCATCAAGATTCAAGTTTTATTAAAAACAAGACTCCAAAGACTCATTTTCTTGAGCTGCTTCAAGCATGCAGTTGGAAGCTGCATGGGCACAATTAAAACATTTGCCCTCAAGCGTTTGGAGTCCAAATTCAGAAGTGTTAAGCTTCTTTATGAAAACTAAAAGTGCATCTGACAGAAAAAAATAAAACCAAACAATGCTGTTAGCATTTTCCAAGCTCAGGGACATTTGAAAGTGGAGAAAAACGTAGAAGCTGAAGAGTAATTAAATTGTGGAAGTTGTTACATTTTCAACCAACAAATACCTCTGTTAGCAAAGAATCTCCTCTTCCTGAAATATTACATAAATAGTGTTTGTATATTGTGCTAGAACTCTGCTTTAAAATGTTTTGTTTTTTTTCCCTGAGTTACCCTGATGAAAACCTTCAATTTAAAATGAATGCAGATGAATTTGTTAATGAGCCTGGTCAGCATTTTATTTTTCCAATTTTATACTTTACAATTGGTATGATTTTTATTTTACAATTGCTATGATTTGATGGAGTCCCCATCCCTGGAGATGTTCAAGAAAGGACTGGATGGAGCACTTAGTGCCATGGTCTAGTTGATTGGATAGGGCTGGGTGATAGATTGGACTGGATGAGCTGGGAGGTCTCTTCCAACCTGACCTACTCTAGTCTACTCTATTCAACTCTATTCTATTCTGCTCTATTCTATTCTGTTCTGCTCTACTCTGTTCTGTTCTGCTCTACTCTGTTTTATTCTATCCTACTCTACTCTGTTCTACTCTATGCTACTCCTGTTCTACCCTACCCTACCCTACCCTACCCTTCTCTACTTTATTCTGGGGCAGAACAGAGTGTGAGGAGAACATCTCTGACACCCTTTTGCCACCTGAGGAATTTAGAACATATTCATCCTTCACAGAGTGTAAAGCAGCCCTCCTGTACTATCTCAGTGATGTAGAATTGCAATGTACATTTCTATAACTGCACCCTTTATGTCATTTATAACACGATGCCCTAATATTTGTCTGCAGGTTTTACCCTTGCTCACCTTATACCAACACATCGTTTCTGAGCTTTGCAAGGATCCAGTTAGGTGCATTGAAGGAAGGATCTTCAAGGTAGTCAAGCAAGCTTTGTTTGTATCCTAGCATGATGAGTTTTGAAGAAACTTCCTTTTTCTTTGTTCAGTGTGGTCGATTTAATACATCTTTGCATGGCACTGCTATAAAAAGTAAGGCTTTAAAGTTCAGCTGTTGCTTGGTGCTTCATAACACAACAGATTGTAGAATAGAACTCGATTCTAAATGCAGTTATTATTTATATTCTGAGCTCTGGTGGGAGGTTGAGTCATTTGTACAGTGTTATGGTTAATGTCCTACAGAGACAGTTAAGCACTTCCCTCATTTCTTTCTACTCCCCATTTAACAAACATTCTCCTTTGAAGCTATGATCATGGCTCCAAACTTTTTTACTTGGTGTTTTTGGTCTTGGTAATGTTTTCCAAAGTGCAAAATGCAAGGAGTAATGACAATAATAGGTTTTTTTTTTTTATGTTAATTTATTGTTTTGTTGTGATTTTTGGTTCTTATTGTGATTCTGGATGTGGAACTGTTGGTGAGAGTCCAGAGGAGGGCCACGAAGATGCTGAGAGGGCTGCAGCAGCTCTGCTATGAGGACAGGCTGAGGGAGTTGGGGCTGTGCAGCCTGGAGAAGAGAAGGCTGCCAGGAGACCTTAGAGTAACCTTCAAGTATCGGAAGGGAGCCTACAGGAGGGCTGGGGAGGGACTATTGACAAGGTCTTGTTATGACAGGATGAGGGGGGTGGGGTTAAACTGGCAGAGGGGAGATTTAAACTGGATCTTAGGAGTTCTTTCCAGTGAGAGTGGTGAGACACTGTAATGGGTTGCCCAGGGAGGTTGTGTCTGCTCCCTCCCTGGAGGTGTTCAAGGCCAGGCTCCATGGAGCCTTGAGCAACCTGTTCTAGTGGGAGGTGTCCCTGCCTATGGCACAGGGGGGTTGGAACTGGATGATCTTTGAGGTCTCTTCCAACCTAAACCATTCTTTGATTTTATGATTCTGGTTCTTATTGTGATTCCACTTCTTGTTCTGATTCTTGTTCTTATTATTCTTTTAATGTGCAGTGTTCATTGCTGGATTTCTTATCTGCATCACAGTGGGAACCAAACTGTCAAAGTTTTGTGACCAGACCTTTGTCACTTTTGCTGATGGTTAGCTTGTTGGTTTAGCTTGGGGCTTTAAAAATATTTTAAAAGGAAAAAAGAAAAAAAAAGGAATCTGACTTGTAACAAAAATTGAGTTATTGCTGGGTTTATGTAGAATCATAGAATGGATTAGGTTGGAAGAGACCTCAAAGCTCAGCCAGTTCCAACCCCCCTGTGCCATAGGCAGGGACATCTCCCACTAGATCAGGTCGCTCAAGGCCTTGTCCAACCTGGGCTTGAACACCTCCAGGGAGGGAGCAGACACAACCTCCTTGTGCAACCTGTGCCAGTGTCTCACAACCCTAACTGCAAACAACTTCCTCCTACCATCCAGTTTAAATCTCCCCTCCACCAGCTTAAACCCATTCCCCCTCATCCTGTCATTAAAAGACCTTGTGAACAGTCCCTCCCCATCCTTCCTGTTAGGCCTCCTTCAGATCCTGGAAGGCTACTCCAAGGTCTCCTGGAAGCCTTCTCTTCTCCAGGCTGCAGTGCCCCAACTCTTTCAGTCTGTCCTCACAGCAGAGCTGCTCCAGCCCTCTGAGCATCTTTGTGGCCCTCCTCTGGACTCTCTCCAACACTTCCATGTCCTTCTTGTGCTGGAGGCTCCAGAACTGCACACAGTACTCCAGGTGGGGTGTGAGGAGAGCAGAGCAAAGGGACAGAATCCCCTCCCTTGCCCTGCTGGCAACACTTCTGTTAATGGAGCTCAGCACACTGTTGCTGTCTGGGCCACACAGGCACACTGTCAGCTCATGTTGAACTTTTCATCAACCCAGACCCCCAGGGCCTTTTCCTCAGGGCTGTATTTTATTAATGTAATTAATAATGGGAAATTATTTAAATCAAAGGCATCTATTTTGTATGTTTTTCTTTCCCCCTACAGATTAAAGTACTTACAGACATAGGATATTTTACAGAGGCCTTTCATGAACTGTTTTTGCTTGACTGTGGGGAGAGAATTCCATGGAAAATCCCTGCAGGATACAGAAAAACTGAAGTGACAAAGGTAAACCAGCAGTGAAGTATAACATCAAACTATAAGACTCCATTCTCCTCATGCAGCTGCACATGCTCCCTGCCTGCAAGTTCTTACCCATTCCTATGCCAACTCTGAAATGTCTTTTGCTAGGCAGGTCAAATAGTAGACATGTAATGACATTGATTTTCTCACTTAACAGCAGGAAGGAAAATGTCTTCTTTTGTAGTGAGTAATGCAAATTGCTGTTGCCAAATCCTGTGGTTTCATATGTAGACATCAAAAATGTGGCTGGAGCCCTTGCCCCATTAATGACAAAACTCCCTGTGCCTCAGCCAGGAGCACTGGCCAGACAGGAGAGCCCAGAGAGTGGTATTCAGTGAAGTTAAATCCAGTTGGTTACTGGGCACTAGTGGTGTTCCCCAGGGATTTCTGTTGGGACCACTTCTTTTTAACATCTTTGCTGACAACCTTGAGTCAGGCACAGAGAGTACCAGCAATAAGCTTGCCTTGAGTGACCTGTTCTAATGGGAGGTGTCCCTGGTGAGGGGTTGGAACTCAGTCTTTGAGGTCCCTTCTAACCTGAACCTTTCTATGACACTAGGTTAGGTGGCAGTGTTGATTTGAATGAGGTTAGAGGGGCTTGGATAGGCTCAGACCAATGGGACAACATCAATGGGATGAGTTTCAACAAAGCCAAATGCCAGGTCCTGCACTTGGGTCACAACAACCCCAAACAATGCTACAGGCTTGGGGCAGTGTGGCTGGAGAGCTGCTGGCGGAAAGGGATATGGGGGTGGTGATAGGCAGGAGGCTGAGATTGAGCCAGCAGTGTGCCCAGGGCAGCTGAATGTGAGCCAGCAGTGTGCCCAGGGCAGCTGAGTGTGAGCCAGCAGTGTGCCCAGGGCAGCTGAGTGTGAGCCAGCAGTATGTCCAGGGCAGCTGAGTGTGAGCCAGCAGTGTGCCCAGATGGCAAAGAAGGCTAAAGGCATCCTGGCTTGGATTAAAAATGCTGTGTCCAGCAGGAACAGAGAGGTGATTGTCCCCTTGGACTTGGCTCTGGTGAGGCCACACCTCGAGTGTTGTGTTCAGATTTGGGCACCACAAAACAAGAGAGATGTGGAGGTGCTGGAGTGGGTCCAGAGGAGGGCAACAGAACTGGGGAAGAACCTGGAGAATGAGAATAAATCCTATTATTAGTGACTGAGGGAGCTGGGGATGGTTAGTTTGAAGAAGAGGAGGCTGAGGAGAGACCTCATTGCTGTCTACAGCTACCTGAAGGGACATTGTGGAGAGGCTGCTGCAGGGCTCTTCTCACAGGGAACTGGAGACAGAAGAAGAGGGAATGGCCTCAAGCTGGGACTGGGGAGGTTTAGACTGGACATTAGGAAAAAGTTTATCATGGAGAGAGTGGTCAGGGAGTGGAATGAGCTGCCCAGGGAGGTGGTGGATGTGTTCAAGGCTTGTTTGGATGTGGCTATGGTTTAAGGTGAATCTTGTAGAGTAGAGTTCTAGGTTGGACTTGGTTATCCTGAGGGGCTTTGCCAACCTGCATGTTTCTGTGATTCTGTGAAGGCACCTGGAGGACAGCCAGAGCAGCCCCTAACCCAGGGCACTGGGTGTCCCCTGTGGTACTGGGGACAGGCCATATCTGTCCATGGCTGCAGTAGAATGCATTTACTCCTTACTGATACTACTCAGATGAAAATGCATTTCTATGTCCTTTTCTTAATTTGTATAATGTCTAAAGGGCTCACAGAGTAAGAAACAGGTCTGGATGATTTGTCACTTGTCTAGTTGGTTTCACAGGTGAGCAGAAAAGAAGGTGAAGCATTAGGTCTCTGTTTGTGGTGTGACAGAAGCCAAGTGCTTGCTGCACAGCTCTCACAATGAGAAGGATCCACATTTAAGGGAATAACAGAGTTGATGGAAGGCTACAGCTGGAGCAGAGAGTTAATAAAAACTACATAGAGCCCAAGTGATAGCTGTGGGCAGAGCTCTCAGTTATGCTGGCTGAAAATGATCATAGAATCATAGAATGGTTTAGGTTGGAAGAGACCTTAAAGATCATTCAGTTCCAACCCCCTTGTGCCATAGGCAGGGACACCTCCCACTAGAACAGGTCACTCAAGACCTCATCCAGCCTGGCCTTGAACACCTCCAGGGAGGGAGCAGCCACAACCTCCCTGGGCAACCTGTTCCAGGATCTTTACATCTCTGCCTTTTCTGTCCCCTCAGTAGACGGATTTTTCTCCTGTTGAAAAGGTAAAGAGTTCTGGATCAAGGAGAGTTCTGAACCCTAACTAGGAGTTCATACAAAGAAAGAAATAGTTGTTTTAAGAGCCCTCAAGTTCATCTTGTTTTCATTCCATCCTGGTGAAGAGCAGAGGAAGCATGTGTTAAGCCTGACGTGAGTTCTGGGATTCAGAAAGGTGAAGAACTTAAAGCCAACATAGAGCTCCTAAAATCTGGAACGGGTTTTTTGTTGCCCAATGCCTTTTTCTCCCCTTGCTTCAAGTTGAAGCAGTCCTGGTGAATGGCATGGGAGATGTGGGCACAGTTTTAGGTCATAGAATCATAGAATGGTTTAGGTTGGAAGGGATCTCAAAGCTCATCCATTTCCAACCCCCCTGTGCCATAGGCAGGGACACCTCCCACTAGAAGAGGTCACTCAAGGCTTCATCCAACCTAGCCATGAACACCTCGAGGGAGAGAGAAGCCACAAGCTCCCTGTTGTGGCTGCAACTGCTGGCAACCTGTGCCAGTGTCTCACCACCCTCATTGCAAAGAACTTCTTCCTAACATCCCATTTAAATCTCCCCTCTTCCAATTTAAACCCATTCCTGATTGTCCTTACATTACAAGACCTTGTCAATAGTCCCTCTCCAGCCTTCCTGTAGCCCCTTTCAGATACTGGAAGGCTACCATAAGTTCTCCTGGAAGCCTTCTCTTCTCCAGTTCTCTCAGCCTGTCCTCAGAGCAGAGGTGCTCTAGCCCAGTTCAGAAATGTGAAGCCAAAGAATTGCTCTTATTTTCAGGCACTTCAAATATACTTAGAAATGCATTAGATTTGGCCACTGTTCTGCTAAGGCACTTATCTGACACTCATGTTGTGAACATGTTTTTGTTGTTGTTGTTTGTTTGTCTATTTTACAGGCCTTACAGGAATTTGACTCCTCAAAATCTCTTCTGGCTGTTAGAAATTTACAGGTAAAAAAAAAAAAAAAAAAAGGAGGAGATAAATTTTTTATGCTAGACTTAACTGATGCCAGAGGAATAAATATTTAAGAGATGATTTGGCTGAAAAAAAAATAGATTTGTTCTTACAGAAACCAGTAAACATGTTCTCTTCAACACTTTACCATTTCATGAATTTTAAATGTGATGGCTGAGTTCTGAAGGGAGGGGCAAGCATTATTATCATCATCAGTAAGTTTGCAGATCACACCAAGTTAGGAGCAGGTGTGGAGCTGTTGGGAGGGTAGGAGAGCCCTGCAGAGGGACCTGGCCAGACTGGATGGGTGGGCAGAGGCCAATGGGATGAGATTGAACAAAGCTAAGTGCAGGGTTCTACACTTTGGCCACAGCAACCCCAGGCAGTGCTACAGGCTGGGTACAAAGTGGCTGGAGAGCAATCAGGCACAGAGGGACCTGGGGGTGCTGGGAGATAGGAGCTGAACAGGAGCCAGCAGTGTGCCCAGGTGGGCAGCAGAGCCAATGGCATCCTGGCTGGACCAGGAACAGTGTGGCCAGCAGGAGCAGGGAGGTTATTCTGCCCCTGTGCTTAGCACTGCTCAGGCCACACCTTGAGTGCTGTGTCTAGTTCTGGGCCCCTCAATTCAAGAGAGATGTTGAGGTACTGGAACTTGTCCAGAGAAGGGCAGCAAGGCTGGGGAGGGGCCTGGAGCACAGCCCCAAGAGGAGAGGCTGAGGGTGCTGGGGGTGTGCAGCCTGGAGAAGAGGAGGCTCAGGGCAGACCACATTGCTGTCTACAACTACCTGAAGGGAGGTTGTGGCCAGGTGGGCTTGGGCTCTGCTGCCAAGCAATTGGCAACAGAACAAGGGGACACAGTCTCAAGCTGTGCCAGGGCAGGTTCAGGCTGGATGTTAGGAGGAAGTTCCTGGCAGAGAGAGTGATTGGCATTGGAATGGGCTGCCCAGGGAGGTGGTGGTGTTGCTGTCCCTGGAGGTGTTTGAGAAAAGCCTGGATGGGGCACTTAGTGTCATTGGCTAGGGCTGGGTGCTAGGTTGGACTGGATGAGCTTGGAGGTCTCTTCCAACCTGGCAGATTCTGTGATCACCATTTTTCAGATGGGGCACTTAGCATCTGCAAATCTGTGACTTGCCTGTGCAAAGCATTGGTCAGTTTTTATCATAAGATATGGGGTCTGGTGCTAAAATACTTGAAAACACCTTTCCTCTAGCCTTAGACTTGAGCTCCCTTCATGGATTTATCCTAGCTGGGTTGAAATCCATTTTGTGGGAATCAAAACCAACAAAGGTGAATCTGTAAACCAAGCAATGAACAATCATTTCTCACGTTAATTAAAATCACTTCAATTAAAAACTTCCTTTTTTTTTTTTTTCAGTTTTAATTATTTTTCTTCACCTTTTGCCTTGTCACAGAGCCAGGAGGGTTGGTATATTGGCTCTAGTTAAAGCTTCATAGAGCCCAGAAACTTAACAGGACAATACAATAATAGGAGGCCTTCCCCTCTCCCCTGTTTGGAAAGAAAGGAATTAGATATAGAGGGCTCATGTTGAGCTTCTCATCCACCAGCACCTCCAAGTCTTTCTCCTCAGGGCTGCTCTCCAGACAGTCAGTGCCCAGCCTGGTTTTGTGCCTGGGATTTCCTCGTCCCAGCTGCAGGACCTTGCCCTTGGCCTTGTTGAACCTTTTGAGGTTGACTTGTGCCCACCTCTGCAGCCTGTGCAGCTCCCTCTGGATGCCATCCCTGCCCTCCAGTCTGGCTGCTGCACCACACAGCTTGGGGTGCTCAGCAAACTTGCTGAGGCTGCACTCAATGCCTCTGTCCATGGCACCCAGAGATGTTGAACAAGACTGGTCCCAGGAGTGACCCCTGAGGGACTCTGCTTGTCACTGGTTTCCACTTGGACATGGAGCCATTGACAGCCACTCTTTGGGTGCAGCCACCAAGCCAGTTCTGTATCCATCTGGTGCTCCGCCCATCACACTCATGTGTCACCAGCTTGGGCACCAGGATGTGGTGTGGGACAGTGCCAAAGACTTTGCTCAGGTCCAGATCAATGCCATCAGTTGCTCACTCCTCATCTATTCATGTTGTGACCTGTTCATAGAAGGCCACCAGATTTGTTAGGCAGGATCTGCCCTTGGTGAAGCCATGCTGATTACACCCAAAAGGGGTAAAACACCCAAAGATCAGTCTTGATTCGATTTGGAAGTTAAAAGGAAAGCTTTAGCAATAAATAAAAGGTATTTTTTAGGTAAAGGGAGTTACAAAAGACATAGGGAAGGGAAATAAAATACAACAACCAGATTGGATGGAAGTGGATTCAGGAGGTGCTTTCTCCCCCCTTGTGTTTGACTGGCAACGTAGCAAAGCAGGAGCAGCAGAACCAGGGTGCTGCTGACAGGTGAGGCAAGGCAGAGAGAAGAAGAAACAGGAAGTTCCTCTGCTTTTATAGGGGTCCAAGACAGGAAGTGGGAGTGGACCTCCTGGGCTCAGGTTCAGATCACCCCCAGGGAGGAGTCAGGATGACCTGGAATCAGGTTCAAACCACCTCCAGGAGTCAGAAGGACCTGGGATCAGGTTCAGACCACCTCTAGGGAAGAATCAGGAGGACCAGGGATCAGGTTCAGCCCACCTCTAGGGAGGAGTCAGGATGACCTGGGATCAGGTTCAAACAACCTCCAGGAGTAAGGAGGACCTGGGATCAGGTTCAGACCACCTCTAGGGAGGAGTCAGGATGACCTGGCATCAGGTTCAGACCACCCCCAGGAGTCAGGAGGACATGGGGTGAGGTTCAGACCACCCCCAGGAGTCAGGATGATCTGGGATCAGATTCAGGCCACTCCCGGGGAGGGATTATCCCTTTACAGGTGGAAAATGAACTGTACCATAAAAACAAATTGATAAAGCAACTACTTTTCCCCTCAACTTTTCTCTCTTCTGTTTGCAGTAAGTTTGTGTGTCTCCTACAAGTCAATATTAGAAGACAGAAATGAGATGTCTGTCTTGACAGCTTTTGATCTGACTGGTTTCAGAGTTGTTTTGAAGTTGTCCTTTATCTCCGAGCTTTTGATTTGAACACTTCACAGTCTGAATGGAGCTCTTCTTGGTCTCCTTATGCTTATGCAAAGCTGTGTAGACTTTCAGCTTCTACATTTATTAATCCAAAGTGAGAATGTGAAACTCCAGATAAAACAGGGATGCCATGATGAATAACAAAAAAAAAAAAAAAAAAGATTCTATGAAATATGCTAGAGTAGTTTGATGCAATATTTTATTTTTTAAAAAAATTAGTTAGGGTGAATTTTAACAACAGATTTTCCTCTATGTTTTGGGTGATGAGACACTGGAAGGAGTTGCCCAGGGAGGTTGTGACTGCTCCCTCCATGGAGGTGTTCAATGCTGGGTTGGATGAGGCCTTGAGTGACCTGTTCTAGTGGGAGGTGTCCCTGCCTATGTCAGAGCTTTGGAATGGGATGAGCTTTGAGGCTCCCTTCCAACCTAAACCATTCTGCGATTCTGTAAGTTGACATCTCAGAGCTACAGTTTCACCTACATATTTTTGTGACCACCTCAGCTTAAAGAGTGCTGTGGCCAGTGCAGAAAACTGCAACTCACACAGGGTCATACAAAGCTAGAATCATAGAATCATAGAATGGTTTTTTACTGTCACAAAGGAGCATGGACTCTCAGCAAGTTTGCAGATGACACCAAGCTGTGTGGCACAGTCGACTTGCTGGAGGGCAGGGATCCATCCAGAGGGAGCTGCACAGGCTGGAGAGGTGTGCCCAGGCCAACCTCATGGCATTCAACAAGGCCAAGTGGAAGGTCCTGCATGTGGGTTGCTGCAATCCCAAACACAAATGCAGGCTGGGTGGTGAGTGGCTGGAAAAGGACCTGGAGGTCTGGGTGGATGAGAAGCTCAACATGAGCCAACGGTGTGCATACACAGCCCAGACAGCAACTGTGTGCTGGGCTGCAGCAAGAGAAGCTG